>OY776134.1:43428239-43988239 GCA_963675135.1 Galeopsis tetrahit
TATTTCTATAAAAATTATACATATAAACATTTTATTCTATTGACTACATATAATATTCCTTTATACAAATAATTTTAATCAACAATACACATTGCTAGTCAAAATTTGAAACAGTCATAACTGTTATGACATCACACTACATAACAAGACAAAATTGAATTATAAACAACTCATAAGTTGAAATTTTAAAGACTAAATAGAATTAAAAAAACAACATAATATTTAAATTTAATATCCAACACTTTTTTTTTTTATGGAAGTTAAATACCCATTCCTTTTTTCCCTCCGCATGACTCAGGACCTAAGGCCTAGGTAGTGGTGCTCTAACCACTTGAGCTATCCCACTTTGTCTTAATATCCAACACTACTCAACATTATTCATCATCATTAATGCTAATATTGGAATCTTAGAACAAAATCAAATATATAAAAAAAAATGATCGAGCCAATTAAGTTGTTCACGGCCTGTCGAACCAAATTTAACTGAGCACATCAGGCTCGTCAGTCCAAATCACCCAGTTCTTAATTTGGGTCAGTCCACTAAACTTTGGGTTTGGTTTGGATTGGGTCCAAGGTTGATAATATATGCATCGGTGAAAATATCGAGATCATAAATTTATGAAAACGTCGATGGATATATCAATAACAAATATCAAAATTGGTAAATCTAAAAAATTAAAAAAATTTAATAACAAACGTTTAATACATAAAATTAACAAAACAATTTGAATAAATTTTAAATTCGTGATAAATTTATATAAAATATAATATACAATGTTATTTCATATGATATTTTTTTAAATTTATAATATTTTTCAATATTCTCTTGATATTTTACTGACATCATGCTCAATATTGTTATTGTCTATCGATAATTATTGATAGTTTCATTTTTTTGACAAATATTGTTTGGACCTAAATTGATGTTGTTTTCCTCTTTGGAATAGAAAACACTAGGGGTGGTTCGGTACGGTATACCGAACCATATCGCGCCATACCGTTATCATACCGAAAATTTCGATATCGAAAATATTGATACCGTTATCATACCGAAAATTTCGATATACCGAAAATTCGGTATACCGAAAATTCGGTATAAAAAATCTCATACCGAATGTCGTACCGAAAATTCGGTATATCGTACCATACCGAATTTTCGGTATATACCGAAATATCGGCACGCCGAATCATACCGAAAATTTCAGTATATCGAAAAATACCGAAATACCGAAAGATACTAAAATATCGGTATACCGAATCATACCGAAATACCTAAATTAATTATAAAAATCATAATAGCTGAATATATCAAACACAAATGAAAATAGAATACAATCCTACTTCAAATTCAACCATACAAAATACAACTCTCATTCAAATTCAACAATACAAAATACAATTCTCGTTCAACTTCAATAATCTCCAAAGACCTGCAAAAGATAAAACTTAATCAATTTCAATTTATAGATATTAAAGTGTAAAAAATAAATATATTATTACTTTTCAACCTTTTCAAGCTTAGGATTAGATGGTAGTTAGAGAAGAATCTTGATTCGTAAGTGTAGCTGCAAAAGAGGAATTAAAAAGAGTGAAAACTAATTAATGTATCTACTTTATAAGAAAATCTGATAATCTGTATAAAAACTCTTAAAATCTGATATGTATCTACTTTATAAAAAAAATAATGTATCCACTATTCTTTTTTTTGGTCGAGCAAATGAGTTTTATTAATAAAATGCCTGCAAAGTCTTAATTTACAAAGCATAATTTACAAAGCAGGCTTGGTACCAACGGTACCACAGTAAAGAAAGCAAGAAACCAAAAGCCTCCCAAAAGATTAAAGCAATTTAAGCAAAAAAGCTGAACTCCAAATTAAGCAACTGTGCCCTGGGATTAAACGGACTGTCTAAGAAAATTCTTAAAAACTTAAAAAATTATTAATTACCTATTACCAATTTCAACAAAACTCCAAAATCCCAAAATCCTTAATATGAACTCCAAATCCCAAAATCTAAAATCTAAAATCTGTAATATTCATAAAATCTGTAATATGAACTCCAAACCTGTAATATTCATAAAATCTGTAAAAATCTAAAATCTAAAATCTGTAATATTCATAAAATCTGTAAAAATTCCAAACCATACCTGATGATGAGGAGCGTGCGGCGGCGGCGACGCGAGCGTGGAGAGAAGGCGGTGTGCAGTGGTGGCGACGCGAGCGGCAGCGTGAAGCGGGAGGCGTGAAGCGGAGGCGTGAAGCGGACGGCGTGCAGCGGAGGCGTGAAGCGGGCGCAGTCCGAATCGTCCGCCGAAGAGATGAAGAGGGAAGGAGTGCCGCACTGCCGCAAAACAAAGCTACAAACCCTAACTTAGAATCTTAAATACTTAGATTTAGGGCTTTTAGTTAGAATTTTAAAATTTATTTTTTAATTTAAAATTTTAATTATATTATTAAATAATTATTTTATTAATATTTCGAAATATATATACCGAAAATTTCGGTATATCGAACTTATCGAAATTTTCGGTATATACCGAAATACCGCGGTATGGCCATTTTCCATACCGTTATCATACCGAAAATATCGGTATGATACCATACCGTACCGAAATTTTTGGTATACCGAAAATTTCGATAATTTCGATATTTTTTCGGTACGATAAGCCCGGTATACCGAAATTTCGGTATATTTACCCACCCCTAGAAAACACATTACTTGCTGAATCATGAAATAGACCTATTCCTCCTAACATGGTTTTTAGTAGTTTCTGTGTTTGTGGCTTTATGATGTTTTTCTTTTTATATAAAAATGAATTATAATAATAATCATGGAATAGACCGTTTGAAACCAAACAAAGCCAAGAACTTTAATTCTACTAAAATCAGCATCTATTTTACAGCTGGAAATTATATTTAAAACTATTTTACTTTTGTACGGATGAATCCGAGTGCACGAGTGTTATATATTGATGTTAACATTTTGTTTAAAGGGCAAATAATTAGCGTTACATTATTATTATTATTATTATTATTATTATTCCTTTTAACAAGAGAATCCACGTTATTTATATTTGTATTACTTTTGTGTAGTACTCTAAAAAATTTCCGATTCGACTTTAACTCTATTGAATTTTTAACACGTGTCGCACTTAATATTATAGAATATTGATTATTTTTTAATATGATACATGTCAATTATTCATATACTGAAATAAGATGTGGAACACCAAAATTAGAACAAGTGATCTCATTCGAAAATTTTCTACCCCTCCTCCGTCAAATTTTATTATTTTCACATTCTTTTTTAGTTGTCTAATTTTATTATTCTCATTTTCTTGTCTCGTCACCACTAGCTGGCGAGCGACTAATTGTCGTGGGATTGCAAGTCCTGCAACTGAGAAGGTGAACGATTGTCTTACATGGCACCCTCCCCCATATATCGACTTTGTTAAGTTGAATATGGACGCGACTTTCTTCAAGACATCGAGGGTGATGCGATTTGAAATGATTATGTACGACGACAGGGGCAAGTTTGTCATGTGTCGCACTATTGTCCACCCGTGTAATTATGTGGTGGAAGATGGTGAAACGATTGGGCTGCACGAGGACATCTCATGGATAAATGATTAGTCTGAAAATTGCTCGAAATTCATGTATTTAATTTGTATAATTTTATATGATTTCGTGCATTATTTACTTTAAATTGACTAATTGCACTTTATTTGGAGAAAAGGTGTAGTTTACTAATTTTTGTAGGAAAAATGTGAATTTTTGGTGCAAAACACACCTCAATTATTTTGTGGAGTCAATCGAAGAAATAAATCGAGCAGAGAAGAAAATTATTGGGCTCGGGACGCTTCGAGTAATAAAAGAAAATTCAAAGGCCCAAAATTATGGGCTTCTAAAGGCACACACAGATCCTATGAGGACACCCACGTGAAA
The DNA here is from genome assembly GCA_963675135.1 of Galeopsis tetrahit. NCBI lineage: Eukaryota > Viridiplantae > Streptophyta > Magnoliopsida > Lamiales > Lamiaceae > Galeopsis > Galeopsis tetrahit. The sequence goes on from OY776134.1 coordinate 43,432,183, forward strand.
ATCCCAAAATTACCCTCCTCTCAATTAAAACTCTAATTCATTCTCTCTTCTCAGATTCAGAACACCCACCTCCCACCCCCTTTTCGCCACCACCATTTTTGCAGCAAGTTTAGCCTTGACACCATCCCAATGAGCAATGAACCTCAAGTTTGCACATGTTCATCATCTTCATTATCTTACTGTTAGTAGAAGATCACAACACCCAGGGAAAATTATTTTTTCAGGACCGCAACTTAGGTGTGTTTGCAAAAAGAGGACCGTAACTTTGCGGGCTGGCAAAATTAGGCCCGTAACTTCTTTTTTTCGCAATTTCAGGCCAAATTAGCTTAATCAATCCAATTTTGGGATGATTGAGGCCCATTATTCGGGCCAAACTTATTTATGGCAAAAAGAGGACCACAACTTTTTTTAATGCAATTTTAGGATCAATTAATATCCCTATTATAATAATTTGAATTTTTTTTTTCTATGTGTCTCAACACAAATTCAATATTCATATTTTATAATTTTCTTATAATTTTATTTTTTTCCCCTTTTAAAACAATTTTTTTAATAGGTTTAAAATTGTCTCTAACCACTTCTTCTACCACTCATCTTCCCCAATTTTTAACAATTTAAATTCTAAAAATCGTATTTGTACTTTAATGCATTTTTTATAATCTTAAAAAAATAAAACTCTTTTTTATTCTTTTGGAGCTGGGTCTCCCGAGGAAAATTTTCTAAAGTAAAATCAAATATAACTTTTATAATAAAATAAACTTTAAAATTTTAATTTTTAATGTTACTTACAAAAATAAATATCTTGTGTGAAATTGACTTTCATGAATGAGATTGAACTTTACTCTAGAGTTTGTATTTTACTTTATATATAGTCTTTATTTTAAAATACGATTTAAATAAAGTTATAACACTTCATAAAATTTATAAGTGTTAAAAATATGTATGAGTCCGTCTTATAATTTTTTTGTCAAAATATTAATATAATAAATTATCTTCAATCAGGCGTGTTACGCGGGTCTTCCACTAGTAAATACGAAGTATATAATTTTTAAAATATACTCTAGTTTATATTCCCTTCATCAATTAGATCCATTTTCATGTCTTATACTAGTTTAAAATATTATACAAAATTTTCCATAAAATTTCGAATCGAATAGTTTAAATAAAAATACTAGAAAATGTTTGATCGAAATTTTGTAATTAATGTTTACTATAATCCTCTCAATAATAAATCTATAAAAAAATTTCCTTCAATAAAATTTATAAGCATTATTTATGTAAATACAATCTAAAATGTACTAATTAAACATTTAAAAATTATATTTATATTTAAAAATTGTGACAATCTTTTTAATTAACAATTAAAAATTTATCATCCCAATTTATAATATTTTATTCATTCATTTCACTATAATTTATATGTAGTATATATTTGTTTCTTTAAACATAAATAATATTTTCTAATTCATAACAAATTATTACATCTACAACTTTCAAATTTAATTTTTAAAAGTTTACGAGTATTTTTTATTTATTTTGTCATGTTTCTTAAATTTGCATTAAAAAGTTACAGTCCTCTTTTTGCAATAAATAAGTGTGGACCGAAAAATGGGCTTCAATTAGCCCGAAATTTGGTTGATTTGACTAATTTGTCCTGAAATTGAGAAAAAAAAAAGTTACGGGTCTAATTTTGCCAGCCCGTAAAGTTACGGTCCTCTTTTTGCAAACCCCCCTAAGTTGCGGTCCTTAAAAAATAATTTTCCCCAACACCCACCATTCTTCAATCTCCGTTAACTTCTCCGAATCTATTAATCTATCAGTCTGGAAGGGACAGAGCCGAAGCAAACGGAGAAAAGTTCGTAGCCGAATCGTGGCCGCACCCTCTCCCCCTCCCCTTCGCTGCGCACGTTCATCGCACCCACGCACGTCGCCGGCAGCCAGCCCCTTCGTCGCTTCTCTCCCCCAGCTCCAGCGCCCCCGCCTACAGCCATTCCACCGCCTCCGCAGCCACGTGTAGCACCGCCGTTTTGAAGGTAGGTTTTTTTTTTTAACAATTTTTACAGATAAAAAAAATTAGGGTTTTGAAAAATTTAAGAAATTTAGGAAAATTAGGGTTTTTAGTAGTTCGGTAATTATTTTCGAACATATTGAGTTTGTTTTGGAAAAAAATTCGAACAACTTGAGTTTGTTTTGGTAAAATTTTCGAACATATTAAAATTTTATTTTTATTGTTGAAATTTTATGATTTTTTTTATCAAACTTATGGTGATTGTTTTGGTGGTGGTGGTGGTGGTGGGGATTCGGATGATTCGGGTTTGAAATGATGAATCAGGTTTGAAATGGAATGGATGGGTGTACTCATCCGTCCTTTTAAAAAAAAAAAAAGTGCAGGAGGGGTACAAACGTCATTTCGCATACCCCTTGTGATAAAAAAAAGTTCTGATGGGTGTCCTCATAGGATCCTTGGGTGCCTTTAGCCGCGCCCGCTTCTAAATCATTTCCAGCAGCCCAAAGTCAGCCAATATTGACTCCCAACTCACGGCTGCAAATGAATTCATGTGGCCCACCTGGCCACCTCTGTAGTTGTAATGTAGACGTGGAAATTGGAAAATGTGAAAGCCAATAGGAATTACAGCTGCAACTATCTATTACCTTAAACCGCGGACCCCACAACTTGGAAAAGCGCATTGAGCAATTGAAAGTGTTATTTAGCAAAAGCACAATTTTCAGCGCTTTCTGAAAAACGAAAGCAGCAGTAGCAAAATATAAGAAACAGAGAAACGCAGCAGATTGGGGGATTTTAGATAGAAAAATAGATAGGGTTTTGAGAGTTTAATTTAGCATTTTATTTTGTTTATAACATTGAAGAATTTTGAGACCTTGAGGTGATATTTTTCCATTATTGCAAATTTAATTTAGTAATTTCAATTTCATTCATGTTTTGTAGTTTATTTATGTGAGTTTTATTCTAGTTAATTTAGATATGTGGTAATCTCTTGTTGTTTTGGGTGTTGGAATTATGAGGGTAAGTAGTGGATTTATGAATTAATTGTTTGATTAACCTATGTCTATGTCTTGATTTTAATTGTTTGGGTTAATTTCTAATAGAGTCATTTCACTCTGTGTTTTCTCTAATAGAACCTAGAGGATTTTTTTTGTCTAATTGATTCAAATTGAAATTTCTAAGACATTTTTGCCCTTTTATTAATTTGAAAAAAATCATTACGGACCTTCCAAAATTTATGGACCTTCCAAAATTTAATTTTTTTTCTAAAACGTAGATAACCACAATTATTTCGTTTCATTTTGTGCAGATTTGATATTCTAGTGTTGTGCATTTAATTACACCGATTCTGAAGACATACTGTGCATTTTCCGGTGACGAAGAAATTTATGAAGGACAAGATGCATATACACCAGGTAATATATGAAGAAAAAAAATGCATATACACCAGGTAATATATGAAGGACAAGATGCATATACACTAATATGAAAGACAAAATGCATATAAACATGACAAATATGCATACGTATATAAAAAAATGTATGAATGACAAAATGTAATATTACAAAATATGATAATTATTTGCATATAAACATGACGACAAATATGCATACATAATTCAAAATATGATGATTATTTTGTATATAACTTTATGCATAATTCAAAATATGATGATTACGTTGCATATCATACTCGATTGAAATAGAATGACTATTTTGCAAAAAAATTGAAAGCTGACCTAAAAAATCATGTATTTAAAAAACAAAATCTACAAAAATCTAGAAGAATCTTACCCAAATTCGAACTCGTATGTTACAATGGCGTCGATTTTGATGCTTCAAATGTTAAAAAATAAATGGAAACACTCAGGGCTTCGTCTTCGTCGAACCGGCCATCACTGCGAACACCGTCTGTGTCGAATCGGCCACCACCACGGAGAAGATGAAGCAGGTCACTTCCCGCCGCCGTCTGTAACGAACACCGTGCACGTGCCGCCGCTCCCTCGTCATGGCCGTCGCCTTCGGCTTGTTCCGCGGGGACTACTTGGCCTGTCCCTGGCTCAACAAGATTCGACCTCCTGTTTCCTTGTTAAGGAGTGGGGGTTCGTCTCCTACCATTGGAGACGCCATTAGAGAGAGAAGAGAGAAAGATTGAGAATTTGGGAATATCTAGGAAATGGGCTAGGTATTTATAATACCCGTCAAGCCCAACTGGGTGGTGGCCGGTGGACATCGTTGGCAGCAGGGGCGATTGAGAAAGGACAGAGGGAGTGGACAAAGAAAATTTGAGGGGAAGTCGTGTGCAAATAGATAAATTATTCTCTTGTTTAGCCGGGGCCGTTAGTTCGGGTCTTGTTCCCAATTGTAAATTAAAGGCGATTCGAGCTAAAATAGTATCTATCTAGAGAGATTGAGGGGGAGGAAGATGAGCGATCATCTGCAGCTCACACTAATACTTTCCAGCGAACCTGAACCTGTGGCGGAGACGACCAAGACTAGGAATACGGGTGAAAAAGGGGAAAACGAAGAATGTGTCTATAATACCCATGAATTTTATAATAATAATAATAGAAATTAATCTAATAAATGTTTAATTTTTATATATTGGCAAAATAAAATTATAATATACTCCGTATAATGTATGTGTTTGTATATTTAATACAATTATATCAAATGACCTTCAAGAACTCCTTTAACCGTTTCCTATGCCTCAATTTATGTCTATGTGTTTACTCATTATGAGAATTAAAGAAATTAATGGTTGTAACATTTTTTAACGTTGTTTCAATTCTGTAATAATTGCTTGACGGGTATTAAATACCTAGTTCATTTCCTTGATTTCAGAGATATTCCCAAATTCTCAATCTTTCTTTCTTCTCTCTCTAATGGCGTCTCCAATGGTAGGAGACGAACCCCCACTCCTTAACCTTCCTTACCAAGGAAACAGGAGGCCGAATCTTGTTGAGTCAGGGACAGGCCAAGTAGTCCCCCCTTAACAAGTCGAAGGAGATGGAGAAAGGGTTACTTGTAGTACCCTGTTTCGCAATTTCATAATGAGAATGGTTTCGATAATAACCAGAGCTCCGTGACTCTCCACCAATGGCGCCGATGGCTCCCTCCCACTCCCACCAACTGCGGCTGTTGGCTCCCTCACTGCGGTCGATAGCTCCCTCCGAACAACTGCGGCCGCCGATGGCTCCCTCCCACCACCACCACCAACTGCGGCCGATGGCTCCCTTCCAACAACTGCAACCGATGGTTCCCTCCAAACAACTACAGTCGATGGGTCCACCACACGAACCGTCGCAGCATCAACTGGAACCGGCGCAACATCAACAGGCCACAATGTTTAGAACTTCCTCCGGAGAACGGTTTCAACAATAACCGGAGCTCCGAGCCCCCACCAACGGGGGCGGTAGAGTACCTCCTTCGGCCCCACCAACTGGAGTACCCCCACCCACCCACCAATCTGTGGAGCATGTGGACAAAGAATTAATCCACCAATTTGTGGATCATGTGGACAAAGAATTAATTGTGGTTGGAAGTCTAAGATTTGTAACTTTGTCTCGAGTACGACTTCAATCATAGTTGGAGAAATGTTGTTGGTAAAGGTTTTTTACGCTATCAAATTCAGCTCGTACAAATTCAGCCAACCCATTGTCATTCTTAATTCCTCTTGTTGTTCATGTATTCACATGACTCCGACGGTGTGGTAAACAATTTGTCAATTAAACTTTGTTCTAGTTGGATTTATTTGTCAATTAAACTTTCGTTAAATATTATATATTGATTATGTCCATTTGACAATAAGAATTTAAACCTTGAAGGTTTGAAAAATGTTACTTCAATTGATTCTTCAATTAAACAAAAAAATACATATATTTGAGGTCTACATTTTTTTCATTATTATAAGAGATTATTTTAGTAATTAATTATGTATTTGGTCAAGTCCGTTTAATTCATTTTAACAGCTCTAATTTTATATATGGAATAAGTACATATATGCACGACCCACCCTATTTATTGTACGTGAAATATTATTTTATTCGTCAAACCTTGTTTTGCTTATCTTGCTGCTGCAGCCTTCGATTTTCTACTCCGTCAAGCAAATAACAACATAAAGTACAAAATGACACCGAAGAGTAAGTCACGGGAGGGGGTCACACTGAGGCGTACAAGACCACACTATAGCGTAGGGTGGACACACGGATGCATGAAGGGACATACTAGGTGTGAGGAAGCATAGGTACCGGAGAGACAATCACAGAGAAGATATCTGTTACCGATCAGAACTCAATCGTCTCCTCACTTCACGACATGCTTCGATTTCGGTATGAATAGAAAACCCTCATTGAGGGAAGTAAAAACACTCAATTAATTCGGTGATCGGAGTCTGGTACCCTGCTAAGTTTCTGCTTCACTTTGTCGCAGAAAAAGAAGAAGCGACCATATTTAAGGTCATGATATTTCATGACGATTGCTATATGAGTCACAAAATTAAATAATATATTCAATCTATGTAAGAAAAGGTCATGATCTTCGAACTTTAGACATCTAAAGTATATGAGAAAATAGTGTTGTTAAGTGAACCAAGCTACTCGTGAGTTCGAATCAACTCATTAAGTCTCAAAATTAACTCGTTGAGGACAAACTCGTTAGATACTTGATTTACTAACGAGTCAACTCGAACTCGACTCATTAAGTTCGATATCTAAAAAAGTTATTTTAATTCTGATAGACTTGTTAAACTCAATTATGATTCAAGTAAAGCTCATTTTTGTGTTCGTCAATGTAATCGAGATGAGTTCATCTCGACAAGAGCCCGAACCAAGCCGATTAAAACTTGGTATTTATTTAAATAAAACTTGTTAAAATATACTGGAGTATATATTATCTCAGATTCATATATGAAACTTGGTACACCTTATCGCTCCTACTATTATAATTTATGATATATAGTTTCTGCTTTAGTTAATGGCAGTTACATTAGTTTGAGTAGTAAGCTATGGCATGCTTTTGTTCACTGTATTAGTGTATTACACACTGGTACACCTTTGTACCGCCATTCTTCTAATAAGAAGTTTTTTATCGACCAAAAAAATCTATGAATCTGAGATCATTACGCAATATGACAATAATGATGATGATGAAAACTTGGTAATTGGCACATGCTATCCATCTATGAATCTGAGATCATTATGCAATAATGATGATGATGATGATGAAAACTTGAAAATTGGGTTGGATTAAAGAAACATGATTATTAAGAGTATTAATTATTGTAATTTATGTTCTTACTCTGTTTACAGAATTTTGATTAGATATACAAACTGAGACTAATTTTTGGACCATGTTTAATTAGTTTTAATTAAACACTATTACTTCATTTAATTATAGGATACTTGAAGGATACAATGTGAAGAAATTATAGCAGCAAAATGTTAATCAGGCACCATTACTCTACGTTTAGAGAATAAATTTATTCTTGATACCTAAATCTTGTATTCAGAATCCTGCTATTAGGACTACGCTACAAAAATCATCGTAGTAAAAGATATAAGTTTAGCTATCATACCAGAGCGAGACCTTATGTAAGGATCTCAAAATGCCCAACGAACCACATGTGCCACAAAGCTTTTTTCCACCATGAGGTATTATGAAACAATTCCTAACTACAATTTTCAACCGAATAATGCCAGATGGTTAGAGGGGATAAAATAATTTAAGACAAATAACTCAATTAATTTGAATTAATATGCAATAATCATTCGAGCCCCAATCCAGAATTTCAATTAAAAGCAACTAGCCATTCTTCACCTACCTACAACAACTCAGCAAACCACGGCAGAAAACAGAAAAGAAATAAAACTTACCTTTTCACACCAGCGGCGGACGGCAGCGGACAGCGTCTCCAATGGCGGATCTGCAGCGAAGGGTCGGTGGAGGACTGCGCACGACGGTAGATCTGCGCACGATCGGTAGATCTTCAATACACAGCACAAATAAAATTAACGTGTGCCACCGCCGCTGGAATCGTACCACCTCTTTCCAGATTCGCCTCCGTTCCTTCGTGGAGCGCCGCTGTCTGAGCAAACATGGCAACAGAGAGTAGAGGGTTTTCAGAATAGAGAGTGGACGGCAGATAATTATGCGCGCTAAGAAGACGGTTATTTCACAAATTAGCCCAAAAAAAAGCGGGTGATTTTGTGTTTTCCCGCGTAAATCTTGCTCCAAGGTTTTTTTACTTTATACTATGAGCAACCCTGTAAATTAATTTATCTTCAAAAAAAAAAAAAGGAAAAATACAAAATTACTAAGTAAAATATTGTACTCCTAACGTGTTAGATGTCTCCATAAAATTGTTAGTTCCAGCATTTAACGTTTTTCTTTTTTGATTTATTGTATTCATAATCGCAAAATTTATATTTGTGTTGTGTATTGAAATTATCGTATTACAATTAGACACGATTATTAATGTTTTGAGGAATTTGGAGATTTATAAACTTAACATACTTCGTTTTGTTGGTCTCGTATTATTGTACATTAATTTAGATCACCGAAAATTATGTGATAATGAAATCGACCAGTGAATCGACACTCAATGGGTAAACTGACAATAATGTATTTCAATTCGTTGGTCTCGTATCACCGTACAGAAACCTAAACCATTGGAAACCACTCTATAGCGAAATTGATAAGTGAATCAGCGATCAATCGGTGAATTAACACTTACATACTTCATTTCACTGGTCTCGCATCATCTTACAATAACTTAAATCATTGGAAACCATATTATAGTGAAATTGACTAGTCAACTGAAACTAATGTACTTCATTTAGTTGGTCTCGTAGAGTAACCTAAATTACTGTAGGTAAAGTCTTATATGGAATTGGTTTCTTATAAGAAACTGGGTCCGACCCGCCCACTTGACCCGGTCCGACCCGCCCGCTCCAACCCACTTTCCTGAATTTGGATCATATAAATAGATGTCATTTAATTTCTCCATCGATTTTTTCACGCCTTTTCTTCTTCTTCACTCTTTCTTCTTCTTTTTCTTCTTCTTCTAACGACCGTCGTCGGCCCCCGACTGTGGTGTTGCTGCAACGTATTGAAGGTACATATCGCATTTCTATCTTGGATTTGTGAATTTCTTCGGTTTTGGCAATTGTTGCGATGGGGCTTTTTATTATTGATGGGATGGTTTGGTTAGTTATGGATTTTGATTCTGGAGTTTTAATGGAGTCTTCCATCGGAACTGGTGTCTTTCTCCACAGCCCCACTCGACATCAGTGGTGTTTTTCTCGAAGGCGGCAATTTCCAAGGCGGAGGTCTATCTTTGCCGGCGATTTCCAAGGCGGAGGTCTACCTTTGCCGGCGATGTCCAAGGCGGCGACGTCGGCCACACAGGTCCTAGGGTAGGGGCTAGGGCGGCGGCGGCCACACAGGTCCTAGGGTAGGGGCTAGGGTTTTCCCCTTCCAATGGGCTTACTAATGGGCTAGAGTTTTCCCCTTCCAATGGGCTTACTAATGGGCTAGGGTTTGCCAGTGCAACATTATAAAACTAAAAGGTGCAACATAACATTACTAAACAGTGTAAGTCTCTATAACTGAATATATTATTGAAAATTGTATGTCACTTCAACTGATAATTATTGAACAGTGCAACATTATAAAACTAAAAGGTGCAACATAACATTACTAAGAAGTGTAAGTCTCTATAACTGAATATATTATTGAAAATTGTATGTCACTACAACTGATAAGTGCAGCAAAATACGACTAAAAGGTGTAACATAACATTACTAAAAAGTGCAAGTTACTATAATATAAAATATTATTCAAACCATTTCGGCTACATCAACTATCTTGATCATTTTCCACGTAATATTTACTTGTTGTTTGACCCTACCCGCTTTGAAAATGGACCCAATTCCTTATAAGGAATTGAGTCTACAGGAGACCTACTCATTACTGTAAACCAAATTATAGTGAACCGATCAATGAACCAACACTAACATATTTCGCTTTGTTAGTCTCGTATATTTACCATCAACAGTGACATTTCAGCGAACACTTTGCAGACTCTACCTTCCCATCTCTTGTAGACTTCAAGTTTCAAGATTTTATATAGCTTCTAAAGGGCCTTCGTTAGTAACGTTTCATTATCAAATTTGGCACACAAATGTAGTATAAACACGACAAAAAACTATCCCCCAAATAAAAAAAATCTTCTGCTTTTTTGTACTTATATGTTGGGCTTTTAAACGGCAGGAGAAAAGCAAGACAACAATGGAAGTTTGTGGAACCGAACAGGATATGGAGTGAAAAGTGTTCGAAATCGGACATCATGATAAGCCAAGGCGCGACGGAGCCACTGCCGAACGGTATTCCGACGTACACGGTGGAGATCATGAACACGTGCGCCTCCGGGTGCGACATCTCAGACCATCCTCATCAATGACACTCTCCCAACCCAACCCTTCAATATTATATTAATTTTTCTCTCATCCACCTATACAATTTACAATCCAACCCAATTTTCATTTTATCATACTTCATCAATGACACTGACCCAACCCAACCCAAAAATAATACTTCCTCCGTCCCACAGGAATTTGCACACTTTCTATAAATGGATGTCCCATACCAATTTGCACACTCCATAAAAGAAAATATCTTCATAACCTCCACCCTCAAAATATACTCTTATTTACCCATATGCCATTACTTTTTCACACTCAATCTACTTTTTACTTTACTTTATTAATAAAACTTTACAAAACTACCCCTCAAAACATCACTCTTTACACTTTTTCTTACACATTTCTTAAATTGTGTGTCCACTTGCAAGTTTCTATGGGACGGAGGGAGTAATAAATTTTTAAATACATATTATATTATTAATTTTTGCTAAATTGGTATATAAAAATTACTTGATATTCTAAATTTGTAATTATAATATGAATTTTTTTTATCACACACTTAAAATAAATAATGAACTCAATAAAAAAATTAAAATTACAAGATTTGAAAATACGAAATTAAAATTACAAGATTAAAATAAGATCCAAAATTTGGATAATCTTGAGAGTTTGAAAATTTTGGATAATCTTGAGAGTTTGGAAAATTTTGAGAGTTTGAAAAAAAATTGGGATAATTTGGATCCATAATAGCTAGAAATATTAGATGATAAAAGAGAGAATTTTAGTTTGTGTTTCAAAATAACTCGATATTGGACTCTATTTATAGAGAATTTTTTTTTACGAATTTTGATATATATATATATATATTTTTTTTTTAATACATATTATCTTCAATATCTACAAATCTAATTATATCACACAAAAAATTACAAATAACCAATACAATTGTGACACTTGACATATAAATATATCATATTATATTTGTGACCTTGGGTTGTATTAGAGATAATAGGGATTAGTTACATTCATATATTTTTGTAGATAAGATTTTATCATATCTTGTAAATTCAAATATTCAAAATCCCTAAATCTCTGTAACACAGTTGTAATCTCAATTATATAATATCAGATTACTTACTCACCAATTCACGGTGAAACAAATCCTTTTCTCACATGGTATCAGCCTAAAACACCTAAACCCTTAAAATATTATTTTCTCTACATATATTCTGCCCCCACCGTCACAGTTAAATGAATTGATTATTTCTGCTGCTTCTCATCTTTATCTTCCATTCACATATATTCTACCGCCACCGACCCAATTAAATCAATTACAGACTTTGCTTTCTATCGTCTTTTTATCAATTCCACAAAGCGACCTGGTCACCGTCGCTCATTTTTCCCATATCGCGACCTCGTCCCCGTCGTGATCTACCTTTCTATTCCACATGGCGACTCCACCATCTACTGATACACTTCCGATTACTGCCCTCATTCATCTCGTAACAGTCAAGCTCTCCTCCTCCAACTATTTACTCTGGAAAAAGCAAGTCGCTGCTATGCTCCAAAGCCACGACTTATTTGATTTCGTCGACGGAACAAATGCCCCACCTGCTAAGTCTGTTACTACCGGCGACACAACTACCCCCAACTCAGACTACGTTAAGTGGTGTTCTAAGGATCAGCGCATCCTTTCTATTATCCTCTCCTCTCTCTCACGGAGGAGTCATTGGCGGAGGTTATTGACTGTACTACGTCTCGCGAAGCATAGCTGGCTCTTGAGGCATCTTTTGCTCACTCGTCCCAGTCTCGGACGAATCAATTACGTGAAGAGTTGTTGAGTTTACGTAAGGGATCATCGTCTGTTGCCGAGTATGGTCGTAAGTTCAAAAAATTGTGTGATCAATTGGCAGCTATTGGTCGCTCGGTTGACAAGTCCGACAAGTCGCATTGGTTTCTCCGCGGCTTGGGTTCTACTTTTATGGGCTTCTCTGACACCCGTATGGCACTTTCTCCGATGCCGTCATTCGGTGATCTCCTTCATCAAGCACAACAGTTTGAGATCCTCCATCAATCCATGGCCGAATCTGTTCCACCCCCTGCTGCCTTCGTTGCTTCGAATCGGGGAGGTCAGTCTCGCTCATTTGATTCCAGAAACTCGTCCAACAACCACTATCGGTCAGGTTCAGGTGGTTATCGTGGGCACCATTCAACTCGTGGGTATTCCAATGGTTCTCGTTCTAATGCTGGTAATACTCATAATTCCACTTCTTTTCGTAAACCATATGTGCCACGTTGTCAAATTTGCAGAGGAGAACATTATGCGGATAAGTGCCCTCAATATTTACAGTCTCGTACGCCTTCTTCTTCGGCGAACCTTGCACAAGCTTTTAATGCTTCTTGCAACATCTCTAAGGCAGCCCCAGATTGGTATGTTGATTCCGGTGCCTCAGCTCATATGACCGCTCAAACCTCTGCTCTCGATTCTTTTGAAAATTATTCAGGCAATGGTACGGTCATTGTTGGTAACGGACATTCTCTTCCCATTACTCATATTGGTACTCGCACTTTATCATCTAATGTTCGATTACTTGATGTTTTGGTGGTCCCTTATCTAACAAAAAAATTATTATCTATAAGTAAACTCACTAGTCACTTCAGATTATCCGGTGAATGTTATTTTTACTGATGATTCGTTTGAAATTCAGAATCGTCGAACCAGGGAGGTTCTGGCTCGCGGAAGGCGTGATCAGGGGCTTTATGTTTTGGATCGTGTGCATCCAACTTTTTTTGCTTCTTTACATTCCAAAGACTTACGGGCTAGTTTTAATTTATGGCATTTACGTTTGGGGCATGTCCCGCTTTCCATTATTACTACTTTAAAAAAATTGGGGCAACTGTCGGTCACATCTTTATTACCTACTCCCGGTGTTTGTTCCTCTTGTGCTTTAGCTAAAAGTAAACGTTTACCCTTTGTTTTGAATGAAAAACGTGTTAATGCTGCTCTTGAGTTAGTACATTGTGATTTGTGGGGACCTGCTCCTATTGTTTCATCTTCTGGATATAAGTATTATGTTGCTTTTGTCGATGATTATTCTCGTTCACTTGGATTTATCCGTTAGCTATGAAGTCTGAATTTTTTGATGTGCTTGTTCATTTTCATAGTTTCGTTTGCAATCAATTCTCTGGCACTATGAAAGCTTTTCAAAGTGATGGCGGCACAAAATTTGTTAATCATAGGGTTCGATCATTCATGGACTTGCATGGCATTCATCATCGTCTCTCCTGTCCATATACTCCTCAGCAAAACGGTCGTGTTGAGCGCAAACATCGACATATTTCTGAAATGGGTTTATCTATGTTATTTCATTCTCATGTTCCGGCTTGTCATTGGTTTGATGTTTTTGCAACTGCTGTTCATATTATTAATCGCTTGCCAACCCCGGTGTTGGAAAACAAATCACCTTTGGAAATTCTCTTTGGTTCGGTACCAAATTATGCAAATTTGAAACCTTTTGGTTGTCGTGTTTATCCATATTTGCGTGATTATGCTGCTAATAAATTGGTTTCTCGTAGTAGTTCTTGCATATTCTTGGGCTATAGCAGTGCATACAAGGGTTACAGGTGTTACGATCCTGCCTCAGGTCGAGTTTATATCACTCGTCACGCTCAATTTGATGAGGAATTCTTTCCTTGCACAGGTTCAACTACCACCTCATCCTCTTCATCCACCGATATCTCTACTTTTTTGGATATTGAGTTGAGTGCCCCTCCAGTACCTCCTCCATCGCCTCCGCAGCCATTGCCGACACTGTCCTCTCAGTGTCGATTGTGTCCTCTACCCGACACCCCGACACCAGAACCTGAAGCCATTCCTATTGCCCCGCTTGCTCAGCCGGAACCTTTGCCGCTGCCCCCGGCACCCTCGAATGCCCCGTCTCGTCCGTCTTTACATCCGATGATCACTCGGGCAAAATCCGGTATTTTTAAGCCTCGATATCCAGTGGATTTCACTTCAACAGCTCTACTTACAGCCCTGGTTGCCTCGTCCGAACCTCGTGGATTCAAGTCTGCTATGAAATCTCCTGCCTGGTTGGGTGCTATGCAGGAAGAAATTGATGCTCTCCGGGCTAATCATACTTGGGATCTCGTGCCTCGTCCTTCGTCTACGAATATTGTTGGTTCCAAATGGGTTTTTCACACTAAATATCGATCGGATGGTTCAGTTGAACGCCTCAAAGCTCGTCTTGTCGCTCAGGGTTTTACTCAAATCCCGGGCACTGACTTCGGTCACACATTTAGTCCTGTGGTTAAAGCGGCTACAGTCAGAATAATTCTAGCACTCTCAGTTCAACATCAGTGGCCCCTCCATCAACTAGATGTTAAAAATGCATTCCTCAATGGTGTTCTTCAGCAGCCCGTTTTCATGGCCCAACCTCCAGGCTTTATTGACTCCCGATTTCCGGATCATGTGTGTCGTCTAAAGAAGGCTCTCTATGGCCTTCGGCAAGCTCCCTTGGCTTGGTTCCAACGTTTTAGTTCATTCCTCTTTAGCATTGGGTTTCATGCTAGCCGTTCTGACTCTTCACTATTCTATCTACATGTTGGCACATCGATCATTTATCTTCTTCTTTATGTTGATGATATCATTGTTACGGGTAATATTCCGGCCATGCTTCGTAAATTTATCTCTCGCACTCACTCTGAGTTTGCTATAAAGGATCTCGGACGGTTAAACTATTTTTTGGGCCTCGAAATTTCATATACTTCAACTGGTTTATTTGTCAGCCAAGCCAAGTACGCTAAGGATATCTTGGAGCGAGCTTCTCTTCTTGATAGTAAACCCGTCGCCACTCCTCTCGCCCCTGGGGATGTTTTGGTAAGCTCTGGTACTTCTTTTAACGATCCTACTCGATATAGATCACTTGTTGGTGCCCTACAGTACCTTACCATCACTCGACCGGATCTTTCCTATGATGTCAATGTTGTTAGTCAATTTTTGCATGCTCCTACAGACTCTCACTTTGCAGCTGTCAAACGCATTCTTCGTTATGTTAAAGGAACGATTCATTTTGGCCTTACATTTACTACTCGACTGGAGAGATCAATAGTCGGTTACTCGGATGCAGATTGAACTCGTTGCATTGAAACTCGTCGTTCCACTTATGGCTACTCGATCTTCCTTGATGGTAATATCGTTTCTTGGAGTGCAAAGAAACAACCAACTGTCTCCCGATCTAGTTGTGAATCCGAGTATAGGGCTTTGGCAAATGCCGCTGCTGAGCTCATTTGGGTAACGAATCTTCTTCGTGAACTCAAGGCCCTCCCATCTGTTCGCCCATTGCTTCTTTGTGATAACAAGAGCGCTATTTTTTGGAGCCAAAATCCGGTGGCCCACAAACGGGCTAAGCATATTGACATCGATTGTCATTTCGTCCGTGAACTAATCTCGGCCGGAAAACTTGTTACTCAATTTGTTCTGTCACATCTTCAGCTAGCCGATATTTTCACAAAGAGTCTCCCTCGGCCCGCCTTTGAGTTTCTTCGTTCCAAGCTTTGCGTCGATCTTCATCCCACGCAACGCTTGAGGGGGAATATTAGAGATAATAGGGATTAGTTACATTCATATATTTTTGTAGATAAGATTTTATCATATCTTGTAAATTCAAATATTCAAAATCCTTAAATCTATGTAACACAGTTGTAATCTCAATTATATAATATCAGATTACTCACTCACCACTCACCAATTCACGGTGAAACAAATCCTTTTCTCACAGGTTGGCTATCCAACCAATGTCACGACATTTGGTATTATTTTATTATTAAAAGTTTTGGCATTTTGTTGTGACATTGCGGCCAGAGTCACCAATGAGGATGGTCTCAGGCATCCACCTCAGCTGCGGCAGGTTCAGTTCGGCTTGTTAACCCACGTGTCTTCAAGCGGCTTCACTTCGACGACTGCCTCGTTAACGACGGTAAGCCACTGGTTAACGGCCGAACCCTCTCCTTCCAGTACGCCAACACCTTCCGTTACCCGCTCGCCGTCTCCTCCGTCGGATGCTGAATACGGCGTAGGAATGTAGAGTCAGAGGAGAGAGGTGAAGCATTATTTTTGCACGAAAATGTAAATGGGGTTTTGACTGTTGGAGGGAATTTTTTGGGGGTTGACTGTCTGAGGTGGATTAATCTCTATATTTTTTTGGATGTATATGGGATATATCTAGAGAATTGACTGGATCAAAAGTATAGTTTACAAAAATTTAGTGCCACTTTTGTGTTATTTTATATACTCCAGTTATTAAGTTATTCTGTCTTTTCTCATTTTTCTTTTTTCATGTGTCCATTACTTAAATGATAACTGTGGGAAGAAATTGAATGAAATTAATCAACGTACAAATTAATGCTATTTTTATTGAATCTATACAAGATATTAGATGTATTTAAATTAGTTATATATATGCATATGGAAATTTAATAAAAACAATTACAAAATTTGAAACAGTCATAACTATTATGACATCACACTACATAACAAGTCAAAATTGAATTATAAATAACTCATAAGTTGAAATTTTAAAATCTAAATAGAATAAAAAAACACAATGATATTTAAGTTTAATATCCAAAACTACTCAACATTATTCATCATCATTAATGCTAATATTGGAATCTTAGAACAAAATCAAATACTCCGTATATAAAAACAAGGGTGCCTCACTATTAGGTCCCTTGTGGGGTGACCTATAGCAACCCACTCCCTCCTCTAACTCTTCTAAATAATGTTGCAGGTAGCTTCATAATTGTTGGGCATTTGGACAAATTTACCCCTGAGTTTAATTGAAGACTTCACTCATTAGATTCTCCCTTTTGCTTTTGGCTTTTTGCTTTTTACACTTCCCTAGGCCCCTCTGCCACACATCCCCTTCTCCTCCAAAAATATTGTCCGACGATGGATGGTTAATTGGTTATGGCCAAACTTTAGAATCTTGTTGAAGATCATAGCAAAACCAGGCACGTCTAAAAAATCAGAAGACGGGGGAAATCCGAGAAAAAATCTCAGAATTGTTTCGAGACAACGGTATTTCGAGGGAAGAAATCTCACCGCTGGTGTGCAACTGTCGTCGATCGCCGCCGGGGTGCAATTGTCGCCGGTGCGCAACTGCCGCCGTTCGCCGCCATAGTCAAGTTCGTACTGCCTTGCTGCTATGGGAGAAGAAACCGTCAGATGATGAAGAAACCCGCTGATAAGGAGGAAGAAGAAGAATTGATTCTGGGGAGTGGAATGCGTACTGTTAGTTGATTAATGTGGAATATTATTGAGCATTTGGGCCTTATATTTAGATAAGTCCAATAATATATAATATTCTAAATTATATAATATTTAATTTATATAAATTTAATGCATGTATGAATTAATTTAAGTTTAGTACATATTTAAATTTAATTTAGAATTCAGGATTTGGTATATTATTTAATATTTAAATTCAAAAAAATTCATTATTAAGAGAAAAATTCAAAAAATTATTTGTTCAAATGTTCATTCTTTATGTTCAAATATTCGCGTTATGTAATATTTAAAGTCAATTTTAATTTAAATTTTGGTAACTTATTTAATATTCAATTTTCAATCTAACTTTTAGTAACTTAAAAAAAATATTTAAACTCAATTTAGGTTTATATTTTGTATATACCATTTAAGTTTAATAACTTATATAATATTCAAACTCAATTTAAAAAAGAATAATGGAATTATTACTCAACTCAACTATGTTTGCTTTTGGATTTAAAACAATTGGACCTGCCTATCCACTAAAGTAATTAATTGTATCTTCTTACTTGCTTCTCATCGAATTAATTGGAGACATGTTTATTCTTAAATCTCTCTTATTATTCGATAAACTTAAGGTACTATACCCTAAATTCAAAATTGAAAATTCTTATATTGCATAAGGTACTAAAATGAAATGAAATTATTCATTTATTAAATTTAAATATGTAAAATGAATATAAATTGAATTTGAATATTACATAAGTTGCTAAACTTAAATTGTATATAAGGCGTACTAAACATAAACCTTAAATATTAATTAAATTTGAATATTACATAAGTTACTAAAAGTTAAATTAAAATTAAATTTGAATAATATTACATAAGTTACTAGATTTATATGGTATATAAGGTAACAAACATAAACCTTAAACCTAAAATGAGTTTGAATATTACATAAGTTGTTAAAAGTTAAATTGAAATTAAATTTGGGTAATATTTCATAAGTTACTAAACAAGGTACCAAACATAAACCTTAAACCTAAATTGAGTTTGAATATTACATAAGTTACTAAACTTAAATTGAAATTGAGTTTGAATATTACATATGACGAATATTTGAACACAAATAGTGAATATTTGAACAAAGAGTGTCATATTTTGAATTTGAATATTAATTTGTCTACCAACTTGTTGATACACCAATATTGTGCACCCACAATCATAATTCATTACATCTAAACTAGCGAAATGGTTATATTAGAAAAAATACTCATAAGCCAATAATATAAAAGATCATCTAACAAATTACATATGCACTAGATATCAGGCACCAAATATACATGCTACAGTTTCTTCTTGCGATATACATGCTACTCATAAGCTAATAATATAAAAGATCATCTAACAAATTACTAGTTCATCTTGCGATGTACATGCTACAGTTTCTTCTTTCAACCTTCAAATTCAAGTCAAGTTCTTCGTCCTTCTTGCATAAAAAAGATTGCTCTCAAATTGAAAATTTCGGCTCTGGTTTTCGGTTTTATTGCATAGTTCTAATTCTTTTTTTTTTAATTGGGGGTTTCAATAGAAATGGGTCCTTCCTACAACGTAAAAATGCTCAATTGTCCAAACAAAACTCAATTTAGGTTTAAGGTTTATGTTTAGTAATATATATCATTTAAATTTAGTAACTTATATAATATTCAAATTAAATTTTAATTTATGTTTTAATAACTTATTTAATATTCAAACTCAATTTAGATTTAAGGTTTATGTTTAGTACTATATATACCATTTAAGTTTAGTAACTTATGTAATATTCATCTCATACTCATCTATTAAGTCTTATATATTTAATTTTAATGAGTGTTTGATTCAATTTCAATTTAAAATTAAGTTTAGTAACTTATGCAATATTTAATATTTTAATTTAGACTTTAGTACTTTATATGATATTCAATATAAAATTTATATATTTAAATTTGATGAATGAATGATACAATTTAAGTTTAGTATCTTATGAAATATTCAAATTTAATTTAGGGTTTAGGATTTTGTACCTTATTTTAGTATCTTATGGGATATTCAATTTATATATTTAAATTTATCGAATGAATAATTCAATTTAAGTTTTGTACCTTATGTAATATTCAAATCTTCGATTTAGAGTTTAGGGTTTATTAACTTACATCATAGCCTCATTACATTTTTTCTTACACATTCTTTAGAAAAATGTAATATTAAAATTCAATTCAATTTAGAGTTTACATAAGTTACTAAACTCTAAACCCTAAATTGAATTTGAAAATTAGGAAGATTCAAACTCAACTTTCAATTAATCTTTGCTAAATTTATGCAACATTCAATTTTCAATTTAAGTTTTAGAAACTTGTGTAAATGACGACTCAATTTAAGTTTAGTAACTTATGTAATATTCAAACTCAGGTTTAAAATTTATGTCTAGTACCTTATATATGTTTAGTAACTTATATAATATTTCAATTCAATTTATATTCATTTTATATATTTAAATTTAATAAATGAATAATTTCATTTTAGTAACTTATGTAATATAAGAATTTTCAATTTTGAATTTAGAGTTCAATACCTTAGGTTATAGTTCAGTACCTTATTGACATTCAATTTATACATGTAAATTTAATGAATGAATGAATCAATTTCAATTTAAGTTTACGTTAGGGTTTAAAGTTAGGATTTATATGTAATATTTAAATTTTTTCATTATTAGGGGAATTTTTTAAAAAAATACACTCTAAATTGTTCAGATATTCACCATTTGTGTTCAAATATTCGTCCTATGTAATATTCAAACTCAATTTCAATTTAAGTTTTTTTAATAACTTATGTAATATTCAAACTCAATTTAGGTTTATATTTGATACCTTATATACCATATAAGTTTAGTAACTTATGAAATAGTATTATTTAAATTTAATTTCCATTTAACTTATGTTATATTCAAACTCAATATATGTTTAACATTTATGTTTAGTACCTTAAATACAATATAAGTTTAGCAATTTATGTAATATACGAATTCAATTTAGGTTTAAGGTTTATGTTTGTACATTAATATAAATTGAGTTTGAATATTATATAAGTTACATAAACCTTAAATATAAATTAAGTTTTTCTTTTAATATTACATAAGTTAATAAAACTTAAATTGAAAATTGAATATTAAATAAGTTACTAAAACTTAAATTGAAATTGACTTTGAATATATAAAATGAATTGAAATATTATATAAGTTACTAAACTTAAATTGTATATAAGGTACTATATAAGTTACATTTGATTAAAAAAGAAATTATGGATATGAAAGAAAAAATTTGTGGTAAATTTGATAACAAAATGAAAAGTATGAATATAATTTAGATAAAAAGAAAAGTATGGATTAAAATTGATTATTTAACCTTTAAAATATTTGAACACGGCGGGTTGTAAGATTGAACACGAAGATAAAATATTTGAACACTACGTGTGGTAATGTTGAACACTGACATAATTTTTGAATTATAGGAGTACAAAATAAAACATTAAAGCTGAACCTGAGATTGATATCGAGAGCACAATGACATAAAAGTACATCACATACTATAGAGATTGAAAATGAGAATTATGTCAGTGTGCATTGACAAGGCCATCAACGAGAGCAAGGCTAGTAAATATTGATGGTGTAAACCAGGTATATACTGTGTGTCTATGTTGCAGTTATTGATTAGGCAAAATATATCTGCAAATCACGATCAGGAATCTTGAAAAATAAAACATAAAATCTTTTTTACAAATTACAACTACAATTTGTTATGAAAATGACTTCTCCAATTTAGATTCTAGAATGGTTGTTCACAACACCTTTAGCTAGCCAAAAATGACTTCTCCAATTTGCTGTCAATTTTCCAAACACTCAAGTGGGTTATTCCTCCACAGAGATATATTGGTCTCCTTAGCTTTCCAAACTTTTGTTCCCAAAGTTACATCAATGCCCAAATGCCCAAGGCACTCATCATTCTATGCATCAAAACAATTTCAAAATTGGCAAAACATGCAAAACCATGAAAAACTACTGAAATCAGTAGCAAATATTCCAAAATCTGCCCTAAACAATTATGGACAGCACACAAAATGTCCAGAAATTGACCATTTAAGACCATCAAATTTCCAGTCGTAGCCTATCTTTTTTCCTTTTAAGACCATCAAATTTCCGTCATTTTTCACAGAAATAGTACCAAAACCAAATCGCAGAAATACACACTACTCTGTTTCAATTTCAATCGTGCAATTTAACAAACCTAGATTTCACATTCGAATACATAATGATTCAACTTCCTCAAGAAATACACACTACTTTGTTAAATCTCTTGTTATTCGCGCCAAGTTTGACAAAATCCAAGGCAAAGAAAACATTGAAGATCTGCAACAAACATCAATTCAGCAAGAATGTATTCGAAACTGGACGGAGAGTTTCTAAATAATTTTCTCTTTAATAATTTATCTGGTATATGTACAGATCTAGAAACAAAAAATCAAACCCCACTCACCTGGAGTGATCGCGGCGGTGGCTGTGATGGGCTGGTCACGGCTGGGGTAGGTTGTGCGACTCAAGGTAGGCGACGGGGTGCCGAACGGCGGGTGTCGCGGCGGCCGGAAGGGGATGTGGGGGGCGGCGGCTTGTTGAGGAAGAAGGGAGAGGAATTTGATGGGAGGGGGACGACGAGCATCAGAATTGGGGCGACGGCGGTCGTTTGCAGAAGGTAAGGGGAGAGAATGGAGGCTGAAATGATGAAAAGAGGAGAGTGGAGAGAGAAAGGGAGATGTGGGGAGTGGAGAGAGAAAGGGAGATGTTAAATGAAAATTAAATTATTGATTTGAAGTTAATAATTAAAATAAAATAAATACAAAATTGAAATAAAGGAAATGGCAAAAGGGACAATTCATGAAGTATATGGGAGTTAATTTTAGGTCAAAAAGTCAATGGGAGTCCTTTGCTATATGTTGGCCAAAGTGTGGGTGGGTTGTAAATAATCTCTAAAAACAAATGATCGAGCCAATTGAGTTGTTGACAGGCTGTCGAACCAAATTTAAGTGAGCACATCAGGCTCGTCAGTCCAAAGGCCACGGATAAAACCCTTTTTTATTTTGTTCCTAAACTTGAAAAGTCACCCCTCCCCACCGTCAGTCCTGCTGCCTACCCGCCACTGTGCTCCCTAAGTGTAGTTTGAATGTTTAGATTTAAAATTTTGAATTTAAATTTTGATTTGAATGTTAAATCTTGAGTATTTAATAAGTGTACGTTTTTTAAAATGATAGGGTTTCAATGGTTGAATAAACTTGATTTTTGCACAAAACGGGGAGACGAAATGGCAAAATGAGGAATCAGTCGACTCTCAACACTACAAAACTCGGCCAACAGTTCCGAGTGCTTCGATTAAACTCTGCTGGGATTGCTGAGTGTTTGTATTAAACTCGGCCAATGCAACCGAGTTTTTTGAGAATTTAAAAAATCTGTGGATTTTTTCGCAGAAGACGCACGCAGGTCAGTGTTTGTTTTGATTTTTTTCTTTCTGCGTTTTGGACCTTTGGTTACTTACTGTATATGTATATGAATATGTTTGAAAATACTCACTAAATCATTTCAAAATTCTCTTTCATCTCCTACAAATTTCATCCGCTTCCACTTTCCCACATCATGGAAAACATATTCCAAAAAAAATTTGACTGTTTGAAGAAAAGAAAGAAATTTTTTGGGTACTGTTTGAAAAAAAAAATCGAAAATGTAGACAACACTTGGATTTTTTTTCAAAAAATGTAACAACTCGTGGAACTTTTTTTCCGAAAATGTAACCAACTCGTGAAACCTTTTTGCAAAAATATAAATAACCCGTGGAACTTTTTGAATCATTAAATTTAAGTTTCTTCGGGTTGCGTTTGGACGAGGGGATTTCAAATGAAATGATTTAAAAATTGATGAATTTCAAATGACATGGTTTTAGTGAGCATTTAAAATCCTCTCAATTTTAACTAAAAAAAGGTACTAAATATTTGAAATCCATTCATTTAATCCAAACAGGTGGAGTGGATTTAGATTATGGATTTAAAATTCACACCTAAATTACTCCATCCAAACACAACCTTAAGTTGTTTTTTTAGTTGCAATGGTTTCAATTTTATTTTATTTTTTAAGGTAGAAAACGTATGTTTTGAGTTTTGGGGAGGAGGAGAGGGAATGCAGAAAGTTGTTTTTTTAGTGGGGTGTGGGTGAACTCAGTATACATGGGCAATATAGTCTTTTTGACAATTAGTTCAAAAAATAAGTTGGGTAGGGAGTGAAAACATAATATTTGGGGGGTATTTATCCGTGGCCCAGTCCAAATCGCCCAATTCTTTGGGTCAGTCCACTAAACTTTGGGTTTGGTTTGGTTTGGATTGGCCCAAGATTGAAATATATGTATTGGTGGAAATATGAGACTATAAATTTATGAAAATGTATGGTTATATCAATAATGAATATAAATATTGCTAAATCTTAAAAATTATAAAAATTTAATAACAAACTTTTAATACATAAAATTAACAAAACAATTTGAATACATTTTACATTCGTGATAAATTTATATACAATGTTATTTTATATGATATTTTTTAAAATTTATGATATTTTTTAATATTCCCTCGATATTTTACTGACATTAGGTTCGATATTGTTATTGTCTACCGATATTTATCGACATTTTCTTTTTTAAATTGACATGACCAAATGCATAATTAATTACTAAAATAATCTCTTATAATAAAAAAAAAAAACGTAGACCTCAAATATATATATTTTTTGTTTAATTGAAGAATCAATCGAAGTAACATTTTTCAAACCTTCAAATTGTTTAAATTCTTATTGTCAAAGGGACATAATCAATATATAATATTTAACGAAAGTTTAATTGACAAATAAATCCAACTAGAACAAAGTTTAATTGATAAATTCTTTACCACACCGTCGGAGTCATGTGAATACATGAACAACAAGAGGAATTAAGAATGACAATGGGTTGGCTGAATTTGATCGCGTAAAAAAACTTTTACCAACAACATTTATCCGACTATGGTCAAAGTCGTACTCGAGACAAAGTTACAAATCTTAGACTTCCAACCACATTTAATTCTTTGTCCACATTGGCTGAATTTGTATGAGCTGAATTTGATCGCGTAAAAAAACTTTTACCAACAACATTTCTCCGACTATGGTCAAAGTCGTACTCGAGACAAAGTTACAAATCTTAGACTTCCAACCACATTTAATTCTTTGTCCACATGATCCACATGTCGGTGGAATAGAAAACACATTACTTGTTGAATCATGAAATAGACATGTTCCTCCTAACATGGTTTTGAGTAGTTTCTGTGTTTGTGGCTTTATGATGTTTTTCTTTTTATATAAAAATGAATAATAATAATGGAATAGACCGTTTGAAAGTTGAAGCCAAACAAAGCCAAGAACTTTAATTCTACTAAAATCAGCATCTATTTTACTGCTGGAAATTATATTTAAGGTTGCGTATGGATGAAATGATTTGATTTGAGAATGAAAGATTTTATAAATAGATGGATTTCAAATGACAATTATAACTTGGTTTTTGTGAGAATTTAAAATTCTCTCAATTTTAACTAAACAAAATATGTTAAGGATTTTAAATCAATTCATTTACTTTTTAATCCAAACAAGTGAAATAGATTTTGATGGTGGATTTGAAATTCATAAATCAAATCCCTCCATCCAAATGAGCCTAAAACTATTTTACTTTTGTACGGGTGAATCCGTGTATACACGAGTGCACGAGTGTTATATATTGATGTTAACATTTTGTTTAAAGGACAAATAACTAGCGTTACATTATTATTATTATTCCTTTTAACAAGAGAATCCACGTTATTTATATTTGTACTACTTTTGTGTCGTACTCTAAAAAAATTCTGATTCGACTTCAACTATACTGAATTTTTAACACGTGTTGCACTTAATATTATAGAATATTGATTATTTTTTAATATGATACATGTCAATCATTCATATACTGAAATAAAATGTGGAACACCAAAATTAGAACAAGTGATCTCATTCGAATTTTTTCTATCCCTCCTCCGTCAAATTTTATTATTTTCACTTTCTTTTTTAGTTGTCCAATTTCATTATTCTCATTTCTTTATATCGTCACCACTAGCTGATTGGCGAGCGACTAATTGTCGTAGGACTGCAAGTCCTGCAACTGAGAAGGTGAACGATTGTCTTACATGGCACCCTCCCCCATATATCAACTTTGTTAAGTTAAAAATGGACGCGACTTTCTTCAAGACATCGAGGGTGATGTGATTTGAAAGGATTATGTACGACGACAGGGGCAAGTTTGTCATGTGTCGCACTGTTGTCCACCCGGGTAATTATGTGGCGGAAGATGGTGAAACGATTGGGCTGCACGAGGACATCTCATGGATAAAAAAAAATTGAAATTTGAGAAGGTAAACATTGAGATGGATTCAAATATGATGGTAGATATGTTGAGTGGTTCAAAGAATGATTTTTCCGAGTTGGAGAACATTGTGGAGGAGTGTAGGAGATTGATGGATGATTTCCCTTATTTTCTGTTAGGTGGGTGAATCGAAAGACAAATAATTTTTGCACATTGTTTGGCAAGACCATGTTCAATAGCTCTTAGCTCTGCCCCCAGAACTGTTCCAAGTGCGCAAATTCGTTTGCAGGTTTTGTCCATGACATTCCCGGTATGATCGAAAAGCGCTTCTCTTACCCCGTACTTATTTCGGTCCTCTTGAAAGGCCGCATCGACTTTCAGCGTGAGAGAAATGTTTGGCGGTGAAGTCGACTCATGATTATTGTCCATTGTCGATGTCAATTGTGTGACTGCTGATAATATTCTTTTTGCTTCCTTGAAAGCCGTCAAGTACGATGTCGCTCAGTTCATATTGGAGAAAGAGTACTTGCCTGAGATCTTCAAATTTTCCACTCTTACATTGTGCTTTAATTGACATCTTTCCTTCCAAATCCCCAATGCAATCGCTATCACTTCTTCCAAGATTTTCACTTCTTCCATGTATTTCACTCTCTCGAGAAGAGAGTATGTCGAGATGCATTCACCATCCTTCCACAGATTCCCATAACCTCTCTTTTTCCCCACTATTTTGGCCACCGGGCATAAGAATATTGAATGAGATGTGTCTGCTTTTTGGGATCCACAAAGGAAGCAGCTTGGATCGACCGGGACGTATCGAAGTTAAAGGTTTCCTTCGGTTGCAATTATCTCCCATACCATCTTCCAAGCAAAAATTATGAGTTTCGGTTGTAAATTTAAGGCCCAAATCCATTTCCACTCGTCTGTCGAAGACGAGGTCTCCGCTTCTGTATCAGTTGTTTTTTTCCAGCTCGACCAATACCCTGATTTTACCGTGTAATCTTCTTTGTCTTTTCCCCCGATAGGGGTTTTTAGAATGACATTAGATTCATAAGGTAGAAAAGCATTGGTTAATAAGAGCATCATCCCATTCGCCTTCGTCATTTATAAATCTTACCACTAAGGACCTGCTTGCAATTTTGGAGTGAATACGACCTTCATGTAGCCCAAGTACCCATGTATCTTTGAAGATATGAATATTTTCCCCATTTCCAATTCTCCACCGCAGTCTGTCCCTTAGAATATCCCTACTCTAGAACTATGATCGACATATGAAAGATGGAGCATGTCCAATCTCTTCTTCCATGATGTCTGAATTCCTATAATATTTTTCTTTCATCATTCTTGTTGCCATAGATTGTGGGTTAGCAATCAATCGTCAAACTTGTTTTGCTAGAAGTGCTTTGTTGAAGAGCGTCAAACAATTTTTTTTTTGGTAAAACAATATTTCACGTACAATAAATAGGGTGGGTCTTGTTACGTGCATATATGTACTTATTTCATATACTAAGTGGGTCAAAATTAGAGCTGTTAAAATGAATTAAATTGACATGACCAAATACATAATTAATTACTAAAATAATCTCTTATAATAAAAAAAAAAACGTAGACCTCAAATATATATATTTTTTGTTTAATTGAAGAATCAATCGAAGTAACATTTTTCAAACCTTCAAATTGTTTAAATTCTTATTGTCAAAGGGACATAATCAATATATAATATTTAACGAAAGTTTAATTGACAAATAAATCCAACTAGAACAAAGTTTAATTGATAAATTCTTTACCACACCGTCGGAGTCATGTGAATACATGAACAACAAGAGGAATTAAGAATGACAATGGGTTGGCTGAATTTGATCGCGTAAAAAAACTTTTACCAACAACATTTATCCGACTATGGTCAAAGTCGTACTCGAGACAAAGTTACAAATCTTAGACTTCCAACCACATTTAATTCTTTGTCCACATTGGCTGAATTTGTATGAGCTGAATTTGATCGCGTAAAAAAACTTTTACCAACAACATTTCTCCGACTATGGTCAAAGTCGTACTCGAGACAAAGTTACAAATCTTAGACTTCCAACCACATTTAATTCTTTGTCCACATGATCCACATGTCGGTGGATTAATTCTTTATCCACATGCTCCAGAGATTGGTGGGTGGGTGGGGGTACTCCAGTTGGTGGGGCCGAAGGAGGTACTCCACTGCCCCCGTTGGTGGGGGGGAGCTCCGGTTATTGTTGAAACCGTTCTCCGGAGGAAGTTCCAAACATTGTGGTCTGTTGATGTTGCACCGGTTCCGGTTGATGCTGCGACGGTTCGTGTGGTGGACCCATCAGCGAAAGTTGTTTGGAGGGAACCATCGACCGTAGTTGTTGGAAGGGAGTCGATGGTCGCAGTTGTTGGAAGGGAGCCATCGGCCGCAGTTGGTGGTGGGAGGGAGCCATCGGCCGCAATTGGTGGTGGGAGGGAGCCATCGGCGGCCGCAATTGTTTGGAGGGAGCCATCGACCGCAGTTGGTGGGAGTGGGAGGGAGCCATCAATGCTATTGGTGGAGAGTCACTGGGCTCTGGTTATTATCGAAACCATTCTCATTATGAAATTGCAAAAGAGGGTACTACAAGTTACCCTTTCTCCATCTCCTTCAACAAGATTCGACCTCCTGTTTCCTTGGTAAGGAAGGTTGAGGTCTGGGGTTTGTCTCCTACCATTGGAGACGTTATTATAGAGAGATGAGAGAAACATTGAGAATTTGAGAATATCTCTGAAATCAAGGAAATGGGCTAGGTATTTATAATACCCGTCAAGCCCAACTGGGTGGTGGCCGGCGGACATCGTTGGCAGTAGGGGCGGTTGAGAAAGGATAGAGGGAGTGGAGCGGGCGGACAACGTTGGCAGCAGAGGTGGTTGAGAAAGGACAGAGGGAGTGGAGAAAGAAAAATTGAGGGGGAGTCGGGTGCAAATAGAGAAAATATTCTCTTGTTTAGTTGGGGCCATTAGTTCGGGTCTTGTTCCCAATTGTAAATTAAGGGCGATTCGAGCAAAACTAATATCTATTTAGAGAGATTGAGGGGGAGGGAGATGAGCGATCATCTGCATCTCACACTGATGCTTTCCAGCGAACCTGAACCTGCGGCGGAGACGACCAAGACTAGGAATACGGGTGAAAAAGGGGAAAACGAAGAATGTGTCTATAATACCCATGAATTTTATAATAAGAATGGTTTCGATAATAACTAGAGCTCTATAATAGGAATACAGGCCAAGTAGTCCCCGCGGAACAAGCCGAAGGAGATGGAGAAAGGGTTACTTGTAGTACCCAGTTTTGTAATTTCATAATAAGAATGATTTTGATAATAACCAGAGCTCTGTGACTCTCCACCAACGGCGCTGATGGCTCCCTCCCACTCCCTCCAACTGCGGCCGGTGGCTCCCTCCAAACAACTGCGGCCGCCGATGGCTCCCTCCCACCACCAACTGCGGTCGATGGGTCCCTTCCAACAACTGCGGCCATCGGCTCCCTCACAACTGCAGCCGATGGTTCCATCCAAACAACTACCGCCGATGGGTCCCACACACGAACCGTCGCAGCATCAACCGAAACCGGTGCAACATCAACAGGCCACAATGTTTGGAACTTCCTTCGGAGAACAGTTTCAACAATAATATGAGCTCCGGCCCCTCCCCCCACCAACGGGGGCGGTGGAGTACCTCATTCGGCCCCACCAACTGGAGTACCCCTCCCATCCACCAATCTCTGGAGCATGTGGACAAAGAATTAATCCACCAACATGTGGATTACGTGGACAAATAATTAATTGTGGTTGGAAGTCTAAGATTTGTAACTTTGTCTCGAGTACGGCTTCGATCATAGTCGGAGAAATGTTGTTGGTAAAGGTTTTTTTACGCGATCAAATTCAGCTAGTACAAATTCAGCCAACCCATTGTCATTCTTAATTAATCTTGTTGTTCATGTATTCACATGACTCCGACGGTGCGTAAACAATTTGTCAATTAAAATTTCGTTAAATATTATATATTTATTATGTCCCTTTGACAATAATAATTTAAACAATTTGAAAGTTTGAAAAATGTTACTTCGATTGATTCTTCAATTAAACAAAATATATATATATATATGAGGTCTACATTTTTTTTGTTATAAAAGATTATTTTAGTAATTAATTATGTATTTGGTCAAGTCCGTTTAATCCATTTTAATAGTTATAATTTTGACCCACTTATTATATGGAATAAGTACATATATGCACGTAACAAGACCCACCCTATTTATTGTACGTGAAATATTGTTTTAATCGTCAAACTTTATTTTTCTTATATTCCTGTGATAGGGAGGCAGGGCAGGCAAGTCCAAATCTCTCGGGCCGGGCGACTTCACGGCAGGTCATTTTGCCATCCCTAGTGACAGGGAGTCCCCCTCGCCTATACTGTCGCCATTCCATTTAAAGAGGGTGACTCCCTCGCCCTTACCCTCTTTACATGAGCGATTTTTTGTAGTGTTGGGTCAAGCCCAACAATTTTAACTTGGACATGCAAACCCAATTCTTATAGGCGTGGGTTATATGCCCCTCCAGGTACGTTAGATACACTCTCCCGATACACGTACCCCCTACCCCCAAACTTAGAGTGTTGCTCGTCCCCGAGCAACGAAAGAAAATAGAACAAGTGGGAGAATTGTGAAGGAATTCATTCAAGACAAGATAAAGTAAGTGATTGTCAACTTTCTTAATCTAGTCAAGTCTTGAGATAGAAAAATCAACATGCAAGTTCACATGTTATGCTCAAATTCATGCAAGATCAAGTGTTCAATTCACAATATCCTCACAAGTAAGTGTATCACTCATCACTCAAAGTGTATATCAAGGAAGTGTATGCTCTCAACATCAAATCACACAAGTGCACTACCATATGCTTGCCAAATGTCTAAGTTCTCCACCACATGAAAGTGTTCAATCAATGAATCAATAAGGACTTCACATTTGGTTGTAATGTAGGCTCTTTGGTTAGGGTATGGAAGATTTGAATAAAGTGACTCATAAACTAGTGGAGCAAGAAGGGAAGTTGCAATTGATCAAGTTGCAACTCAAAGTTCTCAATCTCACACAATTTACTTGCTTCTTTTCTTTTTAAGAACATTCTTCACCACCAACCAACCAACACTTTTGAATTGAAGCTCTACCAAATGCTTGTACACAAGAGAGTTTTCTTTTTTCAATTTTTTTCTTTTCTCATCAACTCAATCTTTTTTTATGCACAACTCATAATTCATATTTTTTCTTTTCTTTTCAACCTCTTCACTTTCCAACCAAACAAATCCACCAAATTCATATTTTACCTCAATTCAACCACATTTGTCAACATTCAAGCTCCACTAGTTCATAGGAAAAATTAGACTCATACAACAAGATGGACAAATAGGCTAAATTTGTAGGTTGCCAAAGAATATAGGTCAATAGGCTCAAAGTGGCTAACTACAGAAAAATTTCATTTGGTGTGGAAAATTTGGCCAAGTGACTATTCAAAACAAATATGGCCTTATATCACTTCCAAAGATCTCACACAAATAGTAGCCCAAACAAGACAATTGGCAAGTTCTAGAGCACAAAAGCATGAATGATACTCATAAGAAAGAAAATAGACCAAAATATATATCAACGTCTAAAGGCTCTAAAGCTCACAAGCTTGTCTAATCATGAATTAAGAGCACAAAACCAAACACAAATCTTTACATAATCAAGTGAACATGCAAGCATCAATCAATACCAATAAGCTCAACCAAATTTCCAAAATCAACAATCACCATCAATTATGCCTCAAATACTAACAATCCACAAGATAATCAATCAACAACTAGGAACAACGGTGCAATATAAATGAAGTAA
Organism: Galeopsis tetrahit; assembly: GCA_963675135.1. Classification (NCBI taxonomy): domain Eukaryota; kingdom Viridiplantae; phylum Streptophyta; class Magnoliopsida; order Lamiales; family Lamiaceae; genus Galeopsis; species Galeopsis tetrahit. The sequence goes on from OY776134.1 coordinate 43,464,273, forward strand.
ACACATGAAACCCCCCCAAACTTAAATGAAACTATCAAGTTGAATGCAAAGTTTGAGAATGAGTGTGTTACCTTAGAATTCTACCACCAACGAAGCTCACCAAAGAAGCAAGCTACCGCCACCAATTGTCCATTGAACCTTTAGCACCAAAGCACCACTACCCTTGAGCTCCACCATGCGTATCTCACATCCTTGACCACCAATACAACACTGAACCTACAAAACAAAAACTAAACAAAAGATCAAACAAGCTACAAATCTAAAAATAAAAGAAAGCAATAAAGAATGGGTTGCCTCCCATTTAGCGCTAAGTTTAACGTCTTCAAGCCGGACGAAAATAAAAGAACTCATCGGAAAGGCCATGGATATCGGTCCTCCTTCCCATTGTATTTCAACCTTTGAGCTTCAAACTCAAGGAGGCTCTCATGAATGGAAGACCAATTATCCATATGTTTCTTCCATACTTTCATCAATTGGCCTTCCTCTTGCTCTTTCCACATCGTCCTTTTCCATTGTTCTCCTCCAAAGATGCCCAAACTCTTTTCAAGATCCTTCTTTGGATCAAAGTGATCAAGAGGCAAAATAAAATAAATAGAAGCATTAACATCAAATAAAGAGTAAATTGAAGAGTTTAAAGGTTTAGGAATCCTCATTTCACTCTTCAACTCGTCTTTTTGTACTTCTAGATCTTCTTGTTCCTTGTAGCTCATGTTCATCAAAGGGCATCCCTCTTCATCTCTTTTGTCAAAGTGCTTGTAATCTTCACTCTCCTCACTTGAGTTCTCCTCTTCTTGCATTTTTTTCACGGCGATGGTCAATTGTCCAAGTTGGAATTCCATCGATTTTTGATTACTCACAAGTTGAGCAAGGATGGAGTCGGTTGCTTCAGATTTCTTCTCACTTGTCTCCATTCTCTCCTTCATGTGTGCAATGAAGAGTTTTTCGATAGTAGTCCTACCATGTGGCTAAAACTCATTGCTTTCCCACTCTTGATAATGAGAGAGAGCATGTTGCATTTGATAATCATACTCGAAGCTGCTCTCACTATCATACCAATTTCCTTCCGAATCTCCATGGAATTCAAAGCAAGGTTCCTCTATAGGTGGAGGAGGAGGTGGGTGATACTCCTCTTCAGGTGGTGGGGGATGATATGGATACAGTGGATATGGTTGAGGAGGAGGGTATTGATGTGGAGGTAGAGGATAAGAGTGTTGCGGTGGAAGGTATTGATGTGGTGGAGGTGGTGGGAATTAGGCTTGTGGTTGAGGTGGGTAAGGATAAGGATAATATCCTTGAGAAGGGGGAGGTGATTCTTCTTCATTCCTCCAATCTCGATAAGAGGAGGGAACTTGTTGCATTTGATAATGGTGATCAAAGTTCCTCCAATTAGCGTAGCTCACATCTCCATGTTGTGGAGGATAAATCATCCCACGTTGATCATAGCAATGATTCAACGGGTATTGATTATATACATCCATCTAATCAATGAAGTGCACACCTACAAAATAACAAAGTATCAAATTCAAAGAAAACAACTAAAAACAAAATAAAATGCCACTAGTAACACCACTCAACAAGTTTCAAGTCCCACGTAAGACTCTCAACTAGATCCCCGGCAGCGGCGCCATTGACTTGATTCGTATTTTTGCACTTTTTAAACAACTATACGATCCTCACAAGCGTATGGGTTCGATAGTAGTATGATAAGTATACCAAGTAGATATTCGTTCCAAGGACCTAATTAGGAGAACGTGGAGCCCCAAAACTATAAGTCAAAATGGTGTCTTCCTTATGTAAAGCAAATATCAATAAGAAAAAGAAACACTAAGTAAACAACTAAAACTAACTCTCAAAAAGATGAAAGTGCAAGTGGAAGAATTGCTTCGGGTGTCTTCCTTATGTGGGATCACTAATGAATTAACGAACTAATCACAATGATTAAGTCTAATGTCTTGAATTATGCTAAAGGCTATCACATATATGTGTAGACCAATCCCTTGTGAGGCTTAGGTGAACACGTGCCTTAATTAGCAATTATAGGATCTAATCAATACCATAAGCTCCTAAGATAGTGTCTCATAAACATGTTCAACACGGTTACTAATGCTTATGAGACGTCATTTCACTAATCTAAAAGACGACCTCTAATCGACTAGTGTCTAGTGTCGTCGATCTAAGCAATCAACCCCCGGTCGGTGTAGCTAATTACTATGTTAATTCTAATCGATTAATTCAAGCTCACACACACATTCTTAATCAAGCAACCCAATACAGTCGTTGAAGTCGACAAAATCAACAATGCTAGCTAATAGGATGAATTAATCAATTGAATCATGCAAAACACAATACTAAAAACAATTAAAATCAAGACATAGGTTAATCAAGCAATTAATTCATAAATCCACTAATTACCCTCATAATTTCAACACCCAAAGCAATAAGAGATTACCCCATATCTAAATTAACAACTAGAATGAAACTCATGTAAATTAAACTACAAGACATGAATGAAAATGAAATTACTAAATTAAAATTGCAATAATAGAAAAATATCACCTCTAGGTCTTCAAATCCTTCAAAGCTTACAATAAAATGAAATACTAAATTAAATCTATCTAAGAAATGAAATAACAAACTAAACTAATCTATTGAGTGGAGTGGTGGGGAGGAGAAGAAATTTCTCCCCCAAAATGAAGAGCCCTCTGTTTCGCGTCTTTTTTTCGCCAATTTCCCCCCTGTGTGTTTTCCCAAATTGATTAAATGGTCCCAGCTTTAATTGAGGAATGGGCCAGAACCTATAAAGAATACCAGCAGCTTCCTTATATTGCTCACGGCTCTGCTTCCCGTGGGACTATTTACACCTCCATTTCAGTTTAGAACACTCCCCCAATTGATGCACCCCCCTAAAATTTGTCAAAATAGATGCACCCCCATTCAAATTGTCCTAAATACCCTTTTGTCTTAAAAATCTATTTACTAAACACACCCCTAATTTTCCCCTTCTTCCTCCTCCTTCTTCTCCGATCGTTCTTCACCCTTTTTTTTTCTACTCCCCTCCCTCTCTTTCTTCTAGCCGCCGCCGTCCCTCCTCTGTCGTCGCCGCCCTCCCCTCCTTGGTCGCCACCCTCCCCTTTCTCAAGCTGCGTACAGCAGCAGAAACAAAAAAAAAAAAAAAAATTCAAATCCGTGCCCACGCACCCACCCCCACCACCCATCACCCCTGCCCACGCCCAAACTCCGGCCGCCCCACCCCGATTCGCCGTCCGCTGCCCGCCGCCGCCGTCCATCAGGTTTGAATTTTAGGTTTAGGTTTTTTTTTTTTTGCTAAACTTCACTTTTTCTCTTTTTTCTCCGTTTCTTTGGTTTTTTTGTTTCCTTTTCTCCTCGAATGTCAATTTTTTTGTTTTTGGCTACAAAGGTAATTTTTTTTTTCTTTTCATCGACACTGGTCTGTCGACCCTTTGCATTCTCGTCGATAAATTATTGTCGACGAGAATGTAGATGGTCGACCAACTGTGTCGATTTTTTTTTTTTAAAAAAAATTATATTTTTTCGACCTTTGTAGATCGACCATATACATTCTCGTCGACATATTGTTGTCGACGAGAGTGTATTTTGGTCGACTTAAAGTTGTCGAAGTATTTCAATTTTTTTTTTAAATTTTCAACAAACCAGTGTCGACCATATTCACTCTCGTCGACAACAGGGTGTCGACGAGAGTGAATATGGTCGACACTGGTTTGTCGAAAATTTAAAAAAAAATTGAAATTTTTCTAAGTTCCTGGATTTTTTTTGTTTGTGGTGAAATTTTGTTGTTTGTTGTTTGTTTGTTGTTTGGTGGTGGTGGCGGTGGCGACGACGGCTGCGGCTGGATAAAAAGGTGAAGGGGGTGCATTTAGTAGTGTAATAGGACTTGAAGGGTATTTTTGGTTTTTTACCTCATTATTTTATTATTAAACTCAAAGGGGGAGTGTTCTAAACCGAAATGAGGTGTAAATAGTCCCACCCTCCATCTAATTCTTAATGGGCCCAAGTAATTGTAGAATGGGCCTGGACTACTAAAATAAAACTACACCTCCCTCCATTTTGTAGAATGGGCCTGGACTACTAAAATAAAACTACACCTCCCTCCATTTTAATTGCTTGCTGATGGAAGCGAATTAAAGCATATGGCCGCCATCAAATTGGGCCTTCAATTTTATTTTCTTTTACTTCATTCTCGTTTCATTCCTTCAATTGACGTTACAAAATAATTGAGACATGTTTTGCTCCAAAAGTGCTCTTTTTCCTATAAAAAAATAGCAAACCACATCCTTTCTCCAAATCAAGTGCAACGAGTCAAATTATTGTAAATAATGCAAGAAATCCTATAAAATTATGCAAATTAAATACAAGAATTTCAAGCAATTTTCACAATAATCACCCCCTCAAAACAGATGTAAGATAGATGCACTCCCCCTAAATTACCTTGTATACCATGTTTCTCTTCAAATTTACTATGATAAATGCACCCTCACACTAAAACCCTAATTTTTTCATCTTCTTCCCTATTCTTCTTCTTCTTGCCATTGGTCTTCCTCCTCCTCTACACTCGCCGCCCACCACGCCCTCAGCCCCAGCGGCCCCCCGCAGCCCTTCCTCCCTCGCCCAACATCGCGGCTGTCGCCGTCCCTTTTCTCTCATCTTTTTCACCATTTTTTTCCTTTTCTGCAACTACCTACATCCCCCCAAACACTTGCCGCCACTGAGCCCAAGCCGCCCACCCGTCGTGTCGCGCGTTTCTGGTAAGGTTTTTTTTTTTTTTATAATTTTTGATAATAATGAATCGACCAAAAACACTCTTGTCGACAGAATCGACCAAAAACACTCTCGTCGACAACAATTTGTCGACGAGATTATTTTTAGTCAATTCATTATTGTCGAAAAATTCAATTTATTAATTTTTTAATTTTGATCGACAAACCATGTTTCGACAAGGGTGTTTTTGGTCGATAAAACAATGGCGACGAAATTGTTTTTGGTGGATTCTGGTTTATAAAAAATAAGGTTTTTTTAAAACAAAATTTAGGTTTGGTGTTGACTGTTGGAGGTGCGGCGGCGGTGGCTGCCGGTGGTGGGCGACGGTGGCTGTCGGCGACCGTTTAGTGTGGCGCCTACTTCTTCTTCAACTAGGGTTAGGTTTAGAATTATGATTAGAATGATAGGGGTGTATATATCTTGTATTTTATTGTATTTTACTAAAAGGGCAAAATAGACATGAATATTTAATTAATAAAAGTGAAGGAGAAGTGCATCTAACATTTGTGGAGGGACATATAATCCACGCCATTCTTATATTGTTGGAGCAATTTATGGGTCTTCATTAAGTCAGGTCCATTTTTTGGTCCACCTAAAATCAAACCGTTAAAAGTTTTGTGTTTGCTTCGAAATTTTCGAAATTTTAGTAGGGTAGGATTTAACTTTTATTATTATATTATTTTTTGAGTGTGATTGTAATGATTGTATAATGATTAATGTGTTTTATTATAGTAAGATATAAGATAATAGGAGTAAGTATATATAGGTGTTTATAGGGTGAAATTTTGAAATTCTTAATCTAAATTTCAAACTAAAACATTAGTGAAATTTCAAAATTCTAAATTCAGACTTTCCATCCAAAATAAACATCTCCGGAGGATTTCTAGACTTTCTCAACTGAGGCAAAGTCCATTGAATAGGCTGACCGTTGACCTATTAAATTTAGAACACTTACGATATTTCATCACTTTGAAATTTTAGATGAGTTTAAGTATCAAATTAAAATTAAATACTTTAATTATGTTAAACCATATCCCAACAAATATTACAAACAACAAAATGTATATTGGAATTTAACTCTCAAATCACACAACACTCTCTAGCTAGATTCCAAACACGAAGTAAATATAAATATAACACACACCATGCATGCAAGAGCAAGTAATTCAATAATGGAAACAATCGATCTTTAATCTGAAAATTCCGGGACGGGCTTATCCTCCTCCGACGGAGGCGCGTAAATCCACTCGCCATTCTCATCGCGAACCATCCCTTTATTCTTCTCAACCCTCCACGCACCCGGTATCAACAAGTCATCGTACAAAATGTTGCTAGTTTTGTTGACCAACGCTAGGCTCCTTCCAACCTTTCTTTCAAATTTCCTTTTTTGTCCGTTCCAACCTGTGACCACGTGCAACATCGCCTCCAAGTTATGCTTGTTCCAAATCTCCCACCACGATTTCTTCAAATATGGCGATTTATCGTTGTCGATAGCCAGAGTGGTTCCAGTGTCTACATATCCCAAGAAAAAGAAGGGTATTGTGGGAATCCAATCGTGTTTATTCTTAATGTGCAAAATTTTAAGGTTTGGTAAGGCATTCACCCTCTTTCTGAACTCACGGTTGCCTACCTTAGGGCAGGCGAAAACAATAGCCGATACGGGGATGTCCTTAACCCCATTTTCGACTAGGTCGAAAGCGGATAAAACGGCTAAACTTGCTCCCAGGCTGTGGCCTGTGACGATGATGCTCAAGTTTTCATTTTTGTACATTTCTCTTAGTTCTTGAATCTTTCTTTGGACCTGTAATTTAGGCATAACTAAAGTGTCATGAATCATTTAGAAACAAAATATAATCTTTAAATCGACATTAATTATTAAACAAATTAAAGGGAATAGTAATGATATGTTAATTTTAAATCTAGTCCCATAGAAAAAAACCAATTCTTCCCATGCCATTGTGATTAAATACAAACTTAATTAGTCACGTAGGAAAGTTCTAGTGGGACTAGTTTTACTTTAAACCTTTAAAAACTAACCTCATTATTCAACAATGGGACCAAAACTACATAAAAATAACTATGTTCAAGAAGTACAAAAAAATCATTTAAAAAAAATCTTGTCGGACTAGTTTTGTACATTAATTATGGAGTTGGTCTGTTTTAAATCCAAATTTACCAGAACTCTTGTTTTCAAAGATTTTTTTAATAGTATGTGAAGTATCACTATTTACAAAATTATTTAATTTTGTGTGTTGCTCATCTAAATATTACTAAATGATTACACTTGGTATGATAAAAAGTGATAATGAGTTCAATATAAAAATATCCATGAACCAATTCCATAAAAGTTGTTACCATTTTTAAAATATTTTTCTTTAGAACACTACAAAAAAAGAGGTTTTTAGTATCGGAAAATTTGTATCTGTTGCATTTTCTGATACTAAATCTTACCCTTTGGTATCAACTAAAAAATTTCCGATACTACCTTCATTCTTGGTATCAAAAAAATATTTTTTGATACTATTAAATTTATAGCATCCGTTATTTAGTGATACTAATATTGTTTTTGCATCAAAAATTTATTTATTGATACTATTTAGTTTTAGGATCAAATACTTTTTCGATACTACTTTTCATTGGTATCGAAAATTTAATTTTTGATACTATTAACTTTATAGCATCCATCACTTTATCGATACTATTACTATTTTTGTATTAGTAATTTATTTATTGTTACTACTTATTTTTTGTATCAAATAATATTTTTGATACTACTTATCATTAGTATCATAAACTTTATTTCCGATACCACTAATTTAATAGCATCCAATTTTTTTTTTGATACTATTATTATTTTAGTATTAGTAATTTATTTATGGATACAACTTATTTTTTGTATCAAATAATTTTTTTGATACTACTTATCATTGGTATCAAAAATTTAATTTATGATACCATTAACTTTATAGCATCCATCACTTTGTCGATACTATTACTATTTTTGTATTAGTAATTTATTTATTGATACTATTTTTTTTTTGTATCAAATAATTTTTTTGATACTACTTTTCATTGGTATCGTAAATCAAATTTTGGATACTATTAATTTTATTTTTAGGATCAGTACTTTTTTTATTGATACCACTTTTTTTTTACACCAAATAACATTTTTGATTCCACTAATCATTGGTATCGAAACTTTAATCCGATACTAATAATTTATATTTTTAGTATTAGTAAATTTTTTGTTGATACCACTTATTTTTTTTGTATCAAATACATTTTTTGATACTCCTTATTATTGGTATCGGAAATTAAATTTTGGATACTAATAATTTTATTTTAGTATTAATAATCTTCTTATTGATACCATTAATTTTTTTTTGCATCAAATAATTTTTTTGATTCCACTCATCATTAGTATTGGAAATTGAATTCTGATACTATTAATTTTATTTTTAGTATCAGAAATTAAAAAAATTGCATTAATTTTTTTTATACTTATTATTAGTATCAGAAATTAAATTTACAATATCATCAATTTTATAGTATTCAATTTTTTTTTGATACTATTATTATTTTAATATTAATAATTTATTTATTGACCGATATCTATCATTTGTTACGTTTCTGGTACAATTAATTTTTTAGCATCTAACTTTTTTTATAGTATAATTATTTCAGTATTATTAATTAATTTATTGTATTTTTGGTATTAAGATTCACCTACAGGCTACATTCTTATAGTATTAGATATTTTATTAATAGTAATTATGATTATAACTAAATATCCGATACCATTCGTCCTAGCTTTTATTTCTCGTTTCTGCGTTATATCCCTCTACAACAATGACTATATTCCATTCATAAGTCTCAAAGTTATAACATCCACCCTTCTACAGAATTCAAGACCACTAGACTAAAACCCCAAACCTAACACCCTCACTGTGTGCGATTTCACACAGTGAGGCGATGCCTCTTCCCCTCCCTCTCGCGTCGATAACTTCCTCCCTCTCGCGGCGATAACTTCCTCGGCGGCCGCCGCCTCTTGCTAGGCCACCGGGTCAGGAGGACGCGTCTGCGCGCACCGTCGTCATCCGTCCAATCGCTTCGCCCATGGCTGCGGCGCCGTCCGTCCAATCGGCTTGTTTAAGCCCTAATCTGGCCGACCACCGTGTGCCTCCAGCCGCGTGTGCCTCCAGCCGTTCACTGTTGCGCCTCCACTGATATGTTCGCGCAGTACCTCATCGTGAACAAGAGAGACTGTTTCATTTTTAATGATTCGTGTTCTTGTTTCATTTTTAGAAGAGAGGTAATTTATTATTTATTGCAGTTAATTGTTTTTAGTTGTATTTCTAGTCGTTTTTAGTGATTTTGCTTTAGTTTTATTCAAAAAGTTAGAAGTCATTGTTTATTTAGCTACACTTTGGTTGGAAATGCAATCATTTAAGGTTTTGTGCACTACAATGATCTTAAGATAAGCATACTTATGCGATTCGTTAGCCAGATTTTAGGCGTTTAATCTCCTTTTTCTGTATGACTATTTTACTTATTTATCACTGATTTTTCATCCGATTTATGTGAGCTTTCAGTTGTTCAGGCAGATGTGAGCTTTCAGACTAATCAGTTTCCGAAATACAAGTTGGGGCCTAATAATGAAATTTTAGACGAGATCAAAGAAGACAGCAGGGGCCCTCCCCTGAAGGAGGTCGTTGTTGAGGAAATAAACCAGCTAACCGAACAGCATAAGCGTCTATCTGTTCGGGACCTGGCCAGCAAATTCGACAAGAGTTTGGCTGCTGCAGCAAAGTTGTCTGAGGAGGTCTTTTTTAAAATGCTACTGTTTTTACTAATATCATACAAAATATTAGTACTAAGTTTGAAATTTAGGGATGAAAATCATGAAGTACTACTTTACGTTGGATCACAGGCCAAACTTAAGGAGGTGGCGTCTTTAGATGGACACATGCTTCTGAAGAAGCTTAGGGATGCGTTGGAATATTTGAAAGGACGATTGGCTGTTCGAAATAGGGAAGATGTTGAGAAAGCTATTTCATTGGTCAGTTTTTGGTGTTTAATTAGTTCTTCGATCCTAATATGATTTGGGAAAACCTCGATTTTCTTGCCTTCAAAATCTTATGCTGCTTGCTTGTATTTCAGGCTGCTACATTCTTTAGGTGGAGGCTTTGGCTGTAAAATTGACTCAAAAAGGAGAGCTAATTCAAGAGAAGTTTGAAGTGAAAAAGCTAGTGAACTTTCTTAAGCAGGTTTCGTAACTTAATTTCTTTCTCCTTGTGTTTGTTAGATGTACACATACGAAATTTTTTTATCCTTGCAACATTTGAGCCCAACAAATTTGCCTTGTTTGAAATTTTCAGGCTTCTGAAGATGCTAAAAAGTTGGTAAATCAAGAAAATTCTTTTGCTTGTGCTGAAATAGAGAGTGCAAGAGCAGTTGTGAAAAGGATCGGAGATGCCCTCGATGAACAAGAAAGAAACCACAGTTCAGGGAAGCAGCAGGTAACTTTAGTAGGTTGTCTATTCAATTATAGTAACAGCATATACAATACAGCTAAGAAATAAAATGAAATGTGCATCTTTCATTTTCTAAATGAAAGGATTTTGACGGACCAGAGATACTGTATTTTGGTGATAGGAATTAGAGGAACTAATTGAAGAGGTTCAAGAGGCCAGAAGAATAAAGCTAATGCATCAGCCAAGGAAGGTGGGTCGAGGCTGTTTTATTGTGTTTGTACATTGGCATAACGGCTGTTTCGAATTGCAACATTTTGCATTCATATTCATTGTGTTTTCAACTTTAACACTTCTTTATTTCCATCATTGCATTTATTTGTAGGTCGCGGACATGGAACATGAACTTCGAGATCTGAGGCTTCATATTAGAGAGAAGTGTACAATTTCAGTAAAGCTTCAAAATGAGGTCTACTACTTGTTTATTTAATACAATATTTTTCAAATAATATAGTGATATGGAACATATGATCTCAAGTCAATTTACGTGACACCTCGTTTAAACAAATTGTGAGGTTATTCATTAGTGTGCACAATGTTATCTGTGATATTTTCTTTGATTTTAGTTTCCAATTCTTCTTGGTTGCTTTTTACTCTGCATTGGTGTAAATTACTCCAGGCACAATATAGCAATATATTGTCCATCTTTGATCCGAACTTCGTATTAAATTTGAAATTGTTCTTAGAATTGATTCAGTTGGCTATATAATTAATTATTTCAAAAGCAGTCTATTGTAATTTTATGAACTATTGAGAACTTGGAGAGATCGATACCATACAGTACTTATAACTTAACTTAAAGGCTAACAGCCACATCGTGGACAGTGGAGAGGGTTGTTTTGGTTGATTCTTCTGTTCAAAAGGACATTTGGTTACCATTGATGCTTAGTGCATTGAAAGTTCTTAATTGCTCATATAATATTCATAAATGGAACTTTACACTCCTAGTAAATAAATATATCTTTTTTCAAGTGATAGGCCTCACGCCCCTGTTCATTCTTATAATGCCAATAGTGAAGATCAATCTGTTGAAGGTCAGTTTTTATCTTAGAAAGAGAAGTTTCTAGATAATATAATCCAATTAAGAAATCAAATTTCTTCTGATTTTGTAGCAATGTTTTAAGTAGGCATGGTAGATGAAATATAGCTAATGCATGGCTCATACAATAGGCTACATGAATAGATATACATGAATTAATTGTTATTATCCAATTTTTCTTGCTTATTATGGTTTGGCGGGTTTTTTAATAAGTGAATTCTTAATGTTGGCACAGGATATTGCCACCCTAGCCCCTAGGTGTTGTGAGCCTGAGGTATTGTGGTTATTTTGCATACGTGAAAGTTTAAGGGGATTGATATTAAAAATGTGAAACCTCCATTGCAAAGCCAAAAAGCTTCTTGATCAGTCTGATGGAGGTGCTAATTCCCTCAACATTAACAGGTCTATATAGCGAAGTCTCTGTTGTAATTATGATTAATAACACATTAATTGTTATAAAGTAGTTTCATTACTTCCTTTCTTTGAAGAACTTGTTCCTTTATGTCCACCCCTGCAGACTTCATGGAATTATGTATACAATATACCTGCCTTGATTAAAGTGTAACTATTATCTTACAGTGTATATTGTTTTATATCTCTAGGTTTTTTGAGGTAGCCCTCCAAGAAGGGAAGAGAAAGGAATTAGAAGAAGCAATGGAAATCCAAGCTAATGGCAGTTTGGTAATGAGACATTGTTGAAAGTGCTTGCATACGTGCCTCATACTTGTGGTTTTGTTTTCAGGTATGACTTCTTTCTTCGACATATTTCTTGAAGTATTATATGTTTGATACTTGTGGAGATTTTTTCATTACTTTACTTTAATCTGATATAATTAGACTGTTTGAATTTCATTTATATGAATTTGTGCTTTAATGTTTGATCATTTGTGGAAAATATATGATAGATCTGAAAGTGACTCAATTGCAGGAGATTATGGCAACTGCAAGTCTTTCCACAATTTGCATGTTTGGAAATGCTCCACAAACCAACCTAATATACTAGTTCTTGAAAAACACTTCACGTTATATATTTTGTAATGGAGCTTATATACTAGTTTTTGTAATGGAGCTTATATACTTGTGGTTCATTGTTGATAAATGTTATTTTGAAATAAAGCTAGTGTGATTTTTGCTATTCGAAAATTAATATTAGAACTTTTTTATAATACCATTATTTTAGAATCAGTCGGTACTGTTTTAAATACAATGAATATAATATTGTATCAAAAAATTAATATAATTATCCGATGTTAAATGCCTGTTTTGATACTAAAGAATTCAATCTTTTAGTATCAAAAAATATTTATTGATACTATATATTTAGTGTTGTAAAAAATAATTGATACTAGAAATACAATGTGGTATCAAAAAAAATTGATACCATTATCCGATACTAAATATTTTTCTGATACTAAAGGTTAAATCCTTTTAGTATCAGAAAATATTTATAGTATCGGTAATAAAATAGATACTAAAAATACAATGTAGTATTAAAAAAAATTGATACCATTATCCGATACTAAATATTATTTTGATACTAAAGGGTTCAATTATTTTGTATCAAAAAATATTTATTGATACTATATGTTTAGTATCGGTAAAAGTTTACGATACTATAAATGCATTTTTGTATCAAAACAAATTGATACAATAATCCGATACTAAATACAATTTTGATACTAAAGAGTTCAATCCTTTAGTATCAGAAAATATTTATTGATACTATACATTTCTGATACTAAAGGGTTACCCTTTAGTATCAGACTTTTTTTTCTGATACACGGTCTTTAGGATCGGGAGTATAGGTATCGGAAGTGGTATCAAAAATAAATTTGATACTAATACCTTTTGGTATCAAATATTTCATTTTTAGTATCAAAAAAAATTCGATGCTAAAAGTCTCTTTTCTTGTAGTGGAATTACGAAAAATGTTGTCCGTACGTAGACACCTAAATTTTACTCCCTCCGTCCCGTGATTATTTGCACACTTTCCTTAAAGGGCGTCCCAACATTATTTGCACGCTCTAAAAAAAGGAAATAACTCACATAATTTTTACCAATATTACCCCTCCTTTATTTTACTTGGACCCACAACTTAACTCAATTTATAACTTTAGTCAAATCTCCACCCACTTTAGTCAATAAATTACCAATAATACCCCTCATTTATTCTACCATACATATCACTATATTCCATTTTCTTAATTTTCGTGCCGGTCAAACCATGCACAAAATCATGGGACGGAGGGAGTATTAACCTGTTCTCTGGCGCTTAATTTGACATAAGGCGAATGAGGCTCAGAGGAAAGGTAAATTTTGAGCCAACCACCCATAACATTGGCCTTGGATGTGCAGCAACAACATCCGTGGTGGTCGTTAGTAGCCAGCAATTCCCCAGCGGAATTTAGAAAAGGATGAAAAAACTCGGCTTTCCACTCGGAAGTCGCCACCGTGCCCCGCCACACGACGTAAATTTCTCGACGGCCCAATGCTCTGCTCACTTCATCGGTAGTGGTGGCAATGTAGCCCATGAAATTAGACTTTTTGTCCCAAGGGTCATCCGCCAGAGAGAGCAGTAACACACTTTTCGGGATAGGCATAATCCCATCTGCGGTGGCGTAGAGAAAGCACACCACCTACAGTGACGAAGCCAGAAATTATAGTTACGGGACACATTAAAAATAATAAACTCGATCAAATTAATTTTCAGTATGTTTTAATATAAATCTTGATCTTCTAACTCGTAACTCATAAAATATCAACACACTTTTTTTTAATTTTAATGGAAATTTAGTAGGGATTATGGGGTCAAAATAAATAAGTGACAATTTTGAAAAATAAAATACCGTTATGAGCATATTAATTTTATAAATTATTTTCATATTTAAATTATGCAAGTAATTTTGTAACTTTAAAATAAAAAAAATATGCAAGTAAATACATAAGGTAGAGAATAAATAAAGATATACTATGGAGATAGATTGTGATAAATGGTTGAAAATAGGTAAAAGACAAATAATTAGGAAACAAAATATAGTTAGAAAACACTTAATAAGGAATGAATTGAGGGAATATATTAGTAAAAACAAAAACTTCGTCTTATTGTGTATTACTTTTCAGCATAGATTTATCACTTTTTAAACTTCTACTCCGTATATAATTTTAAAAGTGACAACAATTTTTCAAAAAAATGATAAATAGAGTATGTGATATCCGTTGGTAACATTGAAACGTTTCACATGAGAGTTGTAGAAAGGTGGATAATTAATTTTTGTATATTAATTTCTAATAAAGTTACTAAAAAAAAATGAAATGGCGGGGGCAATATATATTATCGCCCCCACCTCCGTCATTGGCTACGTACCTGGTAATCGGCAGCGCGATCGAGCATGACTTTGTCGAAAAAGTGTTTCTTTCCGTACTTGCTACTGCCGGTGTACTTGGATTTGACGTCGTAGTTGAAGGCATCGTAGGTGGCCGCACAGAAATCGCCGCAACGGAGGATGAGGCGGCGGAGGTCGAGGTTTAAGGGGTCAAGTAGCCCTTCCCAGTTGTCGCCGCCCAGTAATTCCGGCCATGAGGCTTCAGCTTCTTCAATGTTGCTTGAATATGCAAGGAGTTTTTCCATGCCTGGCCTATTTTGCTGAATTAATTTGATATATAAAAATGGTGGTTATGGCAGGGGTTATATATACTGCAAAATGTTGTGGGGACCAACACCTCTCCCTACAAAATGATTTCTCAATTAAAGTCGGAACAAAGCTTCTTAAAAATTGATTGTACCTTGTCGATTTCGAACTTAATATCTCTAGAGAAGCATCCTCCTCAATTTTAATCCTACACCCAGTGACGGAGCTAGAATTTTTTTATAGGGGGCCCCGATTAATTTTACGATAAATATAAGAATGCAAAAATATCAAAGTTATCATATTTTTTTCATTATAATATAGTTCAGTGGCGGACCTACATAATGCCCAGGGGGGCCCGCGGGCCCCCCACTAATTTTGTAAATTTATTAGGGGTATTTTGGTAATTTCACACACATTAAAATCAATACTCTTGTTCTATAATTATTTGCACACTTCTGAAATAAAAATAATTCACAAAATTAATATATATCCGAACATCGTTTTAATCGTCACTCATTTTTTGGTCTATTTTATCTTAAATTTCATTAAATCTATTTTACATCCTACTAAATCCTCCTTACACCTTATCAAATCACTCAAAATACGCTTTCTTATTTGACTCTACACCATTAAATTCAATTGTTTTTTTTTAAAATGAATCGTTAAAATGTGCAAGTTATCACGGGATGGAGGGAGTATTAACTTGTACAAAAACATAGCAAAAGTCAACTTATCCGATCAATTTAATTTAATGAAATGTGGACAATTTTATAATGTGAAATTTTGATGAAAATAATGAGTGCATATATATTTTTTTTATAATAATATT
Organism: Galeopsis tetrahit; assembly: GCA_963675135.1. Lineage (NCBI taxonomy): Eukaryota > Viridiplantae > Streptophyta > Magnoliopsida > Lamiales > Lamiaceae > Galeopsis > Galeopsis tetrahit. Next base: position 43,480,098 of record OY776134.1, read on the forward strand.
AATCGGGCCCCCCTACCGAAAGTTTTTGGGTCCGTCAGTGATATAGTTCAAACATAATTTTTTCAAAATGTAGAAGCATTTTTATGTTTAAATGTACAAAATTTTGAACGGGATATGATAAAAAATGATTTTGATGGGTTCAAAATAAAATACATAAATGTTTCACTGCTACGATAAATTCTCGTAATTTTCTTACATATTATTATATTAAATATTTTTTGTTTAATTAAAATTCACAATCATTGATACTAGATGAAGCTTCTAAAAATAATTAATTATTAAAATGAGGGAAACTTAATAGAGTAATAAATAATGAAATATGAATAAGTTGTAGCAAAAAAAAAAAAAAAGGAATAAAAAGGAAAATGCATAAATATATAATAAAAAATTTAAAAATTGGTGGGGGGCCAGTGACCTCAAGTGGCTCCACCTTTGCCTACACCACCAGGTCAATTTCGAAGGGTTCTCACTCGATCTCATTATAATTTGCACTTTCTTTGAGGTCTAGCTCGAAAGAACTTCCACACACTAAAAGTAAAAATTCACAATCACATATATCAACATTTCAACTTATTTTTTTTTATGTTATACATAAAATATTATAAAACTATCTGAATCATATTCTCCTTTCTTATTTTGGGTGCAACTTTAAAAGGAGAATATAATTCGGATTAAGTTGGGTGCAAGTTAACCTGAGGCAGAAAGAGTATAATTCTCAATGAACACTGAATTTATCACTATTTAAAGTTAACTTATTTGCATTTTGTGTTACATATAGCTAGTTTTTTGTTAATATTAATTGTTTCATTATACTATAAAAGTGGGAGTTGTAAAAAACAGTTGTAAATTAAACTATCAAGTCTAATTAAACATGTAGTACTCCTATTAAATACCCTGCAATAAACTCTAATTAAATATGTAGTCCTCCTATTAAATACCTGCAATAAAGGTCATCAGTACGTATGTAAAACTAATTTGAGATATCTGTATAATTGAGTATTTGAGTTGACTCAAAAACTTGTACACATACTGCATCATATACCATTGGTGTGTATTATTTTAAAAAAATTATTTTTTCAATAAAATATTAATAAGGCAAATTCTTGTGCGTATACCATGTCATTGAATTTTAAGTGATATATTCTTAATTATTTGATTAAATTTTTAATTCATTATATTAAAAATAAATTTAAATTTCTATAGTTCAATTACACCAATTGCACCCTAGTGCATGCACTTGCCTCTATTAATATTAGTTGTTTTATTTTTTAAAAAAATTAACTGAATGAGAGAATTAATTACCCTTTCAGATAAAAAAAATAAAAAATTCCTCTTATTGGCAATATCATTTGTATTTCATTAAAAAAAAATTGACAGCAAGAATGATAATTCAACGAAACTATAATCATTTCGTTGTTTTAATGCAATTCCATTATTTCACTATTTTTACCCATTTAATTCCTTATTCACATTTTCAATATTATACCCTTTCAGCTATTCGTTTGATTAAAATTATGAAGTCAAATATCTATCCACACCCCGGCCCTATAAACTCCACTTCCATTTTATTCATTTATAAGAGTTAGATTTAAACTATATATACATGATATTATAATATAAAAATATTCATAAAATAATATTCTACATTTTATATATATCTTATTAATTGATGTACATCATTACATGTATGTAAATTTTGACGGCAACGTACCTATACACGTATAATCATGACAAGTTATTGTCAAAAAAAAAAAAAAAAATCATGACAAGTTATTGGAGTGTGAAATGATATCACATTATTTATATGTGTGTGTCCTCACATGCATTTTATAAATAATTTTGAATGTGGTGAAATTAAAAAAACAATTGCCTCATCTCATGACCTATATATAATTGCATTGTGAGAAATGATTTTTTGTACGTAATGAAAATAATCTCCTTTTAGAAGACCAGTTTGTCCCCTCTCATTAAACCCACAAGTACTATATAGTATTAAATACAGTGTTTGTGACCGGTCCGTTTGCTACTAATTATGGATGACGCGTCGATTCGGAGTGTAAAATCATTTAACTTTTGAATTGTCCACGAACCACTTGAAGTCCAGAAAAGAGGAACAAATTGGTGATCGATTGAATTTTGGTAATCTTTTTAGGAGTTATTTGCATTTTTTTATTATAAATTTAATTGTATATTAAATAATTTTGACGTCATATCAATTCAAATACCTAAATAATGGTTAGATTCGGGTTCGACTAAAATCACTAAGGTTGTCAGTGTAAACGCATTTTTCACTTCTTAAAACATAGCTCACATTAATTGGAGGTGTGAAAACTTGAAAAAATAAACATAGGTGACAAGTCACAACTGACTAATTAATTGGAGGTGTGAAAACTTGAAAAAAATAAACTAGGGACCATGAGGACATATGATACCACATTTTGCGCATGATATAATTGAAAAGAAAAAAAATAATGTTTTCTAGGAACTAATAATATTATGTAAAAATTGGTCACTTTATATATAAAGTAAATTAGTTACAGTAAGTAACAGTATAGTAAATTATGGTAAATTTATTATAGTAATAGTCAAGGGGCGAATGTAGATTATGAATCGACCCTGCGCAAGTTCAATCTCCGTTGTTCGCACACTTATATGAAGATTCATCCAAATCATAGTTAGTACTCAGTTTGTTAAATATTATTTCTGCCCTTGGGAAGGGGTAGGTATTTAGTTCTCCCATCACAATGGAGGACCATAGGCTTGGTGTTGGGATTTAGTTCTTTTCTTTTTATGTATTTTGAAAAATAAAAATATATAATAAACAACTTAAAAATCTAATTACATAACTCTTTTGTACAAGATTCACCCTATGCTATCAAGTCAAATTGATCTGGTGAAGTCTCATATGAACGAGTATAAATAAGAACTCGAGTGCCACGTGGTGTTTCCTTTTTTTTTTTTTTTTTTTTTTTTTACCGTTTCAAGCAATTAAAAAAGCTTTTCTATTCCTTTTTTTTTATTGACACGTTTGAATTTTTTTTTTTAACCCATCTGAAGTAATTAAAAAAAGTGCAACATAATATTGTTAAAAAGTACAAGTTGATATAACTGAAAAATGCAACACAATATTAATAAAAAGTATAAATCATATATAACTGAAAAATGCAATCCAATATTATTAAAAAGTGTAAGTTACTATAAAAAAATATATTTTTCTACAATTCGATGTGAACCAGTTGAAATGTCTAAACTAAACATAAATAACACAACATATCTACCAAATGAAGTGTAAAATGACTAAAATTTCAGTTAAATTAACAGCCTCAACATTATGATTAAAAAAAATAAAACCCCCTTTCCCCTCTCTATGTCTCTCAAATGAAAATAGATAAGAAGTACGTTCAATTGATAATAAAATTTAAAGTCCTAACCTCTTGAGTCTTGATTTATTATTGATAATTTATACTCCATTAGATAAAAATTTCTACATACAACTTTATTATGTAAAAAAAAAAAAAAAAGAGCCTAGTCCATCCTGTTTTTTTTTATCCCGGGCTCTGTTGTGCCATGTGGGGGAGGGTAGGTATTTGGACCTTTAAAATTGCACAAATATTAAAAAAAAAAAAAGGTAATGAGTATAGTTTTAAAGTGTAATTTTATAAAATTAAGTGTATATTTAAGTTTCAATATTAATGACATATAAATAAATATATATATTTTAAAATTTTGAAAATAATTTTATATGGAGTATATTTTTAGGCCCCGTTTGGTACGTTAGATTGTTTAGATAAAATAGATGTAAGATAGAGAATTTTAGATAGATTAGGTAAGATAGTGATTTTTTAAAAATGTAATTTAGTGTTTGGTGTGTTAGATAAGAGGTGGGTTATAATTTAAAGTTTATGAGTGATTTACTATTTTGCCCTCTTAATATTTGCAAAATGACACGAGATGCCCTCTTATTAACCCAAAAACCCTAACATAAAAAAATTGTTTCGCGTAAGGTGCCATTGTTTCCTTCTTCTGTGTGAATCGTCACCGGCAACAAGGGGGAGAGATCGACTGTGCCTTCTTCAACGGCCACAAGGTGAAAAAAGGACACGAGGGCGTCTTCGACATCGGATTCGAAGGTTGGCGTCTTCAACGTTAGCAACCGTATCGGGAATCGAGGTTGGGCGTCTTCAACGGGCAGAAGGTGGGGCGTCTTCAACGGCGACAACTGTACTGGGAATCGAAGGTGGTCGTCTTCGATGTGAGTTCTTTGAGATTCTCAAAACCCACTGTGATATTATGTTTATTCGAATTTGTTTTGCGTATTTGTGCGAAGAAGATGCATGTTTATTGCAATTTATTGTGCGTATTTGTGCGATTCAGGATTGGAAGATGTAGGTTTGTATGACTGGTTTTTGCCACACAAATTTTATTTGAAATTTGGCCACAAAAATTCAGTGTTTTTCATTATTAATTTGATGGTGATATCTGATGTCTTTTTACTGCTTTATGTAGAGTATCTGTTTGTTAACTTAATTTTCGAATATTCTGTGTACTTCAAGGTTTCTAAGACCAGAACAGTGATAATGAAATTGTGAATCTTAAACTCATTTTGATGATTATGTATATCTGGGTGGCTTCATCTTTCTGATTTGAGTGTGAATTTGCAAGAAGTTGTCGTATATATGCCCTCTGTATGATACTTTTGGTTGTTAATTATAACTAAATCCAAAAACCATATGCCTTTTAGATTCTAATTGCTGAGGAGATACAATATTTGCAACCTGGAATTTACACTTCATTTCTTGTATTTCAATGAATAATCTTGTTCTTCTAATATCCATAGCCCCTGTTTTTATGTTGTGGAAGAGAGAGTGAACTTCTTGTTGGAATAATATATAATGCCCTTGATTCTCGATTCTTTTGTTAGCATATATATAGTGGTTTTTGTTAGCATTCGTGATTCTTTGTTAGCATATATAATGACCTTTCTTAGAACTGTAATGGCTAGGCAAGGTTGCTTCTTGGTTCTTTGTTAACTGTGTTTTTTTTAGTGGGAACTTGTTGTGTAGATACACTTGACAAAAATTACAGATGATGTTGCCTTTCAATATTTGGTCTTGTTTTGTGCAGTTACATTATGTCGTCTTCAAATCAAAACATACTACTCCCTGATTGCTTATGTGGAGCCGGCAAGATGAATCTGCGCCGATCGAGTGATTTTGCGAAGAATCCTAGGAGAGATTACTTTAAATGCCCTTTAGACGGCAAACACTCGGGTAGTTTTATTTGGTGTGATGAATTCGCTCGTAATAAACAATCCACCACGCTGCCTACCAATGTTAGCCAGTCATCTAACACACCTTGTTACTTGACGAGCGTCGCGGGTTCACATATCAAGCTTGTTCATGCCTCGCCCAATAATATACGTCATCGAAGCTTATGCAGCCCACCAACAAACGATGGTGAAAACCTAAATGTTAGGGAACTTAACAACGCCGCGATTCATCCACAACATCGTGTAATCGTATGGTGTACGATTGTGTTGCTAATTATCTTTGCCGCTTCAACCTTCTTTATGTTAGGATTCGTTGTTGGACTCAACTTGTATTGTCGTCCTTAATTCCTATTTTATATTTGTAATGCAACGAGACGAAACTAGTATGGTGTTCGTATATCCATACTTTTCATATGTTGTGGTTTTTTATTAATGCAATGTGATTTAGTAAAATAAATTGTGTCATACGAATATTTTAGTTTACAGCATAGTAAATTTGTATGCTTTAAATTTCTATAGAGACGATTGTCTATTCCTAGCTTGTATGCTTTAAAAATTTGTAAAACTTCTAATAAATTTGTATGCAGTATATTTAATGCTACCCACTCACCTAATTGTCTTTGATGTTAATCTGCCCACATCTCCAATAACTCAAAAGATTTGATTTTGATGTTAGAAGATTGAGAATTGCCGTCAAATTAAGGAAGACAATTGAGGTAGGTGGTTGGTTTTAATGAAGATGATTTCGGTAGGTGCAAGGCATAAATGACAATTTCGGTAGTGCAATGTATTCGTTTGTCTATAAATAACCATGACATCAACTACAAGTTTCTCAAACAAACACCATCAACCCAACAAACATGAACAACAAAGGCAAGATAAGCTTTGAGAAAATTCCTCCACAGGCTGCGTATTTTTACGTCGGTCGGTGGACCGAGGATACCGTCAACGTCTTCATCCGTGTACTTGTGAGTTTCAAGAAGAGTGGAGAATGGGACGTGCGCTCTGATAACGTCGGTTGCATCGTGGACGCTCATGAGTTCGTCAACGTCATGTTGGGAAAAATGTTCTCTTGGGAAGAGGTCCTTGCTCTAATGAACTTGTTGAAGAAGCGCTATACGGACTTCAAATCGTTGCTCGATGGCGTAGGTGTCCGTTGGGATCGCACAGTCAATCATGTGTACGTGCCATCATGGGTACCAATATTCGAGGTATACGTAACATCGCATTTTTTCCGATCATCTAATAACTTCTCTTTTTTTGTTGTTAGTAACTTATTTTTTTGTTGAGCATGCGACGGAGGTATACGCTATATGTTACTAAATACCTACATTCTAATGCATTTTAGTGGATAAACTGATAATTTTATTAATACTTACAGTAGGCTTCAAGTGTTGTTTTGATGGATACTACGATTGCTATAGTGTCGGCACTCCGATGTCTTATGACGTTTATTTTGATGTTTTATTCTCTTCTTATGACGACGTAGGGAAATGAGTTTGCAAAGGCATTTTATCACAAGGGTGACGCAATGTTCGACTGCTTGCAAGAGTTATTTGGTGATGACGGCTTTCCTAACAACGTTATCACTATTAGTTCTGAAGGGGTCGTCATCGGTTTACCCAACAGTGCAACTGCACCTTTCGTCATTCCAGATTCGGATGACGAAGACGAGGTCGAGTCCCCTAGCCTAACTGGTCGTAAGCCACCACGTCGTATGTTATTCGGTGCAACTAATGGTAGCCCATCCCGTGTGGTTGTGAGTGCCGAAAGCAACAACGTCTACAATCCAACTGAAAGCGTGACAACTAAGGGAAAGAAGCCACTATCCGCAAACGAGTCTCCATATCCACTTTTGGTGGACAAGTCCAAAGTTCTTGCAATCACCATAAAAAAAGAAGCAATCTCTACCGCCTCTTCTAGCCCGTACAAGACCAAGTGATAACCATCGGTACTGATTAAAGGTTGACTCTTTTGTTTTGATGTTAGTATGTTATGTTATGTTATCTACGTTGGTAATGTGTCCCGTGTCTTTGTTGCCAAGCCGTAGTTTCAATATACCATGCGTATAAGACATGGTGTGGCTTGGTACTCTTTTGTGATATTTGTATACGGGCTATAATATTGTTATATATGTGTAGAATTAATTTTAAAAGTAGTACATATGGTGCGTATAAAGGATGTTCAAAGTAGTGTCACGAACGATGATGTTCAAGTGTGGGAATGATTTTTCAAATACTTGGCATATGTGACATTACTTAGGAAAATACAGGTTATCAAACACCCCAACCTCATTAAACCACCATCTACTGGACGAATAAAACATTAGCAAAAAGCAACATCAAAATATATTAAAATGAGTTTGATGTAGTTTATCAAAATACAGATTAGCAAAAAACCAACATCATTAGCAAAAGGGGCCACATACTGCTTGATTAGATAATACCTACATAATTAGCAAAATAAATATATACACACCAACATCACTGTCCTTTAGCTTTTGTCCACTGGTGATATGCATACAAAGCACGTGCCTCGTCCGGGAGCCCCATGAAAACTTCCAAGATTTCAACCTTTGATCCGATGATCTCGGCGAGGTCGAACTTCTCTGTCATTGTTAATCCCGTAACATTTTCAAGAAGTCCAAATATCCGGTTCCTCTTTAAGCCCAAATCATGGTCGTACCCCATTTTTTCTGCAATTGTCTGGATCCGGTCGCCAGTTGAACGATAGAAGTCAGTAATAACTTCCATCAAAGCCGGGTCAGTTGAAATCACCTTGTGCTTTCTTTTCTTGGTACCGTTTGTCGTACCCTCGTTAACTTGTTGGGTGAATGCAGTACTATTTTCATCGAATCCATCGTCCCCTCGAGAGCCATTGTGTGGAGATCCAGTTTGTTCATTGCGGTTGACATAGTTGTCGCCATTAGACTCAGGAACACTTTGTCGTGCTCGCGGCTGGTACTTGTTTCGCATAAATTGTGCTGCATCAGGAATGTCTTCGGCCACACGACCTTTAGCTCGATCCGTTCCGAAAACCTCTAGCCATTGGGGAAACATATGCCACTGCCTGTGTCGCATATTCCGCATGTTCGGATCCTTCTACATAAATCCAAAAAGATAATTTTTAAAAGTAGTACATATGTTTCCCACTTAGAAGATAAGACTCATATCGGGAAATGCAGTACAAGTAATCATAAGACCGTGCAGAATAACAGAAGAAACATAACATAAGAATCCAAACATAATATATACGAAATTGTACACACATGACCCACTTAGATCCTTCTACATAGGTATGGTGGCGTATAATGGATTTTAAAAATGCTACATGCCAACTACTAATATCTAAATATTTTCCTGATCCAAAATCACCCATTTCTGCTATTTCATATTTACCAGGGGCCAGCAGATATCTCAATACTATTTTACGAATCCGAAATTACCCATTGTCAAATTCCAAGTGTTCCATAATAGTTCCTATTTTCTTAGACAGTTGGACAACTTATACTGAAAGACAGCTACAAGAATCTTTGGTTTATTGCAAGAACCAACTAATTTCTCAAATATTAGAAGGATTCTTTGATGCTATGCCATTGGAAGATCATTAAGAATGAACAATTACTTCTACACTTCATGTCGTGGGAAGTAGTTAAGTGGTTATAATTAACATCAATTATAAATTAACTCAATAATAAGAATAATTACAATAATAATAATAATTACAAAAAAAAAAAAAAAACAGTCGTACTTACTCGTACAATGTCCTCCCATTGTTCATCTGTGACGTCAAGCGTGTTTGTAGTCGAGTTCCATCCAACCCCCGACGTGTCACGAGCTGTGGCCAATGAAGAATATGTTTTCTTCCACATTGTTAATTTGGAGTTGATGTTGGGGTTGATCTTCAAATCAGTTAGTGGATTGTCTTTTTTCAACGCGTCCTCCAGCTTGTTCAAATAGCCCGTATGAAATCCGTTGTCACTCTTCCATCCCGTCTGAACAAGTTCCCTCAGTGCTGCAAGTAACACTTCTTCCTCACTCGAACTCCATACTCGTCTATGACCACCGGGTGGTTTTTTGATGAGCCTCTACCACGATTCACGGTGGGTTGTTCCACTTCCATGGTCAATTACTGTGACATGAACTTCATTTAAAAAATAATTAGTATCACAATATTTCATGCTTAATTTGGCATGTAATAACAATATCAGCACTCCATTGGAAAATGACTTTAAAATGATTATAATGAATACTAAATTCCAAAAGGACTTAATTAGTTTCTTTTCCATGTCTCACACAACATCCACAAATTAAAACACAATACACAATAATAACAAACATAAGAGCATCAACTTAATTAGCACTAAGCCCGTCATTGAAATCTGCCCACATCTGTTGGGCTAGCTCGTTCCTATAGTTTGTCCATTCGGGAGTTGGTTGGATTGTACTTATGAATTCAGTCGGCTCGTCCCCAATCTGCTCATTCTCATATTCTTCGGCCTCTAGCTCCTCCTCCATAGGATCAATGATCATTTCTCTCCGAATGAAGTTGTGGAGCAAAAAACATGCCATGATCAATCGATTCTGAATACTAATAGGATAATACGAAGCACTCCTCAAAATACCCCACCGCATATTCAACACTCCAAACGCACGTTCAATTACATTTCGAGCTCGAGTGTGATGCATATTGAAGTGTTCTTTGTAGTCAACTGGTTGTGGCGCATTTACACCCTACTCGTCTAAGTGATAGCGAACATTCTTATACGGAGTCAAAAAGCCAGGGCTATTTGCATATACATTGTCGCATAAATAGTAATTTCCTATAATACAACACGATGTTATTTTCATAACCAAATAAAAAAGGGCATTACTTGTCAAAAATTATCTGATTTCGTCATACCTGTAGGAACCTTCAGCCCGTTATTACGATTAATGGAGTCCCTTAAAACACGGGCATCAGCTGCTAAACCTTCCCATCCAGGAAGGGCGTACACGAAATTAAGATGTCGGGCACAAACTGCTAACACATTAGTGGAAATTATACCCTTACGGGTCATGTAGCTGCCCCTATCAGCGGCGGGGACACGCACATTAATAAGCGTACCATCCAAAGCCCCTAGACAGCCCTATTTAATAGGACAAAACAAATAAAAGTTAAGGTGCGGACAATCCAAATCCCCTATAGGACATTTGCTTGGAAATTGTAGAAGATACCTTGAAGTATTTCCATCTAGGATTGTTGCTGTCCTCAGGAACTGGTGTCGGCTTAACGAGTACAATTGAATATAATTGAAGCATAGCCGTCAACACTAAATGAATGTAATAAGATACAGTTTGACCAGACCGCCGGAATCTATATTTGACAACACGGTTTTTTTTTGTGGTGTGCTAAAACACCCAAAAACATTGCGACTTGTTCCTCGATAGAAACACTTTTACCCGATCTCAATCCTCCAACATCCCTCAAAAGTAAACACAATCGACCAAAAGTGTTTCGATCCATACGTAGGTTCTCAAGGCAGTCAGACTCAATACATCCTACAAGCCTATTCATTTCTCTAATTTGTTGAGGCATTCGTTCTATCATACTATACCTAACAACTCGACGACCGGTTTGTTGTGTTCGATTTTTCATAAGTTCAACAACCAAAAATGTAAAAAACATAATTTGTTGCATTATTTCTTCTAGCAATATGTAGACAAGCTCGTTTTGTCTCGTAATTGAGTTCATGACAACACCAAAACTGCAAATTTATTTCTTTGAGCATTAGTTCACATCACTTTTTATGATAGCAAGCAAACTGACAATTAAAAAAGGGCATCATTCTTCACAAGCATTTTGTCGAACAGATTGTAGGCATTTAATGTAGAATGAATTGGAAAGATTATATGCTCATTTACTTAACGACACCTAGAAACGACTCTACATGACAATCATCAATTAAAGATAAACTCAAATAATAGTTCAAACTAGTTACAAACTCAACCAAATTCGTAAACTGACCTATGAATTTTAATTAACAATATTCCAAAATACCTGTACGTATGAACAATCTCTTTGCTGGGGCTCTCCTTGTGACTTTGTTATGTTTAGGGAGTAGACATGAGGAGTATACATGAATAAAACATTAGGGAAGGTGTACCGCGCGATAGATTTCAACTTCCCGCGCGCACAAAAAAATTCCCGCGCCAATTGTACCTCCATCGTGAACAAACCCAATTTGATTTAACTAATCAAAATTAACATTGTTTTAATTAAACCCACCTACCCCCACGCAAATTATTTTTTTCCTTTCACAATTCCATTTTACCAACAGTGGATTTGATATAAAATAAAATACATTTGATTTTATAATTTTTTATTCCTATTGTTATGTTTCTTTGTAGTGTGAAATGTGTAATTCACCTTAGAAATTTATATTTTAATTTGTGACAATTGATGTGTGCAATCGTTCAATTTGTCATTAATATATAATCGAGCTTAAATAATAGTTACTATTTTGCCATTAATATATAATTATATTTATATTCAAGTAATCGAGTCGAGTCGAGCTCGAGTTTATTTTAGAAAAAATATATTTTACAATTAATTTTAAAAATTATATAGGTAATCGAGTCGAATTTCGAGCTCAACACTACTCGGCTCGACTGGGCTCGTTTACACCCCTAATGACACTATTCTTTGTGAGTTCACAATATGTATTAATTAAATCAACACAATGCCTAAAAATGGTGTGTCATATGAAATGACAACACAATGTCTATAAAGTATATATATTCTCTTTCATGACAATTTCTTTGCAGAAGAATATATTCCATATTTTGGTCAAAAGTGTTAATGAAAAGTGGGTTGAAGAATCCAACCCCTACTTTCGGCCACTTTGTCATGATATGCATGCAAGGTTTGTAATTTACCCATTTGTTTGCATGCACACTTTGAGCAAACATGAAATGACAAGACACTAATGTGTCCTATTGGAAGACACATAGTACCTCTATATATAAAACTCGACTATCACCATAATATTCACATAACAAAACTTAAAAATAAGGCAAAGAAACAAGACAAGGGGAGTTAAAATATGAGTGGAGAAATATCTCTCAAGCAGGAAGATTTCATCTATGGTTTGGAATGGACGGCTAAAATGGATGGAGAGTTCTCTGAGGCGTTGTCCGACAATGTTCTAATGGGAATGTTCGATGCGAATGGAGACGACAACTTTGACGCAATAGATGGGGCTCGTTTTGTAGTGAACTTGTTGAACAAGACGTCATTTGCCTATGACTATTGTGCCCTACAAGTGGAGCGCCTACGTATGCGACACGGCGTATTTTCATGGTTGATACGACTCAAGGGGGTTGAATATGATGAAGCTACAAACCTTGTCCGTGCCGATGACAACATGTGGTTTAATATAATTCGGGTATAAACTATTTACAAATTGTTTAAAGCACTACCATTATTTACAAATTGTTAAAAAATGTGTATTAATGTGTGCCTGTAATAGGTGAATCAGTTCGCACAAGCTTACCAAACGAATGGCGACCCTGCGTGGGAGTCACTAAAAGTTATATTTGGAGAACCGACAGATGATCATACTCACCTCGATGAATCTCCTACTCACTTTGTTGAGCATATTGAGCAGCTCGAGAAAGTCGTTAAATGTGCGAGCAAAAAGGGCAAGGATATTGCTGGAAGAAGCAAAGGAAGTGGGGACACAAGCTCATTCAATCGCTTTTGGAAGGATCTTAGCAAATTCCGTGACGATTCAACTTCTGTTAACTCAAAACCTTCGGCATCTAACGAGGAATACATCTACTCTGACGGCACAAGTGGTACTCCGACCAAAGGTCCGCCTCCAAGTTGGGTGAACGCTTCACCATGGAAAAAATGAACTAATGTGTGAAACTATGTTTGTTATGTACTTTATTATGTTTGTTATGTATTTCTCTTTGCGTGAAACTATTGTTTATGTTGAACGAATGCCATTCGTTTGTTATTATGTTTGTTATGTATTGTTATTATGTTTGTTAAGTATTTCACTTTACGTGAAACTATTGTTTATGTTGAACGAATGCCATCCGATTGTTATTATGTTTGTTACGTATTTTTCTTTGCATGTTAAAACGTGTATTGCCAATTGTGTGGCTAACAACATTACAAATGATAAAACTGTAGATGATAAAACAAGTAACAATACATTGCAAAGTTTCATGCAGATGTCTAAACATTGCAGATAAAGATAAACATTGCAAAATAAGGGATACCACAGATTCGTAGTTCAAAATGTACAAAAAGTGCAACAAAAATTATCAGTTCAGGGTCAAAGCACCTAGCAGATAAATACCAACATCATTAAAAAAAAAATTGTTCCCATAGATAGATTCAAAGAAGTCTAGTAAGTCCCTTTACCACACGGACACGGTATTGGGCGATAGGTCTTATGGTATCGATCAATTGTCTCTGAGTATTCAATGCCAGCAGGGATGAAGGGTTCCACGGCAATATATGGACGGGCGTACTTGTCTAGTCCATGTTTCTCAAAGACCCGATGACAGATATGGTACAACGGAAACCCATATAATCGAAACCATGCGCTCCACTCGAACTCCTACAATCAAATAATGAAACGATCACCAACACCAACATCAGTATAATAAAATCAAAATGCACTGTAATAAAAACGAAACTCGAACCTTTCCTCCACTGTTCCAATACACATCTGGATCAATCATCATGTCGTTAAGGCAGAAGTTGTAAAGCACCCCTTTTGTCCGAAATGCAAATACGCAGAAGTAAAGGTAACGAGTAGAGAGGTCGTCCAACTTTTTCTTGATACCAGCAACAGTCTCTTTCGGTTCCGAACATTCATTGTACCACATCACAACATCATCAACCAGAATGTTATACTTCTCAACTGAGGTGATGTTTCGTTTTTTCAACCTTTTCTCTACAATTCCAAGCAATGTGAATTCATCCTCAAGAGTCCAGCCTCGAAACGCGCGCGTCCTAAAGTTATCGCTAAGCTTGCATTCATTCGGGTGGACAGTGGAACTGGAACTAGCCATTACGGACCACTGTATTCGAAACACATTACATTGAATATGGATTAAATGAACAAAACTATGTAACGAAGAGCTCACATATAACAAATTTAAACAAAACTATGGAACTTGCCATTACGGACCACTGTAGTTAGTGCCCGTAGTTAGTGTCCATATATTTGTTGGAGACATTAACTGGTCATTCTTCAATTTTTTATCTAATTGAAGAGCTCACATATAACAATGTTAAACAATTTTCATGGGTCACATGTATACATAAAATGTGTAATTCAATATGCTTCTAAGCACTCGAGAAGAACATATACAATAAAATCACGAGAAATATTCATGAAAGTGGCATTAGATCACCAAATAATCCACACAATGCTTAACACCACCAAACTAAAAATAGGTAAAAAAAACAGAGTAATCCACATGCAAGATAACCACTATGCTTAAACATCATTGTCTGGTTAACACCACCAAACTTAACACCACCAAATAATCCACATGCAAGATAAACACAATGCTTAACACCACCAAACTTAACACCACCAAACCAAAAATAGGTTAAAAAACAGAGTAACCTTAAAATCAGGTTAAAAAAACAGAATAATCCACATGCAAGATAACCACAGTGCTTAAACATCATTGTTTTGGTTATATTATCCATTATATTCGTTCTAACATTATATCCTGCAACCAAGCCTTTTCTTGTACTTCACAGCTCATTTCCATTCACACAATCCAACAATATTAATCGAAATCTTAACACCACCAAAATGCATAAATGTGAGATTTTAAACACGGAATCTAACCTCTGTCACCGGAAATAGTCGCCGATCGTCAAAACCTTACAGATCCGCCGTTCCTCCACCGCGACGAAACCCTAACAATTTTAGAATCCTTGAAAAATTAGGAGCGTGATAAATGAGAAACGAAAGAAGTGATAAACTTAAAAACAAATATACTAAACCACCATCACCGCAGACCCGCGAAATCCCACTTTGGGTGTTTGTTTAGGTCGCGAGAGGGGAGAAAGACAGAGAGGGGAGGGAGGGCCGAAGATGGAGATGGAGGTTGTGGAAGAGTATGACAGAGAGTAATTTGTAGTTCACAAACCTTGGATGCCCGAATCGCCTGAGAGCAGAGGAGCGATTTTGGTTTTGTGAGAAATAATGAGAAATGGGTTGATTTTGGTTTTAAATACCCTAGGCCCAAGGGCTATTTTAGGGTTTATTTCTCACAAAAACCTTTCGTTTACTTCTCACAAAAACCTTGGTTTTAAATACCCAAGGGCTATTTCTCACAAAAACCTTGACCCAAAAAATGCACCATTCCTTTATTTCTCACAAAAAAATTTGGTCCAAAAAATATTGGATTAGTCATTCGTTTATTTTGCCTATGAATTATATGCCTTGAGAACAAACTTGGTTGTATTTGAGGCAATAAAATTCATACTCAAATTTGAACCAAAAAAATGCATCCAATAAGTGCTAAAACTCATTGGACCAAATAAAACGAAGAGGACAATGCTTAACACAATAAAACGTCGAATCGTCTATGAATTTTATGGCCTACAAGTCGACCGCCTACGTATGCGACACAACGTATTTTTCGTAGTTGATACGATTCGAGGGGGTTGAATATCATTCGGTTATAATAACGATCAATAAATTGTTTGAATAATTACCATCATTTAAAAAATGTGTAGTATTCAAGTACGTACATTTCTCTTTGCGTGAAATTATTGTTTTTAAGTTGTATTTGACATTCATAGTCGTCTATGTATCTACGAATTCAACAATCTGATGCAACTAACAGGAACATATGGAAAATAAGAAAATCAAAATGAACAATGTTATACAAAATATAACATCACACAATCACCATTTGTACTTATAACAGAAAAAGACAATTAAAATGAACAATGTTTGTAAAATAAAAGGGAACAGTGCGCAGCATAAAAGAAGGGCAGAAATAAGGGGCATCGGACAATGCTTTCCTAAAATTTGTTGGCATCATGAGGACTTCAGTGGTTGGTAGTAGGATTGACAGATGTCGGATGTCTCATGTATGTCAATCCCTAAAGGAACGAATGAATCCACTGCCGAGTATGGACGGGCATAGGTGTCGAGGCCCTTAACCTGGAACACATCCCAGCACTTGTCATACAAACGAAACCAAGCGAACTGCTCACACTCCTACAATCAAAGCATGAATTAAGTATCAACACCGATATTAGTATAGTACAAATGAATGTGCAAAAAAATGTAACTCTAACCAGTCCATTATCCCAGTAGACTGATGGATCAATCGTTGCTTCGTGCAATCTGAAGTTGTACAACACACCTTTGGTACGGAAAACAAACAGACGGAAGTACAAGTAATCATAAGAGATTACGTACAACCTTCTCTTGACGGAATGAGCAGTCATGTACGGATCGAGTGGCATTTCATGGTTAGTGTGAAGGGGGGCAGTGTTCGGATCACGGTAAGACCGGGCAACATTCTCAAGGAGAATATCGTACTTCTCAACTGAATTTACGGTTTCACGCTCCATGAATGCCTCGACACGTTCGAGCATATCGTATTCCTGCCACAAATCCCAACCTATAAAGCGGACCCTTTCATAGTCGTCGGACAATTGACATTGATTCAGATGCGATGAAGAACTTGGCATTGTGTAGTCCCCTGTATTCAACCACCACCACAATTCACAACCCAAAAAACAATAAACAATAATATCATAATTGACAACCCAAAAATACAATAAACAATAATGTGTTGATATGCAACTATCATACATACATGATTAATATCACCAAACAACGAAAAAATGCTTCAATGTTTTCATGAATACACTCTCCTTCTCCCTAGTTTCATGCATCCACTCTTTTATGCACATAAAAAAAACAATAAAATACAAAATGGGGCTTAAACTTAACACAAAACACATATGCTAATTTTTGTTCTGGGTTTTCAAACAGGTAAGATTGTGTAATCTAGGGCAAAATGGCACTTGATAATGAAATGGCACTTAATGGTTTGAAACCAGTTGATTCTGATGATGAAGATGTATGACAAATACTCAATTTCGTGCATTTTTGTGATTGACCCCTGTGGTCCATATCCATTGTAAATAAAAGTTTGAATGCATGTATTAATTGACACACTATTTTGTTCTTCAGGATTCTTTGGATGATGAAGATGATTCCAGTGATGAGGAGACATCAAAGGTGGTACAACAGAAGTCAAAGAAGAGACCTGTTGATTCTGATGATGAAGATGTATGGCAAATTATAATTTCGTGCATTTTTGTGATTGACCCCCCCTGGTCCATATCCAGAAAATTACTCCTGCTTCCAAGAAAGCTAACGCAACTGCTGATTCCCCTGAGAAGTCAATGTTTTCAAGAATCCACTCTCCTTCTCCCTAATTTCATGCACCCACTCTTTTATGCACATCAAAAAACAACAATAAAATCAAAATGGGGCTTAAACTTAACACAAAACACAGATGCTAATGGGGCTTAAACTTAACACAAAACACAAAACTTAACACTAACCTCGGTCACCGAAAATACTCGTCGAACGTCACCGTAGCAATTCACCGTGTTCCGATCTACCAGTTACCTAAATAGACACAACCTTAAAAAATCACACAAACAATTTGAAAAAATGCAAAGCGTTGATAGATCGTGAGAAATCACACAAAAAGTTTGAAAAAATGCAAAGCGTTTGAAAAAAGTTTGAAAAAATGCAAACCTTAAAAAATCACCCACACCGCACAACCCTAGTCGCCGAGAGAGTCGCCGAGAGAGAGATGGAGAGAAGTAGGCTGGATCAACAAGAGGACGAAGGAAGAGGAAACCCACACCGCAAAACCCTAGTCGTCGAGAGAGATGGAGAGACGGAGGCTGGATCTAGAAGACGACGACGGAAGAGAAAACCCTAAGCCCAAATAGCCATCGCCAAATCGCCATCGCACTCGCAAAATCGCCATCGCCGAATCGCCATCGCCATCGTCAAATCGCCAGAGAGTTTTATTTCGTGTGTGAAATGAGTGAATTGAGTGAAATGTGGATTTAAATACCCAGGGGGTATTTTTGTCCAAGGCGTGAAATATTTTCCGTGTTAAAACCAAGATTGCACAATCTTACCATATTGAAAAGGATTACAATGAGGGATTTTGTAGGGTATACATGCGGGCTTGGCACCAAAACGCGGACCCAAGTCTTGCAAACCAAACTATTGATTAACCCAGATAAGGCCCCTTATCTTGCCTAATCTAGGCATCTCTTGGACACCAAACATAGCCTTAGGATCCACATTTATAAGAGAAAGTGGAATATGACAAATGTACAATTTTTGTATGGAGAGTAATTAATTATGGACCATACACGAGACTGGTACAGGTCAGTGACAGTCATGTGTGAAAGGAGAGCTGTCTAGTACTGTGCATAATTATTGAAAACTGTTTTCTTCCAGAAATTTGTCGACAATTTGTGCAAACTTATTTAATTCCTATCTCATCTCCAATTATTTAACTCGCTCATAAAATAGCAATGAAAGTTAATTTGGGTAAAAATCTACTCCTCTCAAATATTATTTCACTTACAAAATTAAAATTAAGTCTAAAAATATTATGAAGACTTTATTTTTTAACTTATAGTAATAACATATGGGAACTTAGACCCCCAAGGCATCAAGCGGTTACTTATTACTCTAAAATTTTGCTCACTTCTTTTTATATATATTTTTAAAAAAATCATATTTTAATTATAAAAAATATATGTGGGATAACGAATAAAGAATATTGTTGGTAGATACTCAATCTTATTAATAATGTAAAAAAAAAATACTCAAAAGTTAACTATTTAAATAGAATAAGCATATAGTTTGTGAACGCGAAAATTGGTCTGAGCAAAATTTTACAGGACGGAGGGAATATTTATTAACACATTTAGGCAATCGATATTAATGTATTATATTTTAATTAATAATAAAAATTAATATATATATATATATATATATAGATGTTAAACATATCATCCTTAGTAGATAAAGATGTATAATAGAGTGTCGAGCCCATTAGCCATGCTCGACGAACTGACAAACCATGTTTCGGTGCGGAGATGTCATATATTCCCTGATCAAATAATATTTGTATCTCGGTGTTGACACGGGTGGGGTTGGTGTCGACATGGGTGAGGTCGACATCAATGTACGGATAGAGGATCTGTCTCGACCCCTGCCCAATTTACTGTGATCACGAATCGATTAGATCCACTCTGTGTCAAATTTGTCTTTTAACGATATTTGAATAATAATGATTTTATTAAAACTTCTCAAACCAATATTATATCTAAGACATCCTTAAAATCTTGAGGGGGGCTTGATATACAATAACTCTTAGTAACCACTGTTAATCAAGTTATCGGGAGGGCATCCACGCCCCCAGCCCACATACGACAAACTAAAAAAAAAAAAAATTAAAATTAAAATATGGCCACGCCTCGGACCGTCCGAATTCCTTGAGGCTGTCCCAGTTTTCCAAAAAAAAAAGTGACACATGTCACTTGTTCATTGGTTATTTAAATTTTGTTTGAATAAATTTTATAATTTTAATTTTATAATATTATTAATAAATATATATAAATTATATCAAAAATCATAATTTTTTTTGTCTATAAATAGAGATTGATAGGTTTTGTATCACAATTTCATATTCTCTTCCAATTTTCTTTCTTCAAATTTTACTATCATTATGATTATCCAAGCTCTCAAGATTATCAAAATTATTAGTTTTCTCCAGATATGAACCATGCATAATATGAATGAGAAGCTCATATCGCTCTTAAAAATGACTTGATTGAGCACATATGACAAAAATTCGGCAATGATAATTAAATATGTAATTTTCGTTTTTTGCATTGTTGTATTTTATACATCTATTTGTAGCTTAATTTGTTGGGCCGCACTTATGTGCAATATTTCACGTGAAATATTAGTATATTTAAGGAAGAGTCAAAATTCGTGGATCTGTAGCGGGTTTGTTTGATCGGTCAAACGATTATTTCCTTAAAAATCGCGGAAAAGTCGCGTGCAGGATGCTAACAGGATAACGGGTTTCAGGTCTGTGTTACTATAAAGGTAATTATATGTTACTGCAAGACCAAATATGTGTTACTGTAGGTACAAATAACACATAAATTGACTTTTTCACAGAAAATATTAATACGAATTAATTTAAGGAAGGATAAAATAGAAAAATTTGCTCTTATTCCGTGTTACTATAAATACAATTATATGTTACTGTACAAACACATACGTGTTACTATAAGGACAAGTAACACACAATTGGCTTTTGAGTAACACATATTTGACGTTAAAGTAACACAGAAAAATGTGTTACTGTATAAACACAAGTGTATTACAGTATTAATGTATTAAAAAATATGTGTTATTGTATAAATAAAACGTCATTATTGAGAGTGAATGAGATACCCACATTAAAAAAGACGAAGAATAATAATTGAAAACACGAAAAATACAACCATGTTAAATAATTTATAGATCCTTACAAATAAAAAGATATAATTATCAACAATTAATTGGAATAAATTTGTGTGCGGTATTATTGTTGATTTTTTCTCATTCACGAATTTATTCAAAAAATAAATAATTATTTTTCTCTTTCGTGATTAGCAGATCAGATCTCAAGGTTTTTTTTTTAAATGAAAGTTGTGCTGCATATTTTGCGCAGAAGAGAAGAAAGGCAGCGGGAGGAAGAAAGCGCAGAAGAGAAGGAGGAAGAAAGCGCAGAAGAGAAAGGAAGAAGAAGGAGCGACTGGTTACCGGATAAAAATATAAGAATTAGTCAAATTGCACAATAAAACTATGGTGAAATATTGTATATAAGTCTTTGTCTAATTTGTTTATTTACTATATTGTATTTCAAATTTTCATCTCTTAATTTAATTTTATTATTGAGATTGTAGTTTATTTTAATTGTATGGTAAAATGGCTTTTATTACAATTTATAAATTATTAATTCTAAATAATTTAATAGATTTATTACATCTTTTAAATATAATAAAAATAGATTATAGATAATGCCAAATTCTTGTATGTACTCAAGTACACCATGTACTTGAGTAGACTTTTACTAGTCAAATGTTGACCGTTGACCACCGTTGACCGGTCAACGGTCAAACTTTGATTTTTTTTTTTATTATTTTTTTTAAAAAAAATCGATTTTTTTTTTCGAATTTTTTTTTTCGAATTTTTTTTTTCGATTTTTTTTTATTTTTAAAAAGTGTATGTTATTATGACTAAAAAGTGTATCTTTGTTTTTTTAATGAAAAGTGTATGTTACTATATTGAAAAGTGCAACATTGTTTTTAATGAAAAATGTATGTTATTATAACTGAAAATTGTATGATATTATAACTGAAAAGTGTAAGTTATATATTAATGAAAAGTGTATGTTATTATAACTGCAAAGTGTATGATCTATTAATGAAAAGTGTATGTTTATTTAATGAAAATTGTATGTTATTATAACTGCAAAGTGTATGATCTATTTAATGAAAAGTGTATGTTATTATAACTAAAAAGTGTATGTTCTATTAATGAAAAATGTAAGTTATATATTAATGAAAAGTGTATGTTATTATAATTGAAAAGTGTATGATATTATAATTGAAAAGTGTATGCTAATGATAGACCTTTTGGTTTTTTATACTCGTACTTTCATAATTTAAAAAAATTGGTGCTAATTTTTTTTAAAAATATTATTAATTGGGTTAATTGCAAAAAAAATCACAACCTTTACAGTATTTATCAATTACAACATATCCTTTTTTTCTTTGCGATACAATACACCACCTTTTTTTCTTTGCGATACAATACACCACCTTTTTAAATTTTGCAATTCGATGCATGTGTTTATTTTTCGACAACACATGAATGATGTATATACCGAAGCCGCATTAAGATTCTACACAAATGCTCACGTAAATGTCACGATTGATCAATAAAACATTATTTATTTATTTTTTATTTTAAAAAAGTTTTTTTTAAATAAAAACAATATGCAAAATTTCACATTATTTTTTGTGGACTGTGATTTGGAGAACACGATCCTATTCTTTTGAGTTTTGGGAGAAATGATAATAATTAAATTGGTTTATTATTTATTTTTAAAAATAATTTTTTTTAGTTTAAAACGATCTTTTTAGTATTCTTTTTAGTTAAAAACGTTTTAAAAATTAAAAAAATAAATTATTCATCATTCGTGACATTTATGTGGCACCTCGGCAGCTCTGACAATCGCATCATGATTTAATTGTTGCCAGAAAATTGATAGATGCATTGAATTGCAAAACTTAAAAAGGTGGTGTATCAAATTGCAAAGAAAAAAAGAATATGTTGTAATTGATAAAAACTATAAAGTTCGTGATTTTTTTTGCAATTAACCCTTATTAATTTTACTAATTTTATTATTTTCTATAAATGTATAAAATAATTGGTGCTAATTTTTTTGAATTATTATTATTCGAAAATAACAATTTACGAAAATTGTTGAGAGTGGGTTTTGAACTCATGACCTTGTGATAAGACAATATAAGGACCACCACCTTGAGTACACAGCAGCCCTACCCATAGATAATATATAATTAAAAAGTAAAAGGGTGTGTATGTTGAGGTGAGAGAAATTATTTATTTATTAAAAGGGTGGAGCGTGGGAAGGAAATGGATAAAGATAGTCTAATAGGGGTATTTAGTTTGTGTTTCTTCTCTTTGATTTCTCTCTCCCCTAACCCATATCTCCTTCGTCTCTTTGATTTCTATTTCCCTACTTTCTCGCACACCACTCTCTCAATTCACGCAAAAAATATGTCATAAAAAAGTAGCACAGCGTGACATTTTTTTTTTAATCCATATTACACATAATAATTACATATAAGTTTTTGCCATCTAATAATTCTAAATTTAATAAATACAATTTCTACCCTACTAAATAGATTATAGCTTAATCTAGGGGTGTTGGAAAATAGCAAAATTACGCTATATCGAGTTTTCATAAAAAAAAAAAAAAATTATTGAAATTTTCGATAAACTATCATACCATATCGAAGATAACAATATGAAAATGACTAACAATATGAAAATGACCGCACCTCGATATTTTGATATACCAATTTTTTTTTAATATTCGATACAAAACAGTATATTGGTATACCAAAATATCGAACTTTTAATAAAATACTGTAATAATTTTATAGGAGTATTATTTTAAAATTAAAATAACTTTAAACTTAAATAATAAATTTCGGTATAAAACGGTGGTTCAATATTTTTAGTATGAATTGCTATACCGTTATTTCAATATTATCGATATACCGGTATTTTAGTATATAATAATAGTTCAATATTATCGATATACCGACATTTCGATATGATATTATATATCAATTTTTTGACACGGTATACGATTTGTAATTTATTACACTGAAATTTTCGATACGACATCGGTATGTTTGGGTATATATTACCCAACCACCCTAGCCTAATCACATTTAATTACACGTGGGCTTATATATACTTAAAATTCACACATAAACTCTTAATTCATCTTTATTTTTCTTGTAATGGGGCATACCTTATGGCCCAAAAACACTTTGGTTTCTCTATTTATATTATGCCTTTTTCCTGATCAAAAAATAAAATCAATTTACACCATTAAAATTGGGCTTCGGTTTGGGCTTAATGAGAGAATGATAAAATCTCAAAATGATTTTGAAATGGGCGCGGCTAAAGGCACTCGGATTTCCTATGAGTACACCCACCAAACATTTTTTTAATTTTTCAGAACATGTGAAATGTCCCATATACCCTTAGGGTAAAATTTATGAAAAAAGAAGAATATGAGTACACCCACCTATTCTATTTCAACCACCACCACCACCACCACCTCCTCCCCCTCCTTCTCCACCACCACCACCACCACCACCACCATTCAATAAAAAAAACTTTAAAATTGAAACAAAAATTAATCCAAAACACCAACTGTTCGAAAAAAATTCCAAAACAAACATGTTCGAAATTTTTTCCAAAACAAACTCAACATGTTCGAAAAAAATTTCAAAACAAACTCAATATGTTCGAAAAAAATTCCAAAACAACTCAAATTTGTTCGAAAAAAAAGATTGAACATCTTGTTCGAAATTTTTTCCAAACAAAATCAAGTTGTTCGAAATTGTTTCCAAAACAAACACAATATGTTCGAAAAAAATTTCAAAACAACTTAAATTTGTCCGAAAAAAAAAAATCGAACATCTTGTTCGAAATTTTTCCCAAAACAAACTCAAGTTGTTCGAATTTTTTTCCAAAACAAACGCGCTATGTTCGAAAATAATTCCCAAACTTAAAAAAAAATCCTAATTTATTTTTCCCAGAAAACCCTAATTTTTTCTAATTTTTCAGACCTAAACTTACCCAGGAAGGGGGGCGGCCGCGAACGAGGGGAGGAGGGAGGGCGGCGGCCGCGAACGAGGGGAGGAGGGGGCGGCCATGAACGAGGGGCGGTTGCTGTGGAGGGCGGCGCGACGGGGAGGGCGCGAAGGGGAGGGGAAGGGGCTGCGACCTCCGCGACGAGGTGGGCGGCGTGGGCGAAGTGGGCCGCGCCGGAGGTGGCGAAAATGGAGGTGGGAGGTGGAAGGTGGGTGTCCTGTTGAATGTGAGAAGAGAAAGAATGAGAAAGAATGGGTTTAGGGTTTTAATTGAGAAAGGGGTAATTTTGGGTTTTCCAGGTGGGTGTCCTCATCCAAACGACGTGTGTTCTCATCCCCTGGGTGTACTTATAGGAAACCCGGGTGCCTTTAGCCGCGCCCTTTTGAAATACTTATCTCATATTCTCAAATACACAAGATTTTTTTTTCTAAAATATATTCATAAAATAAATAAACAAATAACTATAATTATACACTTATATTAAATCGTGGTATTACAAGAAATCACAATAATATTTATCACTTGATACGAAGAGTTTTTTGAACAAGTGCTGGAGCACCAAAAGTTGATTGAAAACCGGTTATTTTTATGTTTACAATTTGCAAATGTATGAGGTTATTACAAGTAACGTACTGGTGAGGGCCAGGATACGTCGAGAGTAGTTAATAAAGTACATTATAAAAGTCAGGAATCGAAATGCGGAGTTAATAGGTTGTTAGATTTAAATGGCTGTTAGTTAGGTCGGTTAAAGGGTTGACCGTCCTTAGGGGGATAGTATATAAACCTCTTCTTGTGATTTTGTAAAACGGTTGTTGAATTTTATGAAAAGTGAGTTGCCTTGCGGGTTCTTGAGAGTTTTCAGATATTCGTGTTCTTGAATTCATTATTCTTGGATTCAATAGTAGCTTCCGCTACGTCATTTAGTATTCAGAGATCGGGTACACCTGGATATTATGCCTCCAAAACGCAACGAGGCAGCAGATTCTCAGGCATTGGGGACTGAAGTCGCCCAGTTGCGTACTCAGGTCGAACAATTGGCGACGCAGTTGACCGCAATGGGGACCTAACAGACCGATATCCTCGCCGCCATGCGTGATTTCGTTCCGGAGGCGGGACGACCCCACCCCAATGCTTCGCCGATGGTTTCCTCGGAGGACGAAACCCCCACAGCAGAAAATCCCTTCGCCCCGCTAGACCCCCAGTACCGCCAACGCCATTTTCGAAAGGAACGCCCCCTGGTGCGACAGGAGGACAATAAATGGGAGGCGGGCTTCAAGATGGAGATCTCAGAATTCAAAGATACCACCGACGATTTTGACTTAGGTGATTGGGTGATTACGGTGGAAGACATCTTGGACTTCAAGAACGTACCAGCGGATATGCGTGTTTCTTTGGTCGCCACTCGGCTTCGGGGACGAGCTGCCCATTGGTGGAAAAACTTGTAGTCGTCGCATTCCCGTGTAGGGAAAACTCCGATCGTCACCCGGGCAAAATTCAAGCGGAAACTTCAACAAGCCTTTCTTCCTTTCAATCACGCTCGCCTCATGTTTCAGCGGCTTCAGAACTTGCGCCAAGGACCACGCTCGGTGGCCGAATATTCGGATGATTTCTTCCAACTTATGACACGGAACGACCTCTCAGAATCCGACGATCAATTAGTCGCCCGTTATATAGGCGGCCTGCGCGTGCCTATTCAGGATTTCTTGAATCTTTGTTCTCCAGCGACGGTCTCTGAGGTACACCAACGTGCACTTCTGGTGGAAAAGTAACACAACCGTCGGGCACAGCCGTTCTCGGCGACCTCAGCCCCTCGTTCAGAGGCTGCGACTCAAGCCTCGTCTTCCCGACCATCGGTAATACCCCGTCCGGGTACGCCGACCCAACTCACTCCCCAATCAAAACCTGCCCCCGGTGCCTGTTTCTCGTGTGGGAGCTTTGGGCATCGGGCTAACGCTTGCCCGAAGCGAGCTTTGTTATTTGAGGATACTGGTTACGATGGCCCCCCAAGATTTGATGTCGACCCTTACGAGGACACCCCCGAAGAATTTTTGGTAGGCGACGAGGGACAAGCCCTTATTATTCGGCACGCCTGTTTGGCCCCGAAGGCCAATCCACCAACGGCCCAACGTAGTTCTCTTTTCCACTCCTCTTGCACGGTCGGCGGCAAGATTTGTCATTTCATCATCGACTCGGGATCGTGCGAGAACGTGATAGCAGCAACGGCCGTCCAGAAATTGGCCCTCCCGGTGGAGACCCATCCTAAGCCGTACAAATTAGCCTGGTTACAGCAAGGCACTTCGGTGACGGTTGACTCACGCTTCTTGGTGTCCTTCTCTATTGGAACATCTTATCGAGATGAAATATGGTGCGACGTGGTTCCAATGGATGCCTGTCATCTTTTGTTGGGACGCCCTTGGCAATACGACCGCAATGTCGTCCATGATGGACGAAAGAACACGTATAGTTTCATCTTTGAAGGCGTACGCATTGTACTTCTGCCTTCGGTTTCGCCCTCTCCTCCACCTATTTCTTCGGCCACAAACCTGGTTGTATTGCTTTCTGGCCGCCAATTTACGCATGAATTACTTACTGCCCCTTTCTTGCCATTAATTACGTATCATGATGTCTCTTCCCCACACCTTGTTTCTGCTGATTTTTCCACTCTACTACAGGACTTTCAGGACGTTTTTCAGACGACCTCCCGCACGGTTTACCGCCATTGCGCGATATTCAACATCGGATAGACTTGGTCCCGGGAGCCGTTTTGCCCAATCGTCTACATTACCGAATGAGCCCCGCGGAACACGACGAATTAAAAAGACACGTCACAGATCTTCTGGCCAAAGGCTTTGTTCGTGAGAGCCTTAGCCCGTGCGCGGTGCCCGCCTTACTCATTCCAAAGAAGGACAAATCGTGGCGTATGTGTGTTGACAGTCGGGTCATTAATAAAATCACAGTCCGCTACCGATTTCCCATTCCCCGCCTTGACGACTTATTGGACCAACATAGTGGCGCGACGATTTTCTCAAAACTGGACCTCAAGGCCGGTTACCACCAGATTCGGATCAAGCCGGGCGACGAATGGAAAACAGCGTTCAAAATCAGGGAAGGCCTTTTCGAGTGGCTGGTTATGCCGTTTGGTATGTCCAACTCACCGAGTACATTCATGAACGTTATGTCCCAAGTCCTTCGACCTCTTATGGGCGTTTGTGTAGTGGTGTATTTCGATTACATTCTCGTATATAGTCGTTCCCGCGCGGAGCACCACCAACACCTTAGAGAGGTTCTATCTATCCTCCGCACTGGAAAATTATATGCTGCAGCAGCGAAATGTTCCTTTGCCCAGACATCAATCTTATTTTTGGGTTACACCATTTCGGCCGAGGGTATAGGTATGGACGCGACCAAAGTCGAGGCCATTCGTGACTGGCCCACTCCGCGTACACCCACGGAGGCCCGTAGTTTTCACGGATTAGCCTCGTTTTACAGGCGATTTATTCCACATTTCAGCACAATAATCGCTCCAATCACTGACTGTATGAGCGCGACCACCTTCCATTGGACGTCCTACGCTGCCACCGCCTTCACAGTGATTAAAGAGCGCCTCACTTCCGCCCCCCTGCTGGTCTTACCTGATTTCACGCAGCCTTTTGCCCTCCACTCTGATGCTTCCAAAGTAGGGATTGGCACTGTCCTTAGTCAATCAAGCCGTCTGATCGCCTACTTTAGTGAAAAATTAACAGGTCCAAGAACACGATACAGCGCCTACGATATAGAATTTTATGCCGTCGTCCGAGCTGTTCGACATTGGCGACATTACCTCTTTCACCAAGAATTCATTCTCTACACGGACCACGAAGCTTTGAAACACTTGCAGACCCAAGATTCTGTTTCGGCGGGACATGCTAGTTGGGCAGCGTACCTCCAGCAATTTACTTTCGTAATCAAACACCAAGCTGGCCAATTAAACCGCGTAGCCGACGCCCTGAGTCGCCGTTCCGCACTCCTCCTGGATATGCGCACTCACACCGTGGGTTTTGACGCAATACGGGAGTCGTACTCCACAGATTCCTCATTTGGGCCAATTTATCTTTTCCTAATGCGTCACATGATCATTTTCATTTAACTGTTGGCTTCTTGTTTTATGATAATAGACCATGCATTCCTGAGGGCAGCCTACGCCTTAAAATCATCCAAGAACTCCACAATACGGGCCACGCTGGCCGTGATCGAACGCTCGAATTAATTGCCCGAGCTTACTATTGGCCGATGTTACGCAGAGACGTTGCTCGGTTCGTCGAACGGTGTCGGACATGCCAGACGGCCAAAGGAACAGCCACAAACGCGGGCCTATATCGTCCACTACTGATTCTGTCCCAACCGTGGGTCGATATCAGCATGGATTTCATTTTAGGGCTCCCTCGTACGCAAAGGGGCAATGACTCGGTATTTGTGGTGGTCAATAGATTTTCAAAAATGGTGCACTTTATACCATGCAAAAAGACAGCCGACGCAGTGAAGGTAGCCCAATTATTCTTTCAGGATGTTTACAAACTGCATGGACTACCACAGTCGATTATCTCCGATCGAGATACGAGATTTCTAAGTCATTTTGGCGCTCGTTATGGCGAATGGTAATCACGACGTTAAATTTTAGTAGTGCGTACCATCTGCAAACTGACGGCCAAACGGAGGTGGTAAATCGATCGTTGGGAAATCTGCTACGTTGTTTGGTCGGGGACAACATTCGTTCGTGGGATTTAAAGTTGGCACAGGCAGAGTTCGCGCACAATTCAGCGTCTAATCGCAGTACGGGTTTTGCCCCCTTTCAAGTGGTTTATTCCTTGATACCACAAGGCCCTTTGGACTTGCTGACCTTGCCTTCACATACTCGTCCTCATGGCACGACGCGTGATTTTGTGGAAGCTCTGCACCAGGTACATGCGGCAACTCGGGCTAATCTAGAAGCAACGGCAGAGCGTTATAAGGCATCCACAGACATTCACAGGAGACACATGTTATTTGAAGTTGGCGATTTAGTGTGGGCAGTCCTTACTAAGGACCGGGTTCCTTCACATGAGTACAACAAATTGACGGCCCGTAAGGTTGGGCCGCTGGAGATAATTGAACGTATTAATCCGAATGCCTATCGTCTGCAATTACCCCCATCATTACGCTGTTCGGACGTGTTCAACATCAAACACTTGGTTCCATATTTTCCGGAGGACGTCGATTCGGATTCGCGGTCGAATCTTTCCTTAGCCGGAGGGAATGGTGAGGGCCAGGATACGTCGAGAGTAGTTAATAAAGTACATTATAAAAGTCAGGAATCGAAATGCGGAGTTAATAGGTTGTTAGATTTAAATGGTTGTTAGTTAGGTCGGTTAAAGGGTTGACCGTCCTAAGGGGATAGTATATAAACCCCTTCTTGTGATTTTGTAAAACGGTTGTTGAATTTTATGAAAAGTGAGTTGCCTTGCGGGTTCTTGAGAGTTTTCAGATATTCGTGTTCTTGAATTCATTATTCTTGGATTCAATAGTAGCTTCCGCTACGTCACGTACCCTATGGAGTTGGTATAGTGAGATAGAATAGACTTGAAAATTAGGAATGTGCTCCTCACTGTCTAGTGGGATAGAATAGACTTGAGAATTAAGAATGTGCTCCTCACTAAATTTTAGGTTTGAAACTCATAAGGTGTAAACAATTCCTATGAGATCAGTCCATACAGAGCGCAAAAGCTCTAGCTCTAAACGAGATGGAATTAATTG
This sequence comes from Galeopsis tetrahit, assembly GCA_963675135.1. NCBI lineage: Eukaryota > Viridiplantae > Streptophyta > Magnoliopsida > Lamiales > Lamiaceae > Galeopsis > Galeopsis tetrahit. The sequence goes on from OY776134.1 coordinate 43,510,703, forward strand.
ATCCTAGTAAAAGTATGATTTTATGTTTAAAACCTGAAAATGTACAACAATCGAGTCCGAATAAATTTATATTGAGTTGGAATATCACGTGAATTGTACAATTATCCTACATTTACAAATTTTGAAAAAATAGTATTCTACAAAGTTTTAAGAAAATGTAAATTTGTAAATACAAAACAATCATACAGCTCACGAATGATTGATGTCGAGTTAATCTAAGTCTGACTCGTTTGTTCTACATTTACAAAATTTTAAACATATATATATATATATATATATATATATATATATATTTATAGGTTCTTAAAATTATTATCCACAAAACATAAACGGCCCTAAATTAAGGGCTTTAAAAAAACTTACCGTATATCATAGCCTTTTTTTTTAACAGTAAAAATGATTGATGTCGAGTTAATCTAAGTCTGACCCGTTTGTTCTACATTTACAAAATTTTAAACATACATATATATATATATATATATATATATATATATTTATAGGTTCTTAAAATTATTATCCACAAAACATAAACGGCCCTAAATTAAGGGCTTTAAAAAAACTTATTGTATATCATAGCCTTTTTTTTTTAACAGTAAAAATGATTGATGTCGAGTTAATCTAAGTCTGACCCGTTTGTTCTACATTTACAAAATTTTAAACATACATATATATACATATGTATTTATAGGTTCTTAAAATTATTATCCACAAAATATAAACGGCCTAAATTCAGGGCTTTAAAAAAACTTATTGTATATCATAGCCTTTTTTTTTTTTTTTTTTTAACAGTAAAAATGATTTATTTATATTAAACTTTGAGTACAAGGGATACTCAACCCATACAATATTACAATATAACCTATACAAATTCTCCCTATGGTTTTCACCTCCACATTCTCAAGCCTAACTAGCAAAGCATAAATACGGATCACAACACCACGCCGCTATTGAAGCATTTGACGCTAACAAATTTTTACCTGCTAGCCAAGACCACAAATTTATTTTTATTCTATCTATTATACGAGTAATTTCGCCCACCTTGTTGTAATATATAAGAGTACTTGAATTTTGAATAATAAATTTGATGGAGTTAGTCTTGGGGGAAGTTGTCTCACAAAATGAGATCCGTAAAACGGATCTCCCTTGACGGCTTGACCTCCATGTAAAAAGTGACAATGTTTAAAAAAAAAAAAAATTGCTTTTGTTAATATTATCACGTTTTTTTTTATAAACAAATAATTTGGAAAAAATAATAAATTGTCCTACCCAAAAAATTGAAATATAAGTCAAAGGGATATGTCTCATAGAAAAAAAAATCTTTGAAACCATTTCACACATGTAAATTTGATTGTTACTTCAAAATGCAATATACCTTTTAATTTGTGGGTGCACTCTGCGATATTCAGAGCCCACATTCTTTTTTGGGCCTTTTAATTACAGTAACTTTTTCTTATTTTCCCTTTTTGAACTATCACGCTTCTCTTTGAAATAATTGTAGGCGATTATTTATTTAACCAACTGAACTAATATAAATTGTTAACCCCTCCAAAAAAAAAAAAAAAAAATTGTTAACACAACACTATTCTAGCACTGCCAATCATATTTTCTTGCTAAATTGTTAATATTTTACTTTGGTATGAGTAATTGGTGATTAACTGATTTTAATCATGGTTACTATCACTTTGCAATTTGTTTTGTAGTTCTTTTATGACTTTACAAAAGAGTGTTGTGATTAGATCACATTTTGCATAATATATTAGAGTTGTAGGAATACTTAATTAATAATTTAAATTTCGTCCCCAATTGTTGGCATGGTCCAGCAGCTTTCCTTAGCAGGTGAAACAACAAGTTAATAAATTAGCAGACATGTTTATTCTTTCACCATCATATAGAATCCACTAACATATTTATATCCGAATATTCTGATTGGGATCTATTTTAATATTATTCAAACATTTTTCTTGTGGTAAACTAAACCACTAACAACTTCTATTCACAAATATGTTTATGAATAAGTAGAAAATCCTCAACTTTCCAATAGGATATTAAACACTAGCATTTTATTGGTTACATGCCCTGAGCTAATTATTTTTATATATTTAAATTTCTTATTAGTGATGAAGTTCTAATTAAAAATCTATATACAAAATGCAAATCAATTGTATAATGAAATTGGTTAAAGACCTGGTTATTTAGCGAGTGAGACCCTTTTTTTTGACGTGTTTCAGTACTCTTGGTAAGCTCTTTCTATTTTGTGCAAATTTTTTCATCTCAAAATATATACTCCCTCCGTTTCATAAAGTTTGTCGCATTTCTCATTTTGTATAGAATTAAGGAACATATTTTTTTGACAAATTTACCCCTCATTATTTTCTCCCCCTTTCTTCTCTTTTTCCTTTGGTAAAGTCTAGTATGCACTCGAGTGCATGTTATGCACCATAGTCCATGTTGCACTTTTCAGTTTTACTGACTTACACTTTTTGGTAAATGGTGTTGCACTTTTCAATTATTGCTAAAAATATTATTATACAGTTTAATAATTGAAAAGTGCAACACCATTTACCAAAAAGTGTAAGTCAGTAAAACTGAAAAGTGCAACATGAACTAGGGTGCATAACATGCACTCAAGTTCATAGCAGACCAACCCTTTTTCTTTTATTTTTCCACCTTCCTTTTCCACCATTTCTTTAACCTTTTCAAAAAAAATTGTAATTAATATATTTCCAAAAGAATTGGGGCAATTTAGGGAGATCATTGGTAAAATTAGGAAAAGCGACAAACTTTTTGAAACAAATTTAAAGTCCAAATGCGACAAACTTTTTGGATCGGAGGGAGTACCCAAATTTTTTCATCTCAAAATATATACTTCTATATTGTAGGGCTATAATATATATATGTGTGTATATTGACGGGAATCACGGGATATATTATAAGAAATTTTAGCTTAATAAAGTATTGAAGTAAGATCGTGCATGATATAGTACCTTGAATTTCAACATATATAAACCTAATATATATGCTAGGGTTCCTTCGAAAAACGGAAGGAAATTTCAACTAAAAATAGTTGCTTAATCACGTGTAATTTATTGTGGTAGAAATAGAAAGGATCTTTACAGTTAGTTTTATTGTAGTACATTATTTTGTAGACATTATGTGTACAAAATTTTATCTTTAGAGACATCCGCTTTCGAAATCGTCAAAATTAATTAGAATGAAAAATTCATATCAAATTAATAAATAAAATACATGTAAAATTATAAATTTGTCTCAAACCCGTATCATTAGGAATTTAGGATATATATATAGTGATTTATATTGCACCATTTCACATTATTTTTTTGATATTTTGATTGGGGAATTGAATTTTTTTCATGACTTTTCACATTTTTTTAAAATGGTCTAAAAAATTAAATAAATTAGCGTATCAATTATTTTTCTTATGCACCAATCTTGTTCTAAAGCTGTCAGAAACTTCGTTGGAATCGACTGTCCACGTGTTGATCACATGATAAAAACAACGTCGTTCAAAGGATTCTAAAAACTTTGAGATCAAATTGTTATATATAAAAAATAAACGAGACTAAATTCATACATTTATGTTTTATGAGACAATTTTGAAAAAGATTGTGAGTGTTATCTCATAATCTCATAGTCAGCACACTAAATAAGTAGTGTGCTGATAGGATCACATAAGATGACTTAGGCCGAAATCAGATGAGTTGAAGGTTTTCAATCAGCTGAGGAGGTGATGCTTAGAGTTCAGCACAGTTGGTTATATTAGCACAGTAGAAGTCTATCAGCAGAGTCAGCTTTTGATCACAAGAACAGAAGAGTTGAGTATCAACACACTAAGTAGTGTTCTGATCTTTATGGACAAGTCTTCTGATATGAAAGTTAGTTAGTTTAACTAGATGTATTACAGTTACAACTACTTGAGGGCATAACTACCATTTCAGTTGGGCAATAACATAGCACATGGGTTGTTACAAGCGGTTGCAAACGGTTGATAACTACTCAAACAGTTCCTAACAGCAGCAACTACCTTTGGTCTTTATATACTCTTGTATGTGTACATTGTAAAGGTTGGATTGTAGATTGTAGTACGTTTTGTAATCTTTGAGTTGTGTGAGTTCACGAGTGAAGTGAGGAAATATCCTATTCCGAGTGAATGAGTGTGTAAACATTCTTTATCAATCAAAGAAGTACTCGTCTGGTCCAGTGGATGTAGATCACATTGATCGAACCACTTAAATTCTTGTGTGTTGTTTGTCTCGTTGCTTACTTTTTGAATTACTATCATAGAACAATTATTTCTTCTATCTTCAAGTATTCTACTTGGTTGGAGACGTCTAATCGACTGAAATTACTTGACAAAGATAAAAAGTAGTGAGACGAAAAAAGATTATATCCCTTTTATGAGACATGAGATCACATATATCAGTTTTAGTATTTCACTCCATATTTCATAATTTGGTTTGATTTATTGACATATATGTATGGTTATGCTAAAAAAACTACTCTATTATTGCCTCACAATAATAAATACAATGTAACACAGTATTAAAGATTCAAGAGAGTTTCAAGAGAGTGAAACGGAAGAATAGATTTAATTTTATGGCTTGTAATTTGGGTACATGCATCGATCTTTATTCCTAATTAATTACGTTATGCCAATGGAGAGTGATATGGTGGGCCATGTTGAAGTTGAATTATTTTTACTTTCTAGTCATTCAACACTAAACAAGATCATTTCATTTTATTTTTTCGAGATTTTTACATGATTCTAAATATTCTTGGTTGGTTTGACTTGCATAAAGAAATGCTCACGACCACTTGAAAAAATGTCATTGAGAGCTCCTTCTAAAATTGCTCAATCAAGATACAAGACTTAGGCCAAGTGGATAGGATACATAAAAAGTAACTGATTCTAATATTCAAGTTTATATAGTCAATAAAAAAATTATATATTATGCAATTAAATATATAAATTAATATTCATCATATATAATTGCATTGATTGTCATTGAAATCATGCCCTATTGTGCAATTTATATGAATTGGCACTATAAATATAAAATCATACTCTGAAATATATAGTTGGGGTTTCATTAATGTACAATACAATTCTTTTTTCTTTCTTTTTTTTTTCTGTGAAATTAAGTCAAAAGAAAGATTTGTATTAATGAATGAGAAATAGGCTCACGTCTTCGATCATTGTATGTGTACCTAATTTTGTCTTTATTCTGATTTGGGTTTAAAAAAAAGCTTTGAATCTGGACCGGACTGCTTACATATAATTAGGGTTAGAAACATTTTCATCTTAAGGTTCCAAAAAAGCTAATTTTAATAATTTAGTCTCAATTTCTTTTTTAAATATGATTTTAGTTTCCAGAGTCGTCAACGAAACATTACAAAACAATTTCATTTTCGCATGAAAAATTAATTAATTTAATTAGGAGGCTTCTGATAAATTGGTGTACATGCAACTGACACTGACTTAAATTATTCGATAGGATAAAATCATTTTTCCTCCAATAACATTTCACCTTTTAATTTGATCGCTAAAGCTTCAAAAAGTTTAACTCTATTAAAACTGATCGAAGTTTATTTTAAAATTTATGACCTTGAATAAGTATTTTAACCCGGCCAGTAATATTGGAATCAAATTTGAGTGGCCGGAGCTTAATTAGTCCATTCAAAGATTTTCTATTTAATATTGTAAATATATATATATATGATTATTTAAACACATAATGTATATATATATTATGCATGATAGGAAAATAAAAGTTGAAGCCAGAATTAGAAAAGCGTGCTTACACCTTCCAGCTTGCATATATACTTTGGTAATGTTCCTCTTCCATTTATGTTGGATTTAGTTTCTTATTATATGTTATTCTTCCACACGCTTTTCACTTTTTTCCTAGCTTAATTCTTCAATTATTTAATTTTATAATACCATTATTCTTACGAGCTCCCCTCAATTATCTTTCTAATCTTGAATGTTATACATTTATCCTGTACGAATTTTACTTTGAAAGAATATTTAATGCTGTAAATCACTCATTTTGTATATATCTGTCCACAAATAATTTTAACGTTAATATATATATATATATATATATATATATAAAAGTAATTATTCTAAACAACTGGGTACTTAATTTTATTAAAGAGAATATAGTTTTTAAGTACACCTATTCACATTCTCATTTTACTGCACACCACATTTGGTTCTTTTTTTATTATTATTATTATTATTATTTCTTTGAATGGGTTTTTTTTAAAGTAAGTTTTAAGGCGCGTTTATTTAAGAGTGAACGTGAATTAACATGGAGGTGAATTAACTTCAATATTTTGAAAACCCTTATATGTATAGGGCAACCTAAAAATAATAGAATAAATATCATCAAAACCCTGCCAAATGAAATCAGTTGTACCATTTTTTATATTCCACCTCATTTTTTACTATCAAAATTATTGAGATGTGTAAAATGAAAATTTTTTTTACAAAATTACAAAATTATACTCTATATTTTTATCATGACCCTGAACGCGAAATACATTTTCTATATTTAGATCTGAAGTCTCGAATAACAAAGCTTATAAATAGAAAACAACCACACACATATATATATATATATAAAATTACTTCCATTTCTCAGGGAATTATATATATTACACATTACCCTTATAGAATGCTTGTGGAAATTAATATATATGCTGGATAAAACATTAAAATTAAAGTACTTAAAGAGTCGGTGAATATATATATATTATAATAGACCATAATTAATGAGAACAATATATTACACTTGAAACTTAATAATTAATAATTAAGAATAATACATACAAACTGAATTGAAGCATTAAGGATTAGACTTAGCCTAAAGCAAGCAATACCACACGCTAATTAATTAATTAGGACATAATTAATTAGATTAAATTAATTAACCTAGCTAGTCGTTGATATTTCATGCAGAAACCAGCTCGATGAGAGGTTGATTTGGAATTAGGTCAGGTTTTTGCCCTTCCAAGTTGATCATTATGTCGTCGAGGATAGCAGTCGGAACGATCTGGATGATGTCGGAGCAGACGAGGGCGGCTTCCAGAGCCACGACGTCAAGTATTTGCTCTTTAATCTCTGCCGATTCCACCGCTATCTCTGCTGCAGGGACTAATTCATGCTCTGCTTCCACCACATTGTTGGTCCTCTTTCTGTACATTACATATAGCCCCATTTGGATCACTCCAAAAATGAACCCTAGAACATTTGGAATCTGCAAAATCATAATTAATTATTAGTTAATTAAATAAGTATTCAATATTAATTCCTAAAGTATTTATTTTAATTTGTCACTTACTGCAATGTTGTAGTCTTTACGGAGTAACCCATAAAAGAACCACATAACTGCACTTAGGGTGAGGAAAAATGATAGCAAAAACGGCATGTATTCCACGCTCCTTGTTCGTATAACTTGTCTCTGATAATATTAAGAATATTAGAAAATTGGATAATATATATTTAATTTCAAGAAATTAAATTACGTACCACGACACCCAAAGGTGCAACAAATACACACAGGGAGAAAACAAGACAAATCCAGCCAACAACTTCGCCACGAGTTGTGCCTTGAGTTAGAAACTGAGTAAGCCCAACGATCAGCCCCAGCCCGACCACGTTAAGCCCGAAAAGAAGCCCCACCGTTTGCAGCTGCAAGCAAGCAAACCATATAGTATAATTTAATTGATCGAATTGAATCAATAATTAAGAATATATTTTAATTAATTAATAAATTACCCTAGCAGATTTGGAAGCGTAGAAGAGGAAGAAAGAGATGTAAATGGTCTGAATGAAACAGCCCACAGAGTTGATGGTAATGAGAAGGGTTGTATCTGGCTTCAAGAAAGCGTAGTAAATCCACAGTATCGCGCTGAACAACCCCACCACGTATGGTACAGATTGGAACCCCTGGGTCGACTTTTTCTTGTATATCTGATAAAATGTTGGCCTGCACATATATATTAACAAATTTAAATTTAGAATCATATATATTGGAGTACTATTAATTAATATTTAAATAATTGAGTACTTACAGTGGTGCAAGGAAAACCATGAAGGAGACGATGTTGCCTGAAAAAATAATTTACATTTAATTAATGAGTAGTACAAGATGATATATGCATTTGCATGCTCTGCATGGACTTTAATTACGTAGAATAAAAAAACCTTTCTTTTCTAGTCTAGGAGATTTGTATGTAGAATAATAAAATATTTGAAAGAAGAAAGTTGTGACAATTCAAATATTTAAATTACAGAGAATAAAAGTCTATTTTCATTCACTAAAATTAAAAAAACGATTCCAGAAGCTGTTTTGCAAAGTTTGAAAACGTATAGACTAGATGAAAGAGAAGGGATGATAGAGTACCCATAAGCCCAAAAGTGAATGCCAAATAACTCATATTGTAGAATTTCGATCAAATGCTACACACAAGAATAATTAAGTGTTAGTTTGTGTGAGAATGGTTTGAGGAATTAAATAAGAAGGATGCATATGTATATATAGAGGGTTGGGGGAGTGAATATGTGGATGGAAAGCAATGAAAAAGAGTGGTGAAATGATGATGCGTATGTTTCTTTACAGTTGTTAGGGACTGAAAATAGTGTAGTTTTTATCGCAAGTCAAATTGCTTTTTGTTACACCCTATAATGCTCCATTTAACCCAGTTTGGGTAATTCCATCTTCAAAGAGGCTGGGACCCACGCAGGCCCTTTCTGACGTGTCACCCACCCATGCAATTGGGTTTAAGGCTTACAACTCATACTTACAGTTTCTGGTAGTGTTTGATTCCTCAACCCTAGATATCTTCCTAATCACCAAATCCAAATCTAGTACTATGCCCCAACACCCAATCATTTCTTCCCAACTCACCATCAATAATATATACATCTCATAATCTAATTAATTCATTTCCCTTTCTAATTAGGAATTGCATGTGTTATAACTTCATAAACCTAATTAATAAGTCTTATGCCTACTACCAAGTTAATGTAATCTCGTGTCATAGAGGAATTTGCATCCCTGTGCATATATTTTAAGAAAAATTTGTAATGAGTAGAGTTTTGTTGAGGATTTAGTTTTGTAAATTTTTATAAAGTAGAGGAAAAAGGTAAATTATAAAGTGTATATGTGAGTACGAAAAGTAATGGCATATGATATTTTGAAGGTATGTGAAGATTATAATGATGCTTCATTTTTAAAGTATACAAATTAATACAGAACATTACTTATATAACAAGTGTGCAAATTTATGTGAGGCTGACAGAGTATTATATATGGAGTATTAACATAACAAAGATAGATATATTGCAAAAGTGATCCCACAAGAATAAGATTGTTGTAAAAGTGGTCTTTTTTCTTTACAAATAATAGTCCCCTAACAAGAATTTTGGTGGGATTAGTTTTGCAATTAAATACACCCAAAATGATTTTTTTTTTTTTTTGAATTTTTTTTTTTTAATTAGGATCAAGACCATAAGAAATGCTCAAAGGATACAAACACATGAATAAACCAACCATACTGCCAAGATAAACAAGATTTAGGCTCCCTAAAACAAATGCACACAAAATGATTATTTTCGACAAGATATACCAAAAATGTAATTAAAAGAAAAAATGGGACCAATTTTGCAATAAATTAACCCTATAAAAATCTAGCTAGTTCCAATAATAATCTTCTGTTTCACTATGCACGAGATTTGTTTTAATTGTAGGTGCCACCAATTCTAATTTAATTGTATACGAGTATTTGCAAAAACAAGATCGATTGTATGGCGACGGTAAAGGGCCTACCCTGTTCCCTTGAGCTTCCAATTCTAAATTAATTTCATTAATTCTAGTTTGAACATCATTAATATTAAAATCCTTGTTTTTGTCAATTCTATTTAATTCCTTATTACAGTTCAATCACTCCCGAGCTGTCTTTTGTCAATTGGTCAGTTCTAATTTATTAGGAGTAATACTCTCTGCCATTAAAAAAAATATAATAATAAATAAATAAACTCTTCAATTTTTAATAGTTATATTGTGTTTTGACTCTTTTTTTTTTTCTTTGCAAATTATTATACCATGACCTACATTTTTAATGTATATTTATTGCATTTTTATTTTACTTAATTTGCCTTCAAAAAATTTTAAATACTCAAATAATTGTATTTTTTTTAATAAGATAGATCAATATTTATTAGGAGTATAATATAAAACAATATTTTTTTAATGTATGTATATTAATTTAAAATGATATTTAATCTAAATGGGAGGAAGTACAGTATCATTAATTAATCCTACCATATTTTATGTATATATATATATTTATATATTGTGGTAGGCATATAATTAGGATTTTAGGATTTTTGTACCGTGAGACAATACCGTCGTACAAAGTCCTGAAGTATCTTTGATTTAGTATTTAGTAAACAGTTTCTTTTCAATGCTCATGAATATATCATGATATATATAGTAAATCATTTTTTATTATAATAAATAAATTATTTCATTTATTTCGCAATCATTTTATTTTTTTTTGGAAAAAAATTGGTGCTGCAAAGAATGTAAATAATTTTTATTATTATATTTTTTTTAAATCCTTAAAAAACAAACGTTTTGAAAAAAGTAAGCCGAATTCCCGCGGCTGAGCCGTTTGATTCCGTGAAGAAATGAAAGAAAAAAAACCAAGATGTGAATAGACGGTTACGATTTGTAGTAGTGTAGATAATGGACGGCTGTGAATACGACTTCCTTTGCATTTCCCTTATTTCCTTTTACACGGCTTGCCTGTACTATTAATAAATAATATACTAAATTAGTAAAGTATAATCTAATTAAGATTGGGAAAAATCACTTGAGTTAATTAAAAGATTTAAGAATTTCAGTATACCTTAAATTTGTGGATAAAAACTATCTAGCGTGCATGCTATGTCGTAATTTTGAAAATGAGTAGTAAATAATAAATGTGGACATTGTGATATGTATACCTATTTTGCTCGTGTTATTAATTTGCATCAACACAATTCAACTGCTCTATATACCTATCCTATATGTAATTTTTCTCACATTCAATTATTAGTTACTTAATTAAGTTTATGATAATGATATATATACCTAACATTCTATATTTTTGCGTAATCGTGCTTCTATATATTGTACTAATTAATTGCTTCCGAGTTACTTAAAATTCAAGTTTAACTTTTTTTAATTCTAGGTACATAAAATTAGGGGTGGGTAAATATACCGAAATTTCGGTATACCGAGCTGTTCATACTGAAAAAATATCGATATTTTCGGTACGGTAACGGTATGGAAAATGATCATACCGCGGTATTTCAGTATACCGAAAATTTTTCGGTATTCGGTATAAAACGGTATATCGATATACCGAAACCTTAATAAAATAATAATTTTATATTATTTTTAAATTATAACTAATTATTAAAATATAAATAAAATAAACCATAAATAATTAATTTTGTATAAAACAATGCTTCAATATTTTCGGTATGAATTTGTATACCGGTATTTCAATATGAAATGATGGTTTAATATTTTCGATATGAATCGATATACCGATATGGTACGGTATACCGATATACCGTACCGAAAATTCGGTATACCGAAATTACGGTATCGGTATGAATTTTTACATACCGAAAATTTCGATATACCGAGATTACGGTATACCGAAATTTCGGTACGGTAACGGTATGAATTTTTTCAATATTAAAATTTTCGGTATGATAACGGTATGGTTCGGTATGATCGGTATACCGTACCGAACCACCCCTACATAAAATGATACTCCTATTTTATGCATAAAAATGAATTAAGGTTAATGATGCAGTGAAGGCACTCAACCTTAAAACATATCACATGTTGTTGTTGAATTCATCGTACGTAATCTTACCCTAACAAGGTATATATATATATTTATATATCCCAACTCAATTAAAACAAGTAGTTTAAGATTCATCCCCGTCAGAAAGATTGAGTACATTAATTTCTCTGTACAATGTTTTATATAATTAGATGTTTATATATAGAATTATTTTGACTAAAACTTGTGTACGATTGCACCACTAATTATTACTCTTTGTTAAAATAAGTATAATATTATTCAATGAACCTACTAATAATATTCAACTGCGACTTATTTGAAATATTTAATATATGTAATATATTTAATTAAAATAAATTGAGGCCAAAATTCACGTATCAAATCCGTGTCAACGCGAGTCAAACTTTATTAAAATATATTTTTTCGCCTCCCAAATAATACCGAAATATACTTATAAGACTGAAATATATATATATGCTAGCTAGCTACTACAACGCTACAAGGTTAAATATATATTGCAAATACAGTAATAAAAATTTAGTTTTTTTGTTGAATTCGCGGGTAAGTATATATGCAAATACAGTAACAAAAATTTAGTTTTTTTTATTGAATTCGCGGTTAAAAATTTACAGTAGCACAAATGACCCTTATAATAACATATTTTTTATCATTAATATATAACACATTTTGATCTTGTAGAAGTAAAATATTTTTGATCATGTAGTGACATATTTTTTTTACTTTTAGTAGCATATTTTGGTCATGTACGTAGTAATATATTTTTTATATTATAGTAACATATTTTGGTGTTATAGTAGTAGAATATTTTATCTTGTAGTTACATATATTTTAACTTTATAATTATAGTAGAATATTTTTTGCTTTGCGACCAGCGAATTCGTCTAAAAAAAAAAAAAGTGTTCTTGTAGTATATTTTTGATCTTGTAGTAGTTTATATTGACTTTGTAGAAATCACTTGTTTGCGATCTGCAGATTTATTTGATAAAAACATGTATGAAACGACAATATATACGAGACATATCCTATTTACTGTATTATATGATTAATGGATTAATTTATGAATCCCCAACCTAATCACATTTTAGAAAAAGAAAATAAAAATAACAACTCAAATACTAAGGTGAAACTTCGTCACATATTTGAGACATAAAGCATTGATATATGGACTTCAATTTGAACTATAATTTATATAGGAATACCGTTCATATATTTATTTATTTGTGTAATTTTGAAGATATTTTAGGAGATTAAGATTAGAAAGAGATTACATTTTTCACATATCAATATTTATCATTCACCTCTTTAATTACATTCATTTTTCTTCATGAATACTCATGATTTTCATGAAGATGTTATATATTCTTGATTATGCAGATCTATCTGAATTACGAAAGTAAGTCTAATAATTGAAGGCTATCTGAATTGGGTTAACTGAAGTTTAATGTTATAATTATTAATTAATATGAAACACTATTTTGTCTAGTTAATTTCTTAAGTAATGGTAAGTTTTAATCCAATGTTGGGTTTGATCAATTTAATTAATAGTAGATGCAAGCTAGATTTATGACTATCCTTTTAAATTTAAGAGTTAAAATACTTGAATTGCAAGAATATTTTTGTAAGTCCGTCATCAATAATATATATAATGGAATGTCACAACCTTTGAATAATAATTTCTCTCATATTAAGCCACGCGCGTTATTATTAATTATTAGCTCAAATTCTAGCTTTAATGAAAATTATTAAATAATAAATTATAATGAAAATTATGGTTAGATTGGTAGCTAGTGTTATGTTGTACGTAATCTTGAAAAAATGAAAATAGAAAATAATTGCTGATCATTGGAGATTGAAGATTAATGTAATGATATATAGAAGATAAATGAGTACAGAAAAAATTAATAATTATCCAAAATTTGATATTTATACTGTTTTTATTATCTATATAGTCCTTAATGAAGATATATTTATATAATTTTCTTATATCAATTTCCAATTTGCACCCATGATTTTCACTGCCAAACCTTCTTTCTAGTCATATTTTTGTTCTCTTAATAAAGTGCGTACTAAAAGTCAAATGAATTATGCAGATGATCAATTATTACATTTTCAATTATACTAGAGACAAACCATGCAACTTATCTGTGGAGTAAGATGTTGTCTCAAACTAAAACGTAAATGTTTGATATTAATGAATCTTCCAGTCTAATAATTCAGCCATGAAACTCGTTTACGAAATTGTTATTATTAAATCAAACAAAATAATAATTGATAAATATTTTAGATACGTAACATCTTGAAATTCAGAAAGTCAACCTTCGAAACTTCAACGTTTTAAACTTGAGTAATTACTTAGCGTTCGTAAATCTGAGTCAAAAAATTATTTTTAAAAGTAAATAGCTAGGACACATGAGATAAAAACATTGGAACGAATTTTTTTAATGATATAATTATAACCGAACATAGAAATAAGTTCATCCATATATAGCACGGCTTTAAAGTTCAAAAGTTGCAAAACTTGGAAATTCAAAGATGTATTTTAGCATTATTATCGGATAAATGGTATTAAGAAAATTTTGTGTCTACCTTCTTGACATAACCTGAAAATATTTAACGTTAGGGGCATGAAAAATAAGAATCTCTATGGATATCTTGTAGTATGTTGACATACTTTTTAAATTTAAACAATTTTTTTATTATTTTACTAAGTAATGACTCTAATTTAAAACGTCCGAGAGTTAACTTTTTGAATTTTGATATGTTACAAAATATTTATATACCGAGACTCTTAATTAATTATGAAATACAACGTGTGTATATATATAAAAAAAAAAAAACTCATCAAAACCACCCAAACAAATATGGTTTAGTTAAGAAATATTGTTAACATCGAAAATTTTAGGTATTTACTATTTACTTTTGCCATTATTGAGGCTGTTTTAGTCCAATTTTTTTATGGGCCTGTTTGATTTTAAATGCTTTTCGTTATTTTTATTACAATCATTTCTTTTTGCACTACTTTTGGCACAAAGTATTAATTATCGTCCCGAGCTCGATCATTTTAAGATGACGAAAAAATTCACGTGGAGTCAGAATTTTGTATTCACCGATTTTAATCTGAAATTAAAACGAGTTGTATTTAATTAATTATTTTTAAAATGTTGGTCATATTAATAAAGCATAAATTTGTTTTTTTTTTGTTTTAGTATTATTTGTACGTACAATATTACGGAGTAAAAAATTGTACTACATATTTTAGTTCGAATATGAAACATGCACTATATAGATCGAACCTAATTATGAAGTCGACTCGAACCCAACAATTCAAGGGGGTCTGCACCCTCCACCCCATCCACCCACACCCCTTATATATATATATATATATACACACATTAAATTTGATTTTTTTTTTAGTAAAATTAATGATAGATTAATTTAATTAATAAATTATTTTAGTAGTGAATTTGTTGTAAAAGTTGTTTCAAAATAAATTTTTTATTGCACTTTTTGTATTTATATATAAACTAATTATTTTGTAAGTATTTTAATTGTAAAATTAATTGATCTCAAAAGATATATATTTTACATGTTTGAAACTATTATTGATAAAAATATGATCATTTTTGTATTACTTTAGTATATTTTTTTTTAAAACAAGCAAAAAAAAAGTATTTTTTTCAAAAACATGTTTGTAATAATTAGCTCATGTAATAACAATATATAAATAAAAAAAATCAAGCCCCTAAAAATGGATTAATGAAGAGAATATAATTTATAGTTTAGTTTGCTAATTTTTTAAATTTTACATCACAGTAAATAAAATAATTAAATAAATAAATTCATTAAGTAGTCATTGTTTAATAATTTAAGTGTTGATATTTAATTTAATTTAATTTCAATTATACAATGCAATAATATATATTTTCTTGCAACTACTCAATGTTATCATTCCTAATATATGTGGGCATATGTGTGTATATTTGTATATGCATATACATTTAATTAGTTAGACGTACTAATAGATTAAATATATATTAATGCATTTGAGAAACTTGTATTAATGTATTTTGTTGTAGATATGTTAGTATTTTAATTTACCGTGATGGAATTCTTACAATTCAAAATCAATGTACGTACTATGTATTTGGTTAAATATATTGTAGAAAGTGATCCGAATTAGTTAGAGTGCACTATTATCAATCAATCCATCTAATTTTCTTTCTTTTTTTGCATTTTATTTGTTATATTAATGTCTAAATGTTTATTTAGAAGTAGTGTTTTATGCAAAAGTAGGGTTTTGTTTCTACCATATTTAATTAGGTATTGGGTTTTTGTCACTACCAAACGCGCCGCAATTTACATAAAAAGAATACTCTAGCTAACTACAAATTATTCCCAGTATATATATTATACTCTAATTGACCATTACTATTATTTTCAGTCTTCAATCGTGTAGTGTCATGCACATACCTAAAAGATAGATATAAATTTTCTTTCAAAGAAATAAAATAATTAGTTTAAAAAATATTTTTAATTTTTTTTTTTTTTTTTTTTTTGCAATTTAAAATATTGATAAGAAAAAAGTTTTTTTTTTTTTTAGAAGAACTTATGTTCAATATATTATTCTATTTGTTAAAGTATAAACTTACACTCATGCAAACCCTAACTATATCATGCCAAAGAACAATCTAGAAGAGAAGTAGTTAGTTGTTATATTTAACAAACATTGTTAGGTAGTTAGATAGAAGTCTCTAGAGCTTTGAGATTTCTATATATTGTACATAAACTCTCATTCAATACAAGCTAAAAATATAATTTTTCAACATGGTATCATGAGAGCAAGGATTCTCAAGGCTAGTGTGTGATTTTGCAATTACTTTTCCCCTGATTCTCTTCATATCTTCAAAACTACTGCCTTCATATCTTCAACCAAAGTCCTTCATATCTTCATCAATCACATTATGTAACCGTTCTGTTCTTCTCATAACCAACTTTCTGCACATTTATTCAGCTTCTCGATCCAATTCCACTCTTCCGCAATACTCTGTTCCTCTTCCTTCTTTGAATCATGGATAATTCCTCATCCTCTGCTCCTTCTTTGCCTCGTTTTATCACTTTATCGATTCGCTTGGATAATGACAACTATCCGTTTTGGCGTAATCAAGTTCTTGCTTCGGTTAGAGCTCATTGCTTTGAAGATGTACTGTTATGTACGAATGTGCCTACGAATCCTACCTCTTCCACTTCGGATTCGATTTCCTGGCAAAGAAAGGATCAATTTCTTTTGAGTTGGATTTTGAGCTCTGTTTCTGAATCAATGCTAGGTCATGTGAGTAGATGTGAGCATTCGTTTCAGGTTTGGATGGTATTTGATTTGCTGTTTCAGTCGCAATCAAGTGCGAAGGCTATGATTCTTCGCCTTCAACTGCAAACACTGAAGAAATGAGATCTTAGTGTTGATGCATTTATTCTGAAAATGCGAGCTATTGCTGATGGTCTTCATCATGCTGGTCAGCCTATACGAGATGATGAACTCGTTCTATACATACTTGGAGGTTTAGGTGCTGAGTATGATGCTGTGGTGGTGTCATTGACTACTAGAGCAACTGTTCCATCCTTACCTGAGGTTCAATCGATTCTTCAAGCATATGAGATGCGTTTACTGAGTCATAGCTCTCATACTATACATATTGCTGGAGGTAATATCTCTTCTCCCTCTCCTTCAGCTAATGTGGTTGCTCGTGACAATAGAAACACAGGTACTGCTAAATCTCATGGCAAGGGTAGAGTGTTTCAAAAACCAAAGATTGTGTGTCAACTGTGTGGCCGCACCTATCATGTAGCTGCCAAATGCTACAAACGCTTTGATCATTCCTTCCATGGTCTTGAGTCCAATCATCCTCGTCCTCCTTCATCCAATGCTCAAATGTCCAGGCCACCTCTATCCACTCCATATCAAGCTCATTTTACTCAGCAACAACCAGCTCGATCTCACTTCTCCACAGCCTATCAGCCTACTTCATTCTCTGGACACATGGATGCATGTGCTTCTACATCAGGCACTGCTACTCCAAATTGGTATGTTGATAGTGGTGCCACACATCATGTGACCTCACAGCTTGAAAATCTTCATATCACCACTCCATATCAAGGTATGGATTCTCTTGTTGTTGGAAATGGTGATTCTATATCTATAGCACATACAGGCTCTTTCTATGTACCTACACATGATGATTCTAGGTCAGCTCTTATGGATAATGTGTTACATGTGCCTGCTATTACTAAAAACCTTATGAGCATATCACAGTTTTTGAAAGACAATGATGTAGTGATTGAGTTCTATGCTAACTGCTGTTTTGTCAAGGATCTGAAGTCTCACAAGATACTCTTGAGAGGGGAGCTTAAAGATGTCTTATATGTCCTGAATTTTGGTGATGCTGGCTGTTTGCAGAAGTCTGCTAAGAAGATCTGTAATAATGTGTCTAGTTTACATGAGAATAAGTCCATGTGGAGATTATGGCATTGTAGACTAGGCCATCCTGGGAATGGAATACTCTCTACTGTTTTGAGGTGTTTGAAACTTCCTTGTAAGGAGTTTATGGATAGATTTTTTATGAATGTAAACTGGGCAAAATGTATATGAAAAGCTTTTCATCTATTCAGCATCATACTAATTCTCCTTTTGAATTGATTCACATGGATGTTTGGGGGCCTGCATCATGCATTTCTGTGGAGGGTTACATATATTACCTGTCAATTGTTGATGACTTCACTAGGTTTGTTTGGATCTTTCCACTTATGGCCAAATCTGAGGTGGTTTCTGTGTTTACTAAGTACATGAACTCAATTGAAAGAGGTTTTGGTGTGCCTATCAAAGCCATTCAACATGATATGGGCACTGAGTTTCTCCCTATTGCTAGACTAGTACAGCCTCTTGGAATTCAAGTTAGACTCTCTTGTGCTTATACACATCCACAGAATGGTTTGGTTGAGAGAAAGCATCAGCATGTTACAGAACTTGGCCTTGCACTGTTAGCTAAAACCAATCTATCTATGAGTTTTTGGTGGCATGCATTTGATACAGCTGCTCATGTGATAAACATGCTTCCTACTCCAACACTTCAAAACATCTCTCCATTTGAAACCCTATATCACAGGGCACCTGACTATCACTCCTTAAGGATCTTTGGGTGTGCCTGCTTCCCTTTTCTTCATCCATACAACTCCTCAAAACTCCAATTTCGCAGCTCCAAGTGCATTTTTCTTGGTTACAGCTCCAATCATAAAGGTTACAAGTGCCTGCACTCATCTGGTAAAATTTACATCTCTGCCTCAGTTCAATTCAATGAAAATGAGTTCCCCACTTATTCTTCATCATCTGCTTCACCCTCACATACTACTCCATCATTCTCAGCCTACATTCCTCATTCCCTCTCACACCAGAACACACCACCTTCTCCTTTATCCACTCATGCTTCTCCTCTATCCACTCATTCTCATTCCATCTCTCCTAATATACACTCTCCCTCTCCAGCCTTGTCTGCTGCTAATTCTTCTCCATCTATTAATGAGTCAAACTCTAGCTCCACAAGATATATGCTTCCCATTGTCTCATCTGCTCCCCTCACTTCTCCTCATATATTCACTGATACCTCTCCTCCTTCTGTCTCAACTGTCCCTATTGTCCCTACTTCATCTCATCATATGCAGACAAGATCCAAATCTGGTGTATTCAAACCTAAGGCTCTTACTTCATCCACTACTGTACCTGAACCCACCTCAGTAGCTGAAGCTATGCTTAGTCCAGATTGGCAAAAGGCTATGCAGCTAGAGTATGATGCTCTAATTCAAAATGGCACCTGGACACTGGTCTCTCCTGCATCAGATATACACCCCATCACTACCAAGTGGCTATTCAGGGTCAAGTACAACAAAGATGGTTCCATTGAAAGATACAAAGCAAGATTGGTGGCTAGAGGTTTTCAACAACAAGCTGGAGTTGATTACTTTAGCACCTTCAGTCCAGTCATTAAACCAGTTACTCTTAGAGTTATTTTCACTCTTGCTGTCTCAAAAGGATGGGCAATTCAGCAAGTTGACATCAACAATGCATTTCTCAAAGGGCTTCTTCATGAGACAGTATATATTGCTCAACCTGAGGGCTTTGTGGACTCTCAACACCCTCATCATGTATGGACACTTAGAAAGGCTCTTTATGGTTTGAAACAGGCACCCAAGGCCTGGTATGACACACTTAAGGAGTTTCTAATCACTCAGGGGTTCACTCATTCAACCTCAGATCACTGTCTTTTTCATAGATTTCATCATGGCAAGATCACTTTGCTTTTAGTCTATGTGGATGACATTCTAATCACTGGAGATGATTCCATGCTTGTTCAAACCCTCATCTCTGCTCTTCACTCTCAGTTTCCCTTAAACATCTAGGGGAAATTAACTATTTCCTTGGCATTGAAGCTCACACTACACCCACCTCAATCAAACTCACCCAATCCAAATATGCCAAAGACATCATCTCAAAGGCCAATCTGGATTCCTCCAAACCATGTTCCACTCCTCTCTGTCACTCATCCAAACTCTCCATATCAGACAACCCTTCATTTGACAACCCCACTCTATATAGAAGCATCATTGGTGCTCTTCAATATCTCACTCTTACCAGACCAGACATCTCCTTCTCAGTCAACAAACTCTCCCAGTTTTTGCAAAGTCCCACACAAAACCATTGGAAGGCCTGCAAGAGGTTTCTTAGATATATCAAAGGATCTCTTACTCATGGTATTTCTTTTTCTTCTGTCTCTGATTTCAGGTTGCAAGGTTTTGTTGATGCTGATTATGCATCGAGTGTGGATGACAGGAGGAGTACTTCAGGCTTTTGCATTACACTAGGCAAGAATCTCATATCATGGAGCTCCAGAAAGCAAAATGTTGTAGCACGCAGCAGCACTGAAGCTGAGTATAGAGCCCTTGCTCTAGCCACAACAAAGATCATGTGGATCTCAAGTTTATGCTCCGAACTTCACATTCCCCTCTCGGCTCCAAGTCTTCTCTGGTGTGACAACCAAGGGGCTATTACATTAGCTTTTAGTCCAGCCTTCCATTCCCAAACCAAACATATTGAAGTGGATGTACACTTCTTGCGTGAGAAAGTCCAAAATGGCATGTTCGATATTCGTTTTGTCTCATCCGAAGATCAACCAGCAGACCTCCTCACCAAACCTCTTGCGCCTGCACGTTTTGCTCGCTTGAGTACTTGGCTTGATCTTACGTGATTAGATGTGGTCCAAATTCTTCCGGGGCATGTTAAAGTATAAACTTACACTCATGCAAACCCTAACTATCATGCCAAAGAACAATCTAGAAGAGAAGTAGTTAGTTGTTATATTTAACAAACATTGTTAGGTAGTTAGATTGAAGTCTCTAGAGCTTTGAGATTTCTATATATTGTACATAAACTCTCATTCAATACAAGCTGAAAATATAATTTTTCAACACTATTAAAGAAAATGGACAGAAAAATCCACAGCCAAACATATATTTTTTATTTTTTACAAAAATTGTTTAAAGACAAACAGAAAATCTCACTTACACATCCGTGTTATTGTAATAAAAAATGTATATATGTTACTTTAAAAGTAAATATGTGTTACCTTATTGTTATAATAACACATATTTATCTTTATAATAACACGGACTTGAGAATTAGTTTTACTGTTTACCTTTGTAAAATCTTTTTGAACCCAAATTTTAACTGAAGATTTTACATTTTTTTTCTAATTTATGCTAAATTGTTCCTTTATACACAGATTATTTGAACAAATTATTGAGACACGAGCCTGAGAATGATCCAAATATATATCACCCACTCACAATTCACAAATCTCATTATATACTCAATACACAAATCTCATGATTATATATATACTCAGTGCATACTCCATATGTTTAAATTTATTATGCGAATTTCTGTAAATATAAGTTTTAATAAATATTGATTAGTTCATAAATAAAGTAGAAAAAATTAGAGTTTCTGTAAATATAAGTTTTAATAAAATGTGATTATTTGAATAAATAAGTAATGATGAAAGGATGGGATAAAATATTATGAATAATATTATTTAAAAAATGAAAATTTGATAAAAAAAAAAAAAGCAAAAATTATAAAATTGAACAAGTGGAAGGAAGTATATTATTAAAGTAAAAAATAAATAATTTTTTACCCATCACACGTATTAAAAATATTTTCTATACATTTAAATGAATTACTACTATTAGAATTACTACTATTAATGTTACTCACTTACAAACTATTCTAATATGATATTTGGACAAAATTATTAATTGTGGCATGAGACAAGCATCTTATTATTTGTGGCATGATACTTAATGAGAGATGTAGGAGGAGTTTGATTGTCATCAAAATTGGAAATTACTACTCCATTTCATATCACACAATATTCAAAAAACTAGTGGTTAATATTAATGCTTCGATCGGACAGAAGTAACATCCATTGCATTTGCATCCATTTCATTTTGTACTTACTTCCTGGATTGAAATCACCCGTTTCATTTTTCATATTTCACATTTTATTCCATTATATAGATGATTAACATGTATCATATTAATGCTTAGAGACGACACATATTAAAAATTTAGTATAGAGTGAAACATCAATAGAACACGAAAAATGAAACAAAAGAATCAAGTTATTTTGATTTTTTTTAAATTTAAATTGACTATTTTAAATACTCTTTTTTTCATTAACCGTGGGATAGCTCAAGTGGTTAGAGCACCACTACCTAGGCCCCAGGTCCTGGGTTCGAGTCACGGGGAGGGGAAAAAGGGATGGGGTATTTAACTTGTAATCAAAAAAAAAAAAAAACTAATATATTTTATAAATAAATATGATAGTATAAATAGTTTACAAAAAGCATGAAAAATTATAAATATTGTTTCTATCAAAATTATAAATATTGGCTACATTTTTTTATCAGATTTTTATTAAACAAATTTTCTCTATACCAAAATTGGTTACTCAATAGGTATAATTAATGAAGGGTATTATAAACATAAATTTATAACCTTAAATTATTGTTAAAAGTCAAAATTACAAATATTAAAAAATGGAGGGAGTACAATTATATTGTTGGTTTTATATTAAATACTTTAAATATTTATTTAATTTGATTAATTTAATTATATTCATGTTTTTTAAT
Organism: Galeopsis tetrahit; assembly: GCA_963675135.1. Classification (NCBI taxonomy): domain Eukaryota; kingdom Viridiplantae; phylum Streptophyta; class Magnoliopsida; order Lamiales; family Lamiaceae; genus Galeopsis; species Galeopsis tetrahit. Next base: position 43,533,851 of record OY776134.1, read on the forward strand.
ATTATATATATGTGAATTCTGAAAATTAGTATCCCAAATTCATTACTAATATTGAAGATTGTATTTATAGATTTGACGGTCCGGATTCATTAATCATTAATCATTAATCATTAATTGACCGTAAAGATTATTTAACCAAGATGATAATCTTTATTCTTTAATTACCTAATTAAACCATACATGAATATTTTCAAAAAGTTGTGCAGATTTTGGTGAATATATTCCTTCAATCTGGAATGGAATGCCATCCTTCAAATTTATCTCATATGTATAACCCACTTTGTTTTTGGAAAGGAATATAATTTTTTTATTTTATATTTTACCATTTGCCTTACTACTACTATCCACTAATTAATTATATATTTTTATAAAAATTAAATAATGAATTTGGACACTGTCACTACATTATTAAAAGGCATAACCATCAATGGTTTAGAATTGGCTAATGAATATTGAACCAATTCTTTTTTCATAGGTTGTGTAAATGAAGAAGTTTAATTAACTAATTACCGAGAGCCTTAATAATTCTCTATATATTTTAAAATTTTATGAAATTATTCTAAAATATTTTATATTTACTATTTTAAAAAATAAATATAAACCATATATTTTTAAATATATTATGGAGGATAAACTTAATCATAATCATTAAACTCAGATTTTTTAAAACATGTATGCACTTTGAGAGCTAGCTTTATAAACTAAAAAAATGGTAGGTCTCCTATGTAATTGAGTTGATCAAATCAACCGTTTACTATTGACTGTTGACTTGGTCAATTTTTTTAATTTTTTTTTTCAGAATTCTTTTTTTGGTTTTTTTTTTTTTTTTTAGTGTTACACTTTTCAATTATAGTAACTTACACTTTTAAAAATAATATTTTCAGTTATATTGACGTACATAGAGCTAGCAAATCGGGCCGCCCAACCTAGCACATCGGACCAATCGATGTCCGTGGGCTGGGTCGTGCCGGCCCATGAATTAGTTGGGCCTATAAAATGTGAGTACAGCCTAGCCTAGCCTATCCTAGCCTGCTGGGCTAGCGGGCCGGCCCATCCCATAAAATAAAATTTTTTAAAAAATATTTTTAGCAAAATTATATTTATATATATATATATATACTTTGTTATGTATTGGTCACATACTCACGTATAATTTTTATTTATACAAATAATTATAATAAAAAAATATGCAATACTAATGTTATTAATTATACATAATTCATAAATGGTACACTATATAACAACTTCAAATAAAATTATAAATAATTCATAAGTTCAAATTTCAAAGTCAAAATAAAATAAAAACACAATAATATTTAAATATATTGTACTTTACTTATTTTAATTATCTATTTGTCTAAAAAAAATATATTGATCGGGCCAAATGGGCTGCCCATGGGTTGCATGCCAAATTCAGCCTATCCCATCGGGCCCATCGGGTCGGGCCAAATAGGCCCAGTTCTATATGAGCCTCTAATTTTAGAGTCCAGTCCATACTAGGTTTCGGGTTGGTCGGGCCGGCTCATCGGGTCGGGTCCAAATTGCCGGCTCTAGGCGTACACTTTTTGGTAATGTTATATTGCATCTTTTAGTTATATAGATAGACATGCACTTTTCAGTTATAATAACTTACAATTTTCATTAAAATATTGTGTTGCACTTTTTGAGTATATTGACATGCACTTTTTAATAATTTTGTGTTGCACTTTCTAGTTATAATGACTTACACTTCTCATTAAAAGTTGTGTTGCACTTTTCAATTATAGTGACTTACACTTTTTAATAAAAAAATGTGTTACACTTTTTAGTAATATTGTGTTACACTTTTTAGTAATATTGACTTACACTTTTCAACACACACATTTTCAAAAAAAAAATTACCAATTAAAAAATTACAAAAAAAAAATTGTGTTTGGATGAGGGGATTTCAAATGGAATGATTTAAAAATTGATGGATTTCAAATGACATGATTTTAGTGAGGATTTAAAATTCGCTCAATTTTAATTAAAAAGAAAAAGAGATACTAAATATTTGAAATCCATTCATTTAATCCAAACAAGTGGATTGAATTTAGATTATGGATTTAGAATCCATACCTAAATGCTAAATCCCTCCATCCAAACAATGTAAAAGTTTATAAAATCATTCAAGACATAAAATCTTTTGGACTTGCTAACAATTAATGAATCCCTCCATCCAAACACAACGTAAGAGTTTATAAAATCATTCAAAACATAAAATCTTTTGGACTTGCTAACAATTAATGACAGTGTCGACCAGGATTTTGAGATTGGAGTTGATATATAATTTAAAATATTTTTACATATTGTCTTATATTTAATGTGTATATAATCAAATTTAATATGTAAATAGATAAGATGTTATATGGAGTTCAAATTATTTCCTAATTTAATTAGTATTCGTATTACATAATAAAATTAGACACAAAAATAATGAATGATTTGAGACTATTTGATTGACAAAAAAAAAAAAACACCGCCTATCTCCTTCATCCTTAATAACCCAAAACCACCGCCTATCTCCTTCATCCTCAATAGCCCAAAACCACCACCTAAATAATCCGTTGCCCACTTTCTGTGTAAGCGTAAGTCACCGCGCCGCCTCTGCCTCACCACCTGTAGCGCTGCCGCACTGTTTGTAACGCCGCCGTACCGCCGTTCCGTTCAGATTTTTCAGTGGGTGAAGAGGGGTCTTTTTCACGGATTTAGTTGGGATCAAAGGGTGAATCTCCCCGTCGGAGCCACGGTGGCCGATCGGGTGAGTCATCCGTTTGATCCCATTTTATTTTCGTTTTAATGCTTTCTGCATGTTATTAGTTTGTTTTTAGTTTAGATCTGGTGTTTTTAGTTTTGTTTTTTCCTATGTTGTTATTTTCTGCCTACTGTTTTTTTTCTTTTTCCTTGTTGTTCTGGTTTCCTCCCCTCCCTGATGAGATGGGTTTTCTTCCCGCTTACGGGTTTTCCCATTGTGGCACTTTGTTGTGCCTGTTGGAGCTGGTAGTCCTTGGGTCCGTTCTTATGTGATTTGGGAGGTTTGTAGCACGAGGGGTTGTGTGCTGTCTTCTTAGATCGCGGAGCTTCCAGGCATGCCGGCATGATCGATGATCCTTCCACTCTCTCACGATTGAGTCTGGAAAATGTGGTCTTTTGGTAGAACTTTACTATATGGATAGGTGAGAGCGATGAAATGTAATTTATTTCCTATCTCTGTAATTCTAACTTTTCAAAAAAAAAAAAAAATTATTTGATTGACCAACACCAACAATTACTTATTACTTTAATTCAATTAAATTTTCTGGTTTAATTAAGAAATAAAGATTTGATTAATTGACATATGTATAGTGTTTTTATTTAATTTTTAAAATTAATTAAAAAAAAATCAAATCAATGAGAAAATTAGAATTTCGAATGAAAAAAAATATAGTTACAATGTAAGACATAAGATTCGCAAATAAATGTAAGGAGATATTTACATTTAAAATGTGATTGAGATTTGATTTTATAAATCCATGCATTACAATTTTTTGTCCTACCAAATTGGTTTTGTATGGAGGGAATTAAACTTTGAAGAATGAGTGGATTTTGAAATGGTGGATTCTTTATTGAAATATGTAAAAACAAAACTGGCTTGCAATTCTCAAATCCTTTGGCAAAATTATGGGTATTTTTGACACATTTATCAAAACAGGTAAAGTTGTCATTGTAGCAACTAGGGTTGTAAACGAATCGAAGCGAATACCACACTATTCCATTCGTTTACAACACTAGCAGTGGCTGCTTAACTTGCTCATTGCACCTTATCAATATTTTTATCTGTTTTTATTACAATGCTTTGAGACTCAACATGCTTCTGTAAATTAATTGGTTTCAGGAATACCGCTGATGTAACTGGCTATTACACATAAATTGATTGTTGGCATACTCTTCCTTCCAAAACTACCACAAAAAAAAATAGAATAGCCAATAAAATTGCTCTCATCTTTGCTCTATATGCCCCCTATAAATAATGATCAAAATTTCAAAATGAATGAAGAAACGAATTAACACGAACCACCAATCGCATCTAACAAACTGTCTATATCAGGAGTTACGACAGCTCGTTTGTTGAGTTCTCCCAAATTGCAACAGTGCTTCCCCTCTGCATTGATGGCAACAGCATCTTGAGCAAACGAGCAATTCAATCCTGCAGATACCTGTGTACACACCAAAATTAGCGTATCTTACACACAATTTTCAATTTTTACAATACTTTTAAGCGATCGATTGATATTGCAATCCTTTGGGGGACATACAATACTTTTAAGCGATACTTGTATACTAACATCACCTAGATGACTGAGTTCTGTAATTACTTACATCGTATAATGTGTCACCAAGCTTCAACTTTACAGCACCACTCTTGTATACTAACAGCTTGCCCATTAAGCCCGCTGGTAGTGATTCCAAATGACAAGGCTTTTGAAATTTTTTTTGCATTTCCGGGACTTCTGCATTAGCTGATTGCATTATTCCAGGTAAAGTTGATGGTAACTGAAGGAAGAACATATTATTTTCTATATCCTTATCCTGCAAACAAGATCATTTACATATCAGCGAATTTCAAGTATATAGTGCGTGTGTTTTGACTAATTTATAAAGAACACGAACCAATAAACCAAGCTCTTGAGCATTATTTGTTTCATTTTCATCATATGCTGATCTCTCAAGACCTTCACCAAACTCTTCTTCATCAAGAAGTGCTGTAAGGAAACCAGAGCAGATTCAGACTAATAAACAAAAAATAGCAAATATGAGTGAGTTTTCAAACCGTTCTGGTTCTCCAAATATGGAAAATGACCACCCCATTCCCAAAAAAAAAAAAAAAAAGGACAGAGAGAGAGATAGGAAACACAAGTTCTTGTTTTCTCTCCTAGATCAACCACCTCTCAAAAAACTAGTTCATGGAAAAGGACTTCTTAGTCTTTACATGCCCAGAGTTCACTTTCTCTGAACAAATAAGCTTTCCATTTTGGCAAAATCTTTAAGTGGCTAAAATTTAAAAGCAACAATAATATATACATACATTTCCAAACCTATTATGTTTTCTAGATAACCTGATAAATACCTGGATTTCCTGCATATGGCCTTCTAATGGGAAGCGTTGTTGGATAATATGTGTAGTAATTCTGCAGTAAGGGTCAAAGAAGCTCAATTATATTGTAATGTACTTTATCGTAGAGCTTAAAGATTTGTTTATATTGCTTACCCATGGTTCCTTATATTCTTTCTCGACTCTTGCCTCAGCACTACCTATAAGTAAAAAATATTGTCAAAATCATCAACCTGCTAATATCATACTACATACTACAAATAAATATAATTAAAGAAAATGTAATTACCATCAGAAACCTGATTTTTGACCTTGTGAGCAGCATATGACCTGATGGAAGAAGTAGATCCCCCAGACCCAAATGCAACTTGAACAGGTGTGGCTGGAATCGTGAAAAAAACATTTGTAATATAATCAATAATGATTGTAAAAGTTAAAACACTTGAAAAGCTTTAATAAAAACACGAGAGGATCAACATGCTACCAATTGTTGTGCAAACTTGTATATTTTCCACTGTGGTAGGATGTTCTTATGAAACAATAATCGAGTAAGGTTTTATATATTACAATTGTAGCTACACAGATAACCAACATTGATTTCGGAGACAATAAATTTTAGTAATTGAATATTCAACCTTTCCAGGACAATGTAGTAATCAGCATATCACATTATTACTCTGCAACCAAGGATGCACATCTATTTTATTTCATGGATATGATTTGCCATGCTTACCTAAATCTGATTTTTAATATTATAAAGTTTTGAAAAATAGCAACTGGGTGAATGAATTTAGATAAAGTATTAACATTGTTTCGATGACATAACCAGATGATGAGACCAAAAGTGATGCTTACCTTTCCTCTCAACTTTCGGCCTTCCCATAGATGTTTCCTAAAATAAAAGGAAATTATTCCAAATGAAAAACACAATCAACTAATAGTTCGAACCAGAAGAATTTTATCATCTATTCTTCAAAATTAAAAAGTAGAAGCCTGGTATACGTACATTTAGGCGGCGTAGAAGATCCTCTGTCTTGGCATCATCAAGGTCATTTTCGTTTTTCTCACTAAAAACATAAACAATCCAAATAGTAGTAATTGCTGTCAAAATTGAGTGATGATAAGAGCTGAAACTAATGTAAATACACAATTTAGAAGTAGGGAAAAAATGATTACGCTTTAGGGAGAACAAGTTTCACTTCTCTCTTGGGAGGAGCTTTTGGTGCAAATCTCATCTAAATCAAAACCAACCAAACTAATGTTAAAAAAAAAAAACAGTGCTTCTGATTAACATAAAATCATTGATTCCATACATGCATAAACTCTCTTATTCACCGAGACAGATGAGATAACATGATACCTTCCTTGCTGGTGCTTTAGTGGTGGCACTCGGCAACGGCTTCTGATCCATTAGCTTTACAGTTTGATTTATTATTCTGAATAATGTAAACAATCAAAAATCAGCCCAACGATTTTTTGACAAGAAGTATTTCTTCTCCACGTCCAAATTCATATTGAACTTGGCAAACTCCACATCTCAATGGCAAGAAGCTTAATCCCTAAATTACATTTCATTATGACAATCCCATTGCATTCAACATTAAACAAACAATAGGGCTGTCAAATGGGCCGGGCCAGCCTGGTACCGGCCAACTGGGCTGGTCATTTTTTCGGGTCGGACTGGCCCGGCTGGAAATATGGAGGCACAGTCCTGCCCTGGTCAGGCCACCAGGCCAAAACAGCCCGTTTGTTTGTCACATCAAATACATACGACAAAAAAATATAATATAATAAAATCAAGAGCACAGAACAAGATAATAAAATTTGTAATTGAGTCTCAACCGAGAGTGGAGGAATTTTTTTTCGAGAAAGTAATAGATTTTCGGGAAAAAAAATAGAAAATGTATCAAAATTAGAAAATTAATTCGGAAAAAAAAAATTAAACCAAAAAAACTTCATTTTTTCTGTATTCTTCCCCACACACTTCCGCCACCATTTTCAACTTCTTCTTCCTCAGACACTGCTAAAATTACACAAGCACTCAAACAAACAAACAAAAATTGCAAGATACCAAAATCTAACTTATTTTTCACCCATATTATCATTCTTCACCCCAAAAAAAAAAAAACTAAGATAAACAATATAAGCAGAAAATGAATCGAAAAAAAAAAAAAAAACGAACCGCGACGGCGCTGGGTTGGGGGCGACGGCGACGTGTGACGACCTGGGAGGCGACGACGCCGCAAGGCTGAGGGATGCGGCGACGGGCTAGGAGGAGACTACGGCGCGGGGTTGGGCTAAGGTCGACGGCGACGTGCGGCGGTGATGGTCTAGGAACCGGCGGGCGTTTGGAGGAGGGAGGGAGAGAAGGGGAGGAAGGAGGAAAGGATGGAGGCGAGAAATAAGAAAAAAAAAAATTAGGGTTTATGAGAAAAGGGTATTGTTGGAAAATGAGAGGTGGGTGATTTCAAAATTGGGGTGTGAACTCAACCGATGGGTGAAGACATAATAAAGAGGGGGCATTTATCCGTGGCCAACACCTTTTTGTTATTTTTATAATAGAGCCTAATTATGAAGTCGACTCGAACCCCACCCACAACCCTTATATATACACCATTAAAATTTGATAAATTAATGATAAATTAATTTAATAAATTATTTTAACAGTGAATTTGCTCATGTAATAGCATTATATAAACAAAAAATCTAGTCCCTAAAAATGGATTAATGAAGAAAATATAATTTATAAATGGATTAATGAAGAAAATATAATTTATAGTTTAGTTTGTAATTTTTTTAATTTTATATCACATTAAATAAATTAATTAAAGTATTAGTTGTTCAATAGTTTGAGTGTTCATTTTTTAATTATCAATATTAGATAACAAAATGCAACAATATATTTTTTCTTGTAACTCAATGTTATCATTTCTAATATACATTTGCATATTTATATATATATATATATATATATATATAATTAGTTAGTGTAATAGATTAATGTATTTGAGAAACTTGTATTTATCTGTCAAAAAAAACTTGTATTTATGTATTTAGCTGTAGATATTTTAGTATTTCAATGTGATGGAATTCTTACAATTGAAAATCAATGTACATACTAATATCATTCAAATTAATTATTACCAAACGCGCCGCAATTTACAGAAAAGGAATACTCTAGTTAACTACAAATTCTTCCCAGTATATATCATATCATACACTATATATAAAGGGTGGATAATTTAGAAACGTCCGGCATTCTTTAGATGGTTGGTAATTAAACTCGTTACTCTTTACCCTACATATCTACTTTATAATTAAAATTTTAAAATTTTTTCTCTCTAAAAAGTCCCTCTCAGCTTAGGGTTTGTCTCTCCTTGTGAGGCGGCGGTGTGTTTCATCCTGAAACCTTGGTAGGTCAACGTATCTTTCCAGCTAAGAGGCCAAACACTTTTTCCCATCTTATCTTTGCTAGCCATCAACTCAATCTCACTCCCTACCTTCCCATAGTGCTTTGTGCCTTTATTCCCTGTGGGGTACCAAGGAATCCCTTGGGTTTTGCCCAATAGATATTGCTTTGAACCCTTGCTTTTGTTTGTGTGCGTAAGTATTGTTGGGTGAAGTCTTTTTTATTTCTTGTGCATCTCTTTATTTCTTTCTGTCCCAGGGTACTCGCCAGCAGTTGCAGAGTATTAACCGGCCAGAAATCAACTGAAAAAACAATGGAAAAAGGGGTGGACGCGGTCAAAATAGATGAAGGTGACGCTGTGACAGTCGAGCCCTCTCTGTGCCTCGTCGGAAAAGTCATAACCACCAAACAATTCAACTCTTATGGTTTCCTAGAAGCTATGAAACGAGTTACGAATCCAAGCATGGGCTTTACTGTCGCGGAGATCAGGAAGAATTTATTCTCCTTTCAGTTCAGATCTATCTCAGATTTGGAGACGGTACTCGATCGGGAGCCATGGATGTTTGAAAAAAATGTATTAGCCCAGAAGAGACTTGAAAGAGGAGAACAACCTTCGACAGTAAGGTTCGGCAAAGTGCCATTTTGGATCCGGGTATACGACTTGCCTGTGGCTGCTCGATTCGAGGAGAGTATACACCGTATAGCGGGGCAATGCGGTGAGGTTATTGAGATCGATAAAGACTCCCTCAAAGGAGTGTCAAGGAGCGTTAGAGTGAAGGTCATGCTCGATCTCCAAAACCCGCTCAAAACAGGGACGAATCTGGAGCTGAACAACTCGAGAACTATTTGGGTGGACTTTAAGTACGAGAGGTTACCCTCTTTTTGCTATATTTGTGGAACACTTGGGCACATGAGACGAGAGTGCAACCTGGCCGAAGGAGAAAATGAGATATCCTCATTGAAGGATGCTAAGCTGCCTTTTGGAGAATGGATGAGAGCTTCTCCCCAAAAGAAGCTCTCAGTAACGGTGGAACAACAACAGAGCCCGAAAGAGACCACCAGCCTCAGGCGACAGCTCTTCGAGAACTTTAAACGAAGTGTGTTAACAAGAAAGGACAATGAGGAAGGAACAGAGAACCCACCAAATGGAAGCATAAGGAAAGAGGCCCACGAGATCGAAAGAACCAGATCAGAGCTTGAAAAAGTTGTGGTGACCAAGAAAAATGAGAATAGCAAGATGAATCTCGATTCCAGTCCCCTAAATATAAGCCCCTTTTTTATACAAAAAACAACAACCCCGACCAAACCCATTAACTCCCAGATCCTCACCCACCTACCCATTACCACTTGCCCACTACTGCCAGAAGTCTTAAACACCCCATCATAAATAAGGAGAACAACTACTCACCAAACCCACCCCCACGTGAAGGTATTAAACCCCCTACTCCCACCATCCCACCTCACCAGAAAAACCCCACCTCTAAAAACCCAAATCCCAACAAACCCCATACAGCTCGCCCACCAAAACCAACACCTACCCCGAAACCTAGAAACCCATTTAAACCAATTACAACTCAAACACCTAAACTAACACCAACTTCCGAGCTGATAGCCCCATGTCAAGTCGAACACAAAGCCACTGTCATAATAGAGGGAATGGATACCCACATATACACCAAGACAAAACCAATCATAATAAAGAAAGAGACATCAGCGGTAAGAGGTGAACATGCGCCACATCACATGGTGAAGGAAGGAAACAAAAGGAAGTGGGAAAATACAGGAACCAGAGACATAGACCAAAAGAGAAGTAAGTTGGATACCAGTTCAAGCTCATCTCACGATACTGCGGTGGCTGTCCGAGCATTATGAATACCATAAGCTGGAACTGTCGCGGGCTTGGGAACCGAGCGACAGTTCGAGCACTCCGAAAGCTGCTACAGGAGAAAGACTCGGGTATTGTCTTTCTAATGGAAACAAAACTTACTAATACCCAAATGGTTCGTATAAACACAACATCCCTTCACTATGATGGCTGCTTTCCGGTGTTGTGCATTGGGGACGGAAACGAGAGAAGAGGTGGCTTGTGTCTCTTGTGGAAAGGGGAGTTGGATGTGGCACTCACAAATTTCTCCCACAACCACATAACGGCTCAGGTGAGAATGGCAGCTGGAGAGAATTCTTGGTACCTTACTGGTATATATGGATGGCCATCACGCAAAGATAGAGACAAAACTTTCCAGCTCATGCATCAAACAGCCTCAGATAGCAGCGCCCCTTGGATATGCTTCGGTGAAATGAGATCATGTGGTCATGGGAAAAGAGTGGGGGTAATATGCAGCGAACCCCTCACATGGAACTATTCAAGAACACGGCCACGAACCTTGACCTACAAGATTTGGGTTTCTCGGGGAATAACTTCACATGGAGCAATGGTAGAGCCGGAAGCACGAACATCTAGGTGTGACTGGATCGAGCACTTACAAACCCTCATGGAAGCAGATTTTCTCGGGCTCACGAGTCCACCATCTTGAAAGGATTCGCTCAGACCACGCTCCCCTCTTCATCAAAATACAAAGGACAACCATCCAGAACCGCAGGGGGAGAAATCGTGAGAGGCTTTTCAGGTTTGAGAAACTTTGTATCGAGAATGAAAGTTGTCAAGGCATTGTTGATCGAGGCTAGAGCGGGCACACCCCAAATATCCCCCTGAATACTTGAATCCAGAATTGTGGTAGAGTGCTCCTCCAATGGGATCGCCAAGTTTTTGGCAATGTGACGAAAAAAGTGATGAATATTAAGAAAGATATTGAATCCCTGCAGTCCAGTGTTCAAAGCGAGGACGTGATTTGTGAGCTTTATAGAAAACAGAAGGAATTGGAGGAAGCCCTGAAGCAAGAGGAAACTTGGTGGTATCAGAGATCAAGGGCACTGTGGCTGAAAGATGGAGACCGGAACACGTCTTTTTTCCACGCAAAGGCAACTCAGAGGCGGCGGAAAAATACAGTAACAAAGATTAAGAATAGGGAAGGGCAGTGGGTAGAGGGCGATGAGGCAGTGGGCCAGGTGATGAAGGATTACTTTGTTGAGATGTTCTCGTTGGTTAACACCAGCAACCTGCAGCGCGTCCTTGATACGGTTGAACCGAGAGTCACGCACGAAATGAACGAGACTCTCCTACAACCTTATACAACAGCAGACGTTAAGAAGGCTCTAAAGCAGATGCACCCGAGAAAATCCCCAGGGCCCAATGGTATGCCTCCTCTTTTTTTTCAAAAATTTGGGCCTATTGTTAGTGATTCTTTTGTTGATACCTGCTTACGTGTGCTAAATTTTGGATCCAACCTGACCCCCCCCTAAATGAAACCTTCATTGTGCTTATCCCAAAAATCAAAACACCCGAAAGCCCAAAAGATTTCAGACAAATTAGCCTTTGTAATGTGGTGGTTCGTGTCATAACAAAAGTCATTGCTAATAGACTTAAAAATGTCCTCCAAAGTGTGATTTCCCCGAATCAGAGTGCATTCATCCCAAATTGTCTCATAACTGATAATGCCATGGTAGTCTTTGAGATATTCCACTTTTTGAAAAAGAAGAAAAAGGGTAAAAAAAGATTTGTTGCTCTAAAACTTGATATGAGTAAGGCTTATGATAGAGTGGAATGGAATTTCCTTAGAGCTATGTGCTCGACTTTGGGTTTTGATGTTAGGTGGACCGAGCTAGTGATGAGATGTGTTACCACTGTGTCGTATTCTTTACTGATTAATGGTTTCCCCAATGATAGCTTCACTCCCGAGAGGGGTCTCCGCCAAGGAGACCCTTTATCGCCTTATCTTTTCTTGATCTGTGCAGAGGGCTTCTCTTCCGTACTTAAACGGGCTGAAATGAACGGGGATCTTCGCAGAATCAAAGTTGCAAGAACAGCCCCCCCGGTTTCACACCTCCTGTTTGCAGATGATAGCATTCTGTTCTTCAGGGCTGGACAAGAGGAGGTTAGCAAAGTGAAAGAGATCATTAAGACCTACGAACAAGCCTCTGGACAACGAATTAATTTGGACAAGTCTGAGCTCTCTACAAGTGGTAATATTCCTGAGAATACAGTGGTTGTTTTGAGAGAACAACTTGGGGCAAAATCTGTAGCTACCCACTCCAAGTATCTCGGCCTTCCATCGGTTGTGGGTCGTAGCAAAAAAGCTGTTTTCCAAGTTGTTGTTGATCGGGTGCTTAGCAGATTGAATGGATGGAAAGAAAAAAACCTAACAAAAGCAGGGAGGGAAATTCTTATAAAAACAGTCGTCCAGGCAATTCCAAATTAAGACCTTCTACATATGATACATCATGTACCTCAATGTCACCATTTTTAAGGGTGCCATATCCTTTTGTGTTACCGTGCGCGTTATCACCAAAGAAGACTTTTGGACCTTTCTTCTCTATGTAGTTGGTCAGCAGGGTTTTGGTTCCTGTCATGTGAGTTGAGCATCCACTATCTATGTACCATGTTTCTCCTGCTAGACCTCCTCTTCTGTATAGGTCCCTCCTTTCCTACAAGAAAAGTTAAGTCTTAGGTACCCATTTTGTCTTGGGTCCTTGGGTGTTAGTACTACCCTTGGGAACCCACATATACATTGGTCGTTTGAACAACCTTGAGCACTTGAGTTGTTTCCCTCGGGCATCACAGAACCAAATCTTACCAGTTAACACCTTGGACTGATCTGATTTGTTCTTTGTGTCAGCTAAGTAATAGTCAAATGGTTTCCCTTTATAGGAGTGTACATACATGATCTTTTGACTAGTTACATTCGGCCTGGGTGCATTAGCTGGACGATGCACACGATTATATGGACCATACTCTTCTGTTCTCACAATATCATAAGAGATAGGGGGTGCAAAGAGAACATATTTGTTGGAAGAAGACATCTTCTTCTTGGCTGGAGCAGCATACAGCTGAGACTGTCTCAAGCGAGATGGTCTAGGCTGTTTGTTGTTCCTCTGTACAGACTTGGGGTTAACTTGTCTTTTACCATTTTTGGTGTTAGGATAGTTAGCCTTAGCTGGTACAGATGCCTTTTGGTTCATATTTGGTTCATTGTGTTTAGAACACTCACCCTTTTCATGTGTCTGAGTAGTGCACTTATTAGGTGTACTACCCCCAGCTGGAGAGGATGTAGATGGATTAAGTTCATAGCCAAAACCCATCTTATTGCCATTTGATCTATAATATTCAGAGATACTTTCAATAGTAGTAGAAGCTTTATTGAACTCTGATATCTTTTGATTTAGGCATTCCTTCTCCTTTTCTAAGAGCTTGTGTGCTTGGAAGAGGTCATCGAACTTGGATTGTAGTGAACGAAATTCCTTAGTTTCTAAAGCTTGAGTTTCTAACATCCCCTCATACAACTGAGTTATTGTGGTATTTTCTTCCTTAAGAAGTTCCACTTCTCTGGTCAATCTTTCATTCATTGTGACCAACTCAGGGGTGTTGTCAAACTTAGTCTTTTTCAACTTAGTAATTTCTTTCCTTAGATCCTTGTTCTCCTCTTCCACTTCTATAAAAGCTCTAGTGGCAATATCCAGATCACCTTTTACCTTTCTCAATGATTGATAATAGGTGTCTTCTGATTCGCCTTCAGATGAGTTTATCTCATCTGATTGTGAAAAAATAGGTGAATGGAAAGTAGTAGTATAGGAGTTTACCTCATTTTCACCTATGGCCATCATAGCTAGGTCGTCTGAATCATCTGAGAAGATTTGACAGTCTGGTGATGTAGGAAGTTCATCACTTAGATATTCAGATTCTTCAGTCACCATTGCTTGTTTATCCGAATTCTTTCTGTCTCTTCTTGGCCTTCTTTCTTTTTTGTCATCTAAATTCAGTTCAGGACATTCATATACATAGTGTCCTGGTTTACGACAATTGAAGCATGATCCAGATTTCTGATTTGAGTTGCCTTTCCTTGGAGGAGTGGCATCTCTTCTTCTAGATCCTCGGCTGTCAGATGACTCCACATCCTTTCTAGGATGTCTTTCTGGTGTTCTTTCTCTGGAACCTCTGGAGGGTGAACTTGCTCTTCTATCTTTGTAGTTTCTATAGAATTTTCTATATTTGCTATTGAGAGTGTTCATCCTTTCGAATCTCTTGATCATAAGAGCCATTTGTTCTTTCAGACTCATGTCTGATCCTTCACAGTCTTCTGTTTTCAGTGAGGTCTTGCCAGATGAGGTACTTGCAGCTTTTGTATTGGCTGCCTTGAAGGCTACAGTCTTTGAAGTAGATGGTGTTGCAGTTGGCTCATCACTTCTTGAGTTTTCTTCTCTTTCAAGATCATATTCATGAGCTTTTAGGTTCTGAAATAGAGTCTGTGCAGACCACTTCTTGATATCTTGAGTATCTTTGATGATGGTCTTCTTGAGTCTCCATTTCTTGGTTAGAGAGTCTAAGATCTTTAGATTTTTCTCTCTATTTGTATATTTCTTGCCCAGAGATTCTATCTCATTGATGATCTTGGTAAATCTATTGTCTTGTTGATCAATAGACTCTTCTGGTTGCATCTTGAAGTGTTCAAACTTCTTGACTGCTGTTGACAACTTGCTCTCCTTGATCAGCTCAGTTCCTTCACAGAGAAGAGCCAATGCATCCCACATCTCTTTGGCTGAGTCACAGTGGATTACCTTTGCAATGTACTCATTTGGAAGAGTTTGCATTATGTAAACTTGAGCAATGCTGTCAAGATTGGATTGCTTCATCTCTTCTGGAGTGAGGTCCTTCATAGGTTTGGGGGCAAGCTCTCCAACTGGAATTTCTGGATCACCATTTGCAGTGTTGACTGCCATGATGGTGATTGGGCCTTCAGTGATTACTGACCACATCTTGTAGTGGACTGATGTGAGATTCTTCCTCATCCTGATCTTCCAGTAATCATAATCCTCAACTGAAAACTTAGGCAACTTTCGCATATTAGCACTCATGCTGTATGAGTTTTCAAAAACAAGTTTAAAAAAAAAGATATGTTCAAGAGGACTACAGAAAGACTCCCTCAAGTCTTCTGATAATCTAGAGACAGTAGTCCGTTAGAACCACTGCTCTGATACCACTTGTTGGTCCCTGAACGAGTAGTGAATGGGATTAAAGTCTAGAGGGGAGGGGTGAATAGACTTTAAAACTTTTTCAATAGAGTTGGGAACCTCTTCTGATTGCTATGTCAACTGGACTACAAGTCTGCTGGTCCAGATGACTATAGTGATCTGATTGAAGAGGTTATATGCGGAATTATGGTAGGCCTTGTTTAGACTCGTTATTTAAATTTCTTATGAAAGTATTAACTTGTTTTGCTTTATGAAAGTACTCAGCTGATGCTGGTTTGAAAGTTATGGCCTTGTTTTGAAGACAGTTGAAAATACAGTATGCACTATATAAAAATATATGTAAAGGCAGAAATGTAAAGTGCAGAAGGTAAATGACACCAGATTTATAGTGGTTCGGATATACGTTCCTACGTCCACTCTCACGTCCACACGTGATGTTTAATCCCTTTAATTTACCACAAATTACAAGGGTCTTGACCTTTATAGTCCCAAGGTTAGGACTTTGAGATCTGAGCCGTCCTAACAGCTACGGTCTCCACAAGTGATTGTAAGCACTTGCACTTTAAGGGGTTCAAAAACTTTAACCTTTCGGTGAGGGTTTGGGGTTTTTGAAGTGTATCCAACTAATGGTTCAAGCTTATAATTTGCTTAACCACTATGCCTAAAACAATGAATATACAATATGAACAAGTTTCGGGTTCTTATGGGTTGGATAGAAATCACTTAAGAGCTATAGATATTCTAATGGTTTTCTGGCTCTTGGAGAACTCTTAGAACAATATGGCTATTTGCTTGATTGCTTGCTTAGCTTGTGAAATCTCTCTTGTGACTTCCTTTTTGTGATTTCTCATCCTCTTGTATTTATAGTGGTGATTGCTTGCAACTAGCCGTTGGAGTTGACTAGCCGTTGGGGCAATCTTTCCATAATGGCTTGATTCCTTGATTCCAGCCGCTTGATTGCTTCAATCCTGGGATCATGTCAATCTTCTATATAAGGTAGGTCTTCGTTTGAATTGCAAGATGACTTTGGAATCAGCCGAGTCCTGGAAGAGCACATAGTCTTCTGATCTGTACTTCTAGTATTCTGACTACTCTTCTGGCCTTAGGTCTTCTGTCTTCTGATATCAGCAGAGTAACACTCTTATGATCTGGCAATTCTTTGTGCTGCTTTAGGCCATCTTCAATCTGGACTCCATCAGATAGGTAGGTATACAAGCACCTTAACTTATCTGGTCTTCAAGGATCTCCTAGTCTTCATGTCTTCTACTCTTCTCATCTTGAGGATAGGCATGTAAGCCAGGACTGTGCTGATCAGCTGATATCAATACAGTTGATCACACAAGACTAGTCTAAGTTGTTCTATACAAGTCAGTTGATCCTATTACATTTATAAACTCTAAGTGTTTTGGCCATCAAAACTATTCTTACATCAAGTGGGGCTTAGGGTGAATTTATATCCCAACAATTTCCCCCTTTTTGATGAAGCCAAAACTATACTTGATAAATGCTCTTAATGAAATAAGATAAGAGTTTATAACATGCTAAAAACTGAAGTATCTGATGAAGACAATGAGTATTTGTCTTGTAAGCAAAAAGAACTAGAACTTGAATATATATAGAGCTTTTACAGATTACAAGTAATAGTTTCTTTATACTTCTAAAGTGGTCTTCATCAGGTCTTCTGATCTTCAAATGCGGTAGGCAAGGTATAGACGAGCTCGAACTTCTTCCATGTGCTGCACATCTGTAACATTCTCCTCTTCATAGATCTTGTACATAATCTTTTTTATTTCAATCATGTTGGCTCTTCCTGAATCCAGAAGGGGTGCATCCCATTTGGGTTCTTCAGGAGTTAGGATTCTGCAGTTGTCAAGTCCTTTGGCTGTCTTGACAATTTCTTCCCAGAACACTGGATCTTCAATGTTCATGAAATGATTGAACTGGAAGAATTCATCTTCATAAGTTGGGAGAGGGCCAAATTTTCTTACTATGTGGTGTTGAATTTGCCACTTCTTCTTCAGGGGATGCCATCTTGGTAGCTCATCTTGAAGGGCTAAATAATCCACATAATTGCTATCAAACACCAGGACACTGTCTTCTTTTGCTTTGTCCTTGATTGCTTTCCTGAGTTTGGCAATTCTCCTTTCAAATTTGGCTTTGACTGCCTTCGCATCGTTCAGCTTCTTTTGCTTAAGCTCTTGAGCTTCAAGCAACTTCTTTTTCTTCAACTCTAGAGCCTCTTTCTCTTCTGCAGTAGGCTCTGCTGGGGCTGACTTCTTACTGGTCTGAGCTGACTGAGCTTGCTCATCTGCCTTCCTTTTCCTTGTCATTCTTTTCTCAGGGACTTGTTCTTCAGGAGCAGTGATCTGAAGAGTCTTGGCAGGAGCTTGAGAGGGTGCTTGGGTATCTTCTTGAGCAATTTCTTTGCCTTTGCCTTGTCTGTTCTTGATTTTGCTCTTTAAACCACCCAAGGTTTCAGTCAAGTCATCTTGTGCTACTACCAGTTCAGCTTGCTGGGCAGTAGACTTCTCTAGAGCCTTTATCAACACATCTTCCCCCTTTTTGGCTTCAGCAAGTGCAGCCGCAAAAGGTACCATAGCATTTCGAATTTCTACCATCAGGGTCTGTTTTAGAGCCATGGCATTGACTTTGCTAACCTGGGTCAGATGTGATATGTTGTGTTCAAGAACTTCAGCATGGGAGTTGGAGGAGAAGGCAGCTTCAAATATATTTGTAAGTACTTCCAGCTTGGCTGCTGTCTCCTTCAGCTGAGTC
Source organism: Galeopsis tetrahit (assembly GCA_963675135.1). Classification (NCBI taxonomy): domain Eukaryota; kingdom Viridiplantae; phylum Streptophyta; class Magnoliopsida; order Lamiales; family Lamiaceae; genus Galeopsis; species Galeopsis tetrahit. The sequence continues at coordinate 43,552,228 of OY776134.1, forward strand.
TGCAGTTTTTCATTCTCTTCTGCAGCTGCCTTAAGAAGGTTTTGACCTTCAGCAGTTCTTGCTTCAGCATCTTTAACTCTTGACTCGTAGGCTGCCTCCATTTGGGAGATCTCATCAGCAAACATTGTGGAAACGTCAGTTGTTCTTTTCTGAATGAGAGTCATGTAATCTCCAATCTGATCATGGAGTGCCTCACCAAATTTGTCCTCGATGTCAAGGATTTGGTCATTAAGACGAGTCCTCTGCTCCCTAACAGCTTTTTCAACATACCTTCCAAGCTGTAGACCTAAACCTTTTTCAAAGTGCAAGTCTATTGCAGCTTTGACCTGGGAGCAGATGTCTGCTGTGTGATCAACAGATGGGGTAGAAGTAGAGGTTGTACCTTGAGGCTTTGGATGAACAATTATGGCTTTGCCTCTTTCTTCAGCTGAAAGATATTCTTCATTGAGGAATGTGGAAGTGGCCTTAACCAGATGTGTCATGATCTTCTCTCCATTATCAATGAAGTGAGACAGGTCAGCTGTTGGCATGAAGTGAGCTGGTACTCTGACTACCTCTCTTTCAATCTCCTCTTTGTCAGCTGGTGCAGCTGAGTCTTCTGCAGGTGCAGCTGAGTCTTCTGCAGAGGCAGGTGAGTCTTCTGCAGGGGCAGCTGAGACTTCCACCAAGGCTGGTGCAGCTGAGTCCTTCATCATTGCTTGTTCAGCTGTCTGCTGATCTGATGAATCTTCTGGGATAGAGACATCAACAGTGGGGATTCCTAGAATCCGATTGCAAACTGCAGTCAGTGCCTCGTCTGATAGCAGCTGAGCAAAAGATCGAACTTGAGCAACTTCCTTTTGCTCCATTTCCCAGTCGAGGAAGTTTTCCTTTCCTCCCATTCCTTCCATGACCTCAAGAAGGTCATCTACATCATCTCTTCTGAGCTCAATCCAAGTGCATATCCTAAGCACTTGTTCAAACTGGATTGATTCCTCATCAACACCAGGAGTAGTGGACTTGAGCAGGTTGGCTATCTTCATCCTCATTATCTTCTCCTTTGTGCACATAGGGTAGTGCACCATTCTGAACTGAGGTTGAGAGGGGCCAGCTTGATCCAGGTCTGCTGGTGCCATGTCTTCTGGAACAGATGGGACAGTAAAGATAGGAGGTTGGGTAGCTGGGTCATTTTCCTCTGCTGTGTGAGTATCAGCACGGATTTGGGGAGTGATATCCTCTTGTTGGGTAGGAAGTTGGGATTTATCTTCAGTGATTTGTTCATCAGCAGGGTTTTGGGTCTGCTGGTCTGGTTCAGTTTCTACTTGAAGATCAGTAGATGGTTGGGCATGGTGATCTTGGACATCTGTTGTTTGAATGTCAGCAGGGGTTGGCAATTGTGGTTCAAGGGTAAGTTGAGGCTGAGTTTGTTCCTCTGCTGTGTGAGTATCAGCAGGGATTTGGGTATCAATGTTTGAAGGTTCAGATGGGTTGGACTCATCAGAGGGGTTGAAGGATGATATAGGGGCTATGCTCATTGGAGTAGGGAACCTGGATTTCTTGGTTTTCTTCGTGAAAGAAGAAGTGTTCTTCTTTCTCTTCTGACCCTTTGATAGTTTAGAAGGTGTGAAAGTGAGAGAGGGATTAGAAGTACCTGCCTTCTTCAAAGGAGAGGCAGTGGGAGTGGCATCTGAATCAGATGGGGAGATGAGCCCTGATCTGATCAGAAATCTTCTCTGTGCTAAGGTCTGATTGTCATCATCATCATCCTCAGCAGCCTTCTCTTGAGCCTCTTCTTTGGATGGCTCCTCTTCTTCTTCAGCAGCAGAGTCATGAGCAGACTCTTCTGCCTCTTCAACAACATCTTTGGAAGATGCTTCAGCTAACAAATTCCTCCTCTCTTCTTTCAACCTTGCTGCCTCAGCAAGAGCTTCCTTCCTTAAGTAATATTTGGAGATGTGGAAGGTCTTATGAGGTCCCATCTTGTACTTCTTTGGGAGAATATCTGGAAGGATGATACTCAGCTTGTTGACAAAGCTGACTGTAGCTGTTACCTTCCATTCTCTTGACTGTAAGTCCAAAGTGACCTTCTTTGCTTCAAGAGCAATTCTATCTAAGAATAGTCCTTGCCAGTCTCCATCAATTTGATCCCAGATTGCAGCCATAACTCTAACCTTTAGAGTAGTAACAGCATCATGACTGAATGTGTTGCCAAGCAACATCTTGCCTGCAATGTCCATTAGGGTTTGAAACTTAGGTTCAAGTTGGGATTTCTTGAGTCCAGTGGCATCAATAGCCTTTATTCTTCCATCAATAAACATCTCCATATACTCCTTTTCTCTACCCATGATGTAGTTGGAGATATTTATGTTCCCCCTTGACAAGCCAAACAGCTCCTGAAGGATTTCCCTTGTTACTTTGACCTTGTGTCCACCCATGACACTTTCAACATAAGATCCCTTCATCACAGCGTTTGCATAGAAAGCCAGCACATCTTGTTCATAAACATTGGTGGGTGCTGCTTCCAGAAAATCTCGCAGGTTGAGGTTGATGCAGCGAAGAAGGATCTCCTTGTTTTCTGCTTTGTGTTTGCCCTTGAAAAACAGAGCATTCTCTGTGAACATCTTCCCTTCCTTGGACCACTTTGCAGCATCCAAGGTGCCAGTGCTCTTGGTCTTCTCGTCGTAAATTTCAATGATTGCCATAGTAGAGTTTGAGTGTTAGGTTTTGAGAGCTTGAAAGAAATTTGCAAAACGAGAGAGTATTGAGAGCAATTGAGTAATTTGAGCGAAAGGGTTTGGAAGAGGTTTAAGGGTGTGTATATATACTCCAACAATTCTTGATCTAACGGTCAGATTTGGGTTTAATTGTGGAGTAGAGCCCAAGATTTCCTTCTTTGATTTCGGGCCTTTCTTTAAATTTGCCGGCTGAATTTGCCATGTGGCAATTGTTGATTTGCTGGCAATATGGTAATTGAGTATTAATGACATCATTACCAAAAATAGCCGTTGTGACTAATTTTGTGGCAAGAATTGATCATCAAGACCGTTTTTTATAAGTGAATTGCATTCCTTATATAGGCCAATTTGTTTAATTACATTCAGGAATAAATCTAGAATGAATTACATGATCAAAGCTAGTCATTATACTTTAAATTGAAGTGATCTGATCAGTAGAGTGAGGTCTTCTGATTTCTTCAAAAAAGTCTGCTGATTTTCCTTGAAAGTCTTCTGGTCAGCTGAGTTGGTCTTCTGATCAGCTGAGTAGAGGATTGAGATTTGCTGAGTAAATCTTCTGTGCTTTGAAGGTCCAACCTGGTTTGATGGATCCTTCAGTGCTGCTGTGATGATCCAACCCGGATGATGGATCTTCCAGCTTTATTGTGAGTGGTGATCCAACCTGGTTTGATGGATCTTCCAGCTCTACCTCTGAACCATGTAGGACCATCAAATCAATATGATGATCAGCCTGGATGATATCCCACTGGTTCAGATTGCCCTCACCATCTGATGATCCTCATCATCAGATGGGTTGTAGCATCTAAAGTGTTCTTGTTGAATCTCTTCGCTTTTCTTGAAAGTGATTGGAAGAGGCTTCAATGGAGTGTGAAGAGAGAGCCATGGACTTGGACTTCATGTTTTGTTTAGACACAGTAGCCTTTGATAACAAGCTCTCCATGTGGAACTTCCCCCTGGAGAAGAAGCTCTGCTTGCTTGCTACTTTGTCCTCTGCATCTCTCCTTCCTCTAGTTTTCAACAAGAACTTCTCTCCTTCCTCTAGTTTTCATAGGCATACTCATGTTGAGTAAGCCAAGTATGCTGATCTGCATCATCTTCATCTTCTGGACAAATCTTCATCTCCTTCACCCATGACCTTGGTTGAAGGATGATCTCCATTCCATCTCTTCTTTCGAATATCTCCATACCTGAAACAAAAATAATAGTTAGTGATTTGTGTTCTTAGGTGTTCCCATAACTTCCTCCTTTTATAGGGGTAGAAATGAGGTAGTGGAGTGAAAGATGACAAAACTATAGAGTTGATAGGTCTGAATTTCTGAAAAGTTACTTCTTAAGATCAGCAATGAGATTCTTGATCTAAGGGTTCACATTTAAAGATATTCAGACTTTATCTTATGGAATGCAGAGATTATAAATTTTGAGCAAGAGTTATTTGAAATCCGTACAGTGCATGCATACTGTTGAGTCGGTGAGGATGGTGTATTAATCCAACCAAGTATAACTCAATAGTATATTGTATGTATGTATACGAATAAAGTACTTTATGAAGAATAGTTTATTAATATACATAGTTATACATTGCTTAGAGTAAAGATGTCGAATAACTTTGTTCAAGTCTGCTATATATATATATATATGTAATGTGCAGTGCAGATTTTAGAGTATTTCATCAAGGATTCTTAAGGTATCATTGATTCCCCCTTGATTAGATAACTCTATGTTTTCCCTCAGCTTTATTTGTCTTCATTGGGAAAGAACTTACCTGAAGATGAGGGTGTCAATTCACCTCATCTGATCCTCCTAGTATGCTGCAACTGTATCAACTGAGGTCTTCAGCTGATCTTTGCTCTTCATGTGCTTGGATCCAGGAGTCCTAAGCTGTGTTGATGGCTTCTGCCCATAGCTTCTTAGAAGTGGAGAATTCAGCAAGGAGAGTTCTTGCAGCTTCTTTGAGTGTTCTGACCCTTCTTTCAGCTACACCATTCTGTTGTGGTGTTCTTGCTGCACTTGTCTCATGCTGCAATAATATAAGAGTTGATAAATTCAGTGCCTTTGTCACTTCTAATTTTCACAATTGGTTCTCCTTTCTCTACTTGGATCCTCTTCAATAGTTCAGGGAGCTTCTGCTGTGTTTCACTCTTCTTGTATAAGAAGATAACCCAAGTAAACTTGGAATAATCATCTACAACAATAAGAGTGTACTTTCTCCCTGTTAGAGTGGTTGGAGTGATTGGTCCAAAGAGATCCATGTGAAGCAATTCAAAAACTCTGCTGGTTGATGCTGTCTTCTTGGTCTTGAAGGAGACCTTTGTTTGCTTTCCTTGTTGACATGCATCACATACCTGATCTTTACAGTAGAGTTCATTAGGCAGACCATCAACTAAGGATTCCCTTGCTAGCTTGTTCATAGTCTTAAAGTTCAGATGACTAAGGCGTTTGTGCCATAGCCAGCTGACATCTTTAGGGCTCTTCACAAGCAGACATGTATCCTTAGGACAGCTGTTCCAATTTGCAAGATACATACTTCCCTTTCTAGATCCTGTTAGAAGGTTTTGTTTTGTTCTTTTATCACTTATGAGACACTCATCTTTAGAGAATTTAACTGAGTAACCAGTGTCACAAAAATGAGAAAAAGATAATAAATTAAACTTAAGACCTTCTACATATGATACATCATGTACCTCAATGTCACCATTTTTAAGGGTGCCATATCCTTTTGTGTTACCGTGCGCGTTATCACCAAAGAAGACTTTTGGACCTTTCTTCTCTATGTAGTTGGTCAGCAGGGTTTTGGTTCCTGTCATGTGAGTTGAGCATCCACTATCTATGTACCATGTTTCTCCTGCTAGACCTCCTCTTCTGTATAGGTCCCTCCTTTCCTGCAAGAAAAGTTAAGTCTTAGGTACCCATTTTGTCTTGGGTCCTTGGGTGTTAGTACTACCCTTGGGAACCCACATATACATTGGTCGTTTGAACAACCTTGAGCACTTGAGTTGTTTCCCTCGGGTATCACAGAACCAAATCTTACCAGTTAACACCTTGGACTGATCTGATTTGTTCTTTGTGTCAGCTAAGTAATAGTCAAATGGTTTCCCTTTATAGGAGTGTACATACATGATCTTTTGACTAGTTACATTCGGCCTGGGTGCATTAGTTGGACGATGCACACGATTATATGGACCATACTCTTCTGTTCTCACAATATCATAAGAGATAAGGGGTGCAAAGAGAACAAATTTGTTGGAAGAAGACTTCTTCTTCTTGGCTGGAGCAGCATACAGCTGAGACTGTCTCAAGCGAGATGGTCTAGGCTGTTTGTTGTTCCTCTGTACAGGCTTGGGGTTAACTTGTCTTTTACCATTTTTGGTGTTAGGATAGTTAGCCTTAGCTGGTACAGATGCCTTTTGGTTCATATTTGGTTCATTGTGTTTAGAACACTCACCCTTTTCATGTGTCTGAGTAGTGCACTTATTAGGTGTACTACCTCCAGCTGGAGAGGATGTAGATGGATTAAGTTCATAGCCAAAACCCATCTTATTGCCATTTGATCTATAATATTCAGAGATACTTTCAATAGTAGTAGAAGCTTTATTGAACTCTGATATCTTTTGATTTAGGCATTCCTTCTCCTTTTCTAAGAGCTTGTGTGCTTGGAAGAGGTCATCGAACTTGGATTGTAGTGAACGAAATTCCTTAGTTTCTAAAGCTTGAGTTTCTAACATCCCCTCATACAACTGAGTTATTGTGGTATTTTCTTCCTTAAGAAGTTCCACTTCTCTGGTCAATCTTTCATTCATTGTGACCAACTCAGGGGTGTTGTCAAACTTAGTCTTTTTCAACTTAGTAATTTCTTTCCTTAGATCCTTGTTCTCCTCTTCCACTTCTATAAAAGCTCTAGTGGCAATATCCAGATCACCTTTTACCTTTCTCAATGATTGATAATAGGTGTCTTCTGATTCGCCTTCAGATGAGTTTATCTCATCTGATTGTGAAAAAATAGGTGAATGGAAAGTAGTAGTATAGGAGTTTACCTCATTTTCACCTATGGCCATCATAGCTAGGTCGTCTGAATCATCTGAGAAGATTTGACAGTCTGGTGATGTAGGAAGTTCATCACTTAGATATTCAGATTCTTCAGTCACCATTGCTTGTTTATCCGAATTCTTTCTGTCTCTTCTTGGCCTTCTTTCTTCTTTGTCATCTAGATTCAGTTCAGGACATTCATATACATAGTGTCCTGGTTTACGACAATTGAAGCATGATCCAGATTTCTGATTTGAGTTGCCTTTCCTTGGAGGAGTGGCATCTCTTCTTCTAGATCCTCGGCTGTCAGATGACTCCACATCCTTTCTATGATGTCTTTCTGGTGTTCTTTCTCTGGAACCTCTGGAGGGTGAACTTGCTCTTCTATCTTTGTAGTTTCTATAGAATTTTCTATATTTGCTATTGAGAGTGTTCATCCTTTCGAATCTCTTGATCATAAGAGCCATTTGTTCTTTCAGACTCATGTCTGATCCTTCACAGTCTTCTGTTTTCAGTGAGGTCTTGCCAGATGAGGTACTTGCAGCTTTTGTATTGGCTGCCTTGAAGGCTACAGTCTTTGAAGTAGATGGTGTTGCAGTTGGCTCATCACTTCTTGAGTTTTCTTCTCTTTCAAGATCATATTCATGAGCTTTTAGGTTTTGAAATAGAGTCTGTGCAGACCACTTCTTGATATCTTGAGTATCTTTGATGATGGTCTTCTTGAGTCTCCATTTCTTGGTTAGAGAGTCTAAGATCTTTAGATTTTTCTCTCTATTTGTATATTTCTTGCCCAGAGATTCTATCTCATTGATGATCTTGGTAAATCTATTGTCTAGTTGATCAATAGACTCTTCTGGTTGCATCTTGAAGTGTTCAAACTTCTTGACTGCTGTTGACAACTTGCTCTCCTTGATCAGCTCAGTTCCTTCACAGAGAAGAGCCAATGCATCCCACATCTCTTTGGCTGAGTCACAGTGGATTACCTTTGCAATGTACTCATTTGTAAGAGTTTGCATTATGTAATCTTGAGCAATGCTGTCAAGATTGGATTGCTTCATCTCTTCTGGAGTGAGGTCCTTCATAGGTTTGGGGGCAAGCTCTCCAACTGGAATTTCTGGATCACCATTTGCAGTGTTGACTGCCATGATGGTGATTGGGCCTTCAGTGATTACTGACCACATCTTGTAGTGGACTGATGTGAGATTCTTCCTCATCCTGATCTTCCAGTAATCATAATCCTCAACTGAAAACTTAGGCAACTTTCGCATATTAGCACTCATGCTGTATGAGTTTTCAAAAACAAGTTTAAAAAAAAAGATATGTTCAAGAGGACTACAGAAAGACTCCCTCAAGTCTTCTGATAATCTAGAGACAGTAGTCCGTTAGAACCACTGCTCTGATACCACTTGTTGGTCCCTGAACGAGTAGTGAATGGGATTAAAGTCTAGAGGGGAGGGGTGAATAGACTTTAAAACTTTTTCAATAGAGTTGGGAACCTCTTCTGATTGCTATGTCAACTGGACTACAAGTCTGCTGGTCCAGATGACTATAGTGATCTGATTGAAGAGGTTATATGCGGAATTATGGTAGGCCTTGTTTAGACTCGTTCTTTAAATTTCTTATGAAAGTGTTAACTTGTTTTGCTTTATGAAAGTACTCAGCTGATGCTGGTTTGAAAGTTATGGCCTTGTTTTGGAAACAGTTGAAAATACAGTATGCACTATATAAAAATATATGTAAAGGCAGAAATGTAAAGTGCAGAAGGTAAATGACACCAGATTTATAGTGGTTCGGATATACGTTCCTACGTCCACTCTCACGTCCACACGTGATGTTTAATCCCTTTAATTTACCACAAATTACAAGGGTCTTGACCTTTATAGTCTCAAGGTTAGGACTTTGAGATCTGAGCCGTCCTAACAGCTACGGTCTCCACAAGTGATTGTAAGCACTTGCACTTTAAGGGGTTAAAAAACGTTAACCTTTCGGTGAGGGTTTGGGGTTTTTGAAGTGTATCCAACTAATGGTTCAAGCTTATAATTTGCTTAACCACTATGCCTAAAACAATGAATATACAATATGAACAAGTTTCAGGTTCTTATGGGTTGGATAGAAATCACTTAAGAGCTATAGATATTCTAATGGTTTTCTGGCTCTTGGAGAACTCTTAGAACAATATGGCTATTTGCTTGATTGCTTGCTTAGCTTGTGAATTCTCTCTTGTGACTTGCTTTTTGTGATTTCTCATCCTCTTGTATTTATAGTGGTGATTGCTTGCAACTAGCCGTTGGAGTTGACTAGCCGTTGGGGCAATCTTTCCATAATGGCTTGATTCCTTGATTCCAGCCGCTTGATTGCTTCAATCCTGGGATCATGTCAATCTTCTATATAAGGTAGGTCTTCGTTTGAATTGCAAGATGACTTTGGAATCAGCCGAGTCCTGGAAGAGCACATAGTCTTCTGATCTGTACTTCTAGTATTCTGACTACTCTTCTGGCCTTAGGTCTTCTGTCTTCTGATATCAGCAGAGTAACACTCTTCTGATCTGGCAATTCTTTGTGCTGCTTTAGGCCATCTTCAATCTGGACTCCATCAGATAGGTAGGTATACAAGCACCTTAACTTATCTGGTCTTCAAGGATCTCCTAGTCTTCATGTCTTCTACTCTTCTCATCTTGAGGATAGGCATGTAAGCCAGGACTGTGCTGATCAGCTGATATCAATACAGTTGATCACACAAGACTAGTCTAAGCTGTTCTATACAAGTCAGCTGATCCTATTACATTTATAAACTCTAAGTGTTTTGGCCATCAAAACTATTCTAACATCAAGTGGGGCTTAGGGTGAATTTATATCCCAACAGGTTCTATTGGGGGTCCACGCCGGAGAAGAGAAAAATCCATTGGCTTAGTTGGGAGAAAATATATCGCTCTAAAGAAATTGGTGGGCTAGGCTTTCGAGAGATGTATTATTTTAATTTGGCCATGGTTGCGAAGCAATATTGGAGACTCTTGCATAACAAAGAGTCCTTGGCGACGAGGATTCTCAAAGCTCGTTATTTCCCTAGAGGCGATATTGAGTCGGCAACCATGGGCTTCCAACCTAGCTATTTGTGGAGGAGCATTTTAAATTCTCGAAAGCTGGTTCTTGAAGGAGTTGGGTGGCGATTGGGAAATGGAACGAAGATCCGCTGCTTCGTAGATAAGTGGATTGAAGGAGATACAACCTCTAACCCCTTAAATGGCTTCACTGAGGGGCTGGAATTTGAGAGCTTCATTGTGTCAAACTTAATGGACTCGAGTACCTGTAGTTGGGATAAGGAAGTTACGACTAAAAAGATTGTTGGGATTCCGCTGAGCCTTCGACAATCGGATGACATGCGAATTTGGCTACATAGTAAACACGAAAAACTTACGGTAAAGTCGGCATATCATCTGGCCGTTAACAAATTGTTCATGTGCGGAAATGGATTGCCATCTACTAGCTCGAAACAAGTGGCCTAGAAGAAGTTATGGCATTGCAAAGCACCCCCTAAAGTCCTCCACTTCATGTGGAGAGCATGTAACGAATCGCTTGCAACCTTGAACTCGATCGCTAAGAGGGGCACCCCTATTGATCCCGTATGCCCAACACGTGGTCTTGCTGAGGAAACTACATCTCACGTGCTCCTTGAGTGTCCGATTGCTATTCATACTTGGGGATGAGTCCCATTACGTGTGAATACCCGTCCGGGCACAAGCAGAAGCTTTCTATCCATTTTTGCTGACATCTGTGACACCCTCCCAAGCCACGGAGTACTACTCTTTGCCACAATCTCATGGAACTTATGGAAAGCTCGAAACAATCGTCTATTCGAATAAAAAACTCAGTACACACCTGCAATCCTCTCGAGAGCTATGATTCTGGCTGGGGAAATGCAATCTCTAAGTAAACCCCCCAGAAGACTGAATGCATCCCCTGAAATTGGGTGGAGTTGTCCAACCCGAGGTTCCCTCAAACTCAACTCGGACGTTGCTGTTTTCTCCGACGGTTCGGCGGGCTTTGGGTTCGTAATCCGAGACGATCGTGGAAAGGTGGTGAAAGCAGGATCAAAACGGCTCATGTCTTCGGGGGATAGTACGCTTCTTGAGACTATGGCTCTCTGTTTCGCGTCAAGAAATCAATCAAGTGGGGTTTCACAAATCTGACCCTCGAAACGGACTCACAAACGCTGGTTCGTGCGTTCCATGGATGCTATGAGGCGTGCCCCTACACACTGCTTTTAATTGACGACCTCCACGTTTTGGCCCGAGATGCTCATGTTACTGCATGCAACTTCATCCAGAGAGAGTCTAATAGGGTAGCTTACTTCTTAGCTCATTATGGTGATAGAATAGACTATGAGTGCTTCTGGGATAATGATGTTCCCATATGTTGTAATCAAATTGCTCTAAAAGATGTAGGGCTGTCGGCCCACATTTCGTGATTAATGAGAATTAAGCTTTCGTAAAAAAAAAAAAAAAGGGTTGCTGGTAATCAAATGGATAACGTGTCGATTTCTGGCCATTTCTCACACAATTGTCAAGCCACTTGCCCTTTCTCTCCTCATCTTTTTTCCATTGCCTTCCGTAGAATTCTTCATTTCACCCTACGCACGCAACTTCTTTCTCTCCACCTTTCCAGGTTAGTTCTTGTCTTCTCCCTAATCTTGTGTATCTGCGTTTATGAATTTATGTAGAGCTGCTTTTCTCTGCTTTTTTCTCTGTTCAACTCTAGGCCGATCCGTGTTTCTTATGTGTCTAGAATTTTATACGACTCACATTTTCATTGTTGACACTGAAAATTAAATTTAAGTTCATACTATCTGTGTTCCTCTGATTAATTTCTTAGTTGGGTTCTTGAAAGACAAAAAAACTTCTTTTTATATCTCTCAAGCTATTGATGAAGGGAAGGGGTTAGCCTACTGTATTTTGGATATTTATTTGCACGAAAGGGGTTACACTACTCACTACTGTATTTTTGGTATTTATATGCACACCAACTGGTTGATAAATTGTGTTATTGATTAAGGATGGGTTAGGCTATTTATATGCACCAACAGTTTGATAAATTGTTGGTGGACTCTCATACGCAGCGAAGAAGCCCTCTGATTGATTTTTTTTTAACCTTAGGAACCTTCAGGCCACCCATTTAGTTAGAACATTAGTTGCAATACATAAATAAGGGGAATGGTAAAGGTCTGGAATTCGAGAGGGAGAAAGTGGTGGACAATATTAGGATGACTTCTTATAATTGGTTTAAGGGGACTGTTAAAATTCAAAGAGGGAACACGTATGAAGATTGGTTAAGGGAGCCACTATTATTTTTTGGGTAGATATCTAAGATTATTATTCTCATTTGTACTATTTGTTTTTCTCTGGTTTTTAGTTGTAATATTTTCTTGGGGGATGTTTGTTTTGGGATTACGTAGGATGGGAGAAATTCTGGATGGGGAAAAATTGTGTGTGTTTGTTTTGGGATTTTGAATAGGATGAGATTTAACTTTATGTCAAATCAAATTGTGTAAGAGTAGTTGGATGAGATGTAATAGTAGGATGTATAGGTATTTTTAGGGGTGAATGTAGTTGGATGGGAAAATTCAGATGTGAAACCCCGAAGTAGAACAGGACATAGGACGTTACGTCCCTCGTCCGGACGGGTGAGTTCCAAAACAAACATGTCCTTATATAGAGCAGAAAGCTATTGACTAAAACTTGAGAAATTGATCAATTCCTTTTCTCGTTTTTTTGTAAGGAGTAGAGTTCCCCCACGTACTCCTTATTATTCCCTATCTTTGAAAAACGATCAAAGATGAAAAATATAGAGCCCGACCCACTTTGAGTTCGTGGAAAACAAAATAAAATATGTAACATGTGGGATTCCAAATTTTTTTTGTAAGATTATGAATGTAGATTTAGTTTATCAATTCATTTATATTATATATACTAATTAATATGAGTAAGGTTGCATTCTCGTTTTCTTTTCTTTTTCATGTTGTTGACGTGGTTCCTATGTGCGAGCATCTTTAATCCCTATTTTACCTTGTTGCTTTCTCTTTTTTATTGTAAGGGCTAGAGTTCCCATGTACTCCGTATTATTCCCTATCTTTTGGTGGCTTGATGCGTTCAATTCAAATATATTGTCTTTAATAATCGCCAAAAATGACTCAAAAACCATGTGCCTCTATTCAACGTTCACAACAATTGTGGTCTTCTTGCAAAGCATAAAGTGGACTATCTTTGAAAAACGATCAACAACTTTAATAGAAATTGAGTGAGAGAAAAGTAGTGTTTGTGTGTATGTATATTTTATTAAAAAATATAATATTAAAATGATACTGAGTTGATAAAAAAAAATGGAAAAGATAAAAAGGTAGAGAAATAATGAGATAATAACGTACATTTTAGAAAATATGTCCGTTAGGTTGAAAGGAGTACTGTATCAAAATTAGCAAATGCATGAAGGGGAATGACATAATTTTTAATCAGATTCCAAACTCCAAATTCGAAGGTCCTATTTAATATATATATTATCCCTTTTAAACTAAGAGGCCCTTGAGCATGTCACTACACTACTACAGTTTTTTTTTCTCAATTGCAACTTCCAATTCGAACGTTATTGCCATCAAAATTATTGTTGAAATCCAATTTTTCTCTTCGATTTCAAAATCATGTTGAAATTGAATGAAGAACGACTTTGATTGAGTAATTTGATTGATGGATTAAATGAAATAATACTTGTTATATTATGATTGGATTATGAAATTAATAAATAATGAAATTTATTTCATTGTTAAGACTCATTAATTAAGGTAGTTTTTAATAAATCAAGTCACATAGTTTGAATTTAAACTTTATGTTACATTAAATAATTAGGGACCGGTTTGGGAGGAGGGGATCGTCCCCCTTAAATTTACAATTTTTTAGTATATATATTTATTGTTGGTTCGATTAAATTTAATGGTGATTGAATAACAGCACATGCCAGAAATCATGCTCATGGTCACGAGAATAACTATATATTGAATTGAAAAGTATTGCTTTTTTCTTCGTTTCACAAAATTTTGTAAAATAAATCTTCATTTCATAAAATCAGTAATTGCAATTGAATTAATTGTTGAGGTCATAAATCTAAAAAAAAAAAAAAAAAGTAACATCCAATCAATCTTAAAAAGTGACTTTGGTCATGTTTTCAGGTAATATCTTAAATGTTAATGGTTACCAACGTAATATCTTAAATGTTTGTGTGGGTTTCAATCCAAATCCATTAAATGTAGTTGGAACAAAATCAATTCCCAAAAATTCTTATAATGAGTTAATTTCATGAATAGTATATATATTTGACACAGTTATTAAAAAATGAAAGTCTCAATTATATATCACTAATTAAAACATTCGATATGGTTTTCCGGTTGAGGACAATGTTCAAAATGATAGTTTTGATAATAATGACATGTGAAACAATTGTCGCTTATAATTTCACTGTAGATGAATTTGGAGATATTCACCCTGTGATACCACATGGATGTGAACAACAATATTTAGGTGATAGTTATCGAGTTAAAGAGGCCTATTACTACATTAATTTAAGTACACTATAAAATAAATGTATTGAAAACTAATCTATTAGTACATTAAATTTGCATAACCAAAAGCTACACTTCTCTATGATCTATTAATACACTATTACTTAAATGTCAGTAATGCAATACAATCGTGACATTATAACTAGTGCATTGTTAGCCTCATTCTAATTTCGAAGAATTGAAAATATTATTTTAATTTTTTATTTCTTAAAACCAAGGATTTTAAACTTTTTTTTTTTAATGTCTTTCACATTTAAACTAACGATTTTATACATTTTCTTAAAATAATAATTAATGAAAACGATTATATACTAAAAATATTAAAATTAATCCTCTTTTTCCTTAATTAGAAGAATTTAAATACAAGATTTCAATATATTTTTAAGTCCTTATGATAATTACTTAATTATTAGTGTGGAATAAAAAAACGAAAAATTAAGTAATAATACTGTAATATAATAAATAAAGTGAAAAATATATGTTTGGATAACACTTTATATTAGTAAATTAATTAAAAGTATATATGCAGAAAAATTAGTAATAAATATAATTTGGAAACTAAAAGGACAAATTTATTTTACCAAGATAATATTTTTATTTAACTTTCAATCTTCACCCCCTTTAACCCGTTTCATTCTCAAAATCACCCGAGTGCCAAAATTCATCCCGCAAAAAAGAAATTAACAACCACTCGTGGCCACGATAAAGATTTTCATCTCCGAGCAGTTACCCACAATCCATATGTATGTACAATTTTATTTTCTTTTCAAAATCGCCCAATCTCTCTTTGAAGCCCCAAGTTGATGATGAATTTGAATTCCACCAGTCGGGTATCGCTAGAGAGAGTGTTAAATATTGTTCCGGGCTCTAGGTATTGTTCTCGATAGCTTTCAATTGATTTTAGAATCTTTAATAGTTGATAGAATTTCGGTATTCTGATGGCTTTGTTGATTTAGGTATTCTTATGACTTCGTTCGATTTTTTTAAATTCATTTCAGAATTATCAATTGCTGATGTATTTAAATTTTCTCCCTTGGGTATGTTTTTTCAGTGCAAATGTTGTTTTGATTGTGCATTTTTTTAACGGACAACACTGAATTTACGGTGGTGGGTGTAATTGGTCCACCAGGGGTTGGGAAGTCAAGCACTTTGAATGAAATTTATGGGTTTGATTCTTCATCACCTGGTATGTATGTAAAACATTTGTATGTATGTAAGATTATGGACTGTTTGGAACGTTGCTATTTAATTTCCTGTTCGTTTTAGTAGTATATGTCTTGAAGATGCATTGGGGTGTAGATTGTTTATGTACATGAGAAAGATGGCTGAATATTGGGGATTGTTTGCAGGAATGCTGCCTCCTTTCGGCATTGAATCAGAGGAAACAAGGATGATGTTCAGGTACTGTACTTCATCTTAAAGGATCATACTTCTTGATACTCAGGTTGCATATTTTATTGTTGCCTTGAGACATTTGTTTCCAATTTATTATAATTAATACAGTAGTGAATTAGTCTCAGAATGCTTTGTTATTTAAAATAAGCAGCCTGTATTTAGTGTTTCAGTTTTAGCAGAGATGATTAGGCCCACCTCATGGGTCATCTACAATCTCAGTTGTAAATGGTGAATCCTTATCTGCAGAGCTTGCTCATGAGATGATGAGTATCCAGGTAGCTGCTTCGTAAATCATAGTTATAGATTTTTAATTGTATTTTCAACTTTTCTGGAACTGGAAATTTCACTATTCGTTTTCGTTTACCTAAATATGATATTAAAGCCATTGAAAATTTTACAAATTATTTGATGGAGCTAACGTTTTTTTTGCTACTGCAAGGAATCATTCTAGCTTGGCGTTTTGCTTGCTTCGATTTATCACATAATCATTGTCGTATCTGAGGGAGTTCAAGATGCTAGCATGTGGCGTTTGATGTTGACGGTAGTCATTTCGTCTCCTTATAGGTTTATACTATAGTAGTATTGCACCATTAGTCTTTTTTATGATAGTCTATCATTAGGTTGGCAATTTCATTATTTTGGTTCATTTTCTGTTTACAATTATATGGACGTAAGATTAGGTTGTCTTCGTTGTCTATTCGTATTCTAGGGATGTCTTTTATGAAGACTATCATGATATTCTTTATTAGGAAACACTGATGCTTTTATTTTGATTCTTTTGTCTGGATGGTATGTTTCCATGACTATAAAGTTGAGTGTCATGCGATTTGGACTTATTAAAACATGGCATACCCGATCCATCATGTTCTGCAACACTTTCTCGCCCACAAACTCAACTATCACCTCTAACAAAGATTACATTAATAAGTCTCTCGAGAGTGGAGTGGAGTACATGGCTGCTCCAATTTTTGTGCATACAAGGTGAGTTCGAAACTTCTTTAGAAGTAGACTTATTTCTCGACACTTGGCCATTTTCTATTTGGTCGGTAGTTTTGTTATACCTTGTGCTTTTTTCATCTTGTAGTAGTGAATAATTCTCTCTGAGTTGCTAGTATTTTATCGATTGTAGTTGTGCTAAATATGTGATTTACTTATTCTATCTATAAACTAAGGAACCCGAAAACTATTGTCATCATTTTTTCATCAGGCCTATGATGATTAAATTATTTTTTGTCTACATTGTCTATTTGTGAATTGAAGAGCTGTTTTGAATTAAGGCCTTGAGGAAGATGAGAGATTTTTTTTAATAGCATGTTTGGTATAATTAATTTTATGTCCTCAAATCATGTTTCTACAATATCTTAAATTCATGCAAAATGGTATGTGGTTTTTGTAGGGGAGGAGCAGATCGAATATCTTAATTTAAAAGGAGGGAGATGGATCGATTTGTTATTGCTAAAGATTGGAGGGTTAGAGAGCCTTCTATTCAGAATTTTAATTTTTCTTTTCTCATAATGTCTTATGTAGAGATTATATTGGTTGTTTGTATAGAACTTATGAAATGTACTTTATCGAGATGTAAGTATTGCGTATGTTAATAAGAAGGCATCTTCAATACTCCATTATTCTTTCACATACTTTTTTAATTTATTGTTATTGTGCTTATTATTTAATGTTATTATAAGTTCTTATTATTGTTATTAATCTAATTGAAAAATGAAAATTGAAAATAATATATATGAAATAATAATTAATAAAAAATGAGTTTTAAAATAAATGTATCTTGACCCTTAATAATGTAGTATTAGCTAAAATAGAAAATTATGATAATCAGAAATAATTTTAATAATAAATCTCTCCTGACATTTAATATTGCATTATTAATTATTATTGAAAAATTAATATAATTAATTAAGTGTAGTCTAAACTATTTTTTGATCACATTTAAGAATGTCTTAATAGATTGATATCTATTATTACATTAGCTTAGAGGACACTTTATAGAAATGTCATGATAAATTAAATGTAATAAAAAGTGTTCTATGATGACAATTTTAAATGTCTAGAAAACCCCTTTTTCTTGTAGCTAGTGTCGATGCACTATGCCCATACACTAATTAGATAGATTGGGAAAGACTATATTCAGATTTTTGTAGTAACCTCGTACATGATGTTGAAAAATATTGTTTCTTCAATGCAACGGTAGAACACTTCAAGACACCCGATTTTTGTTCCATAAAAGTAGATCCCAATGTGGTTGATGATTGGGCTCCACAAGTTTGGGATTTTTGTTGTGAGATAGTTAAGAATAAGGAATGATTAACAATATGCAATAAAATCGATCGTAATAATTATGAAAACAAGCGACTTACTTTAGTCTTATGTTAGAATCTTTAATTTTGACATTTTAATTGTGACAATGAATTTCTTTGGAGAGATTTGAACTTTGAATATTCTTCAGGTTTACAGTTTTCTTAGTTTAGAACAAGTTCTTGTACATGGATGAAGGATCAAACCATTTACAACTTATAAATAGTGTTAACATTTTAATTTGTTCTCTAAAATACTCAATCGATCTTTTAACAATTTCATTATATATGATATTTTCTCTTCAAGAGAGTCCTGAATTATTGCATTCCCGTGGGACTATAGAATTGATATCCACATCATCACATGATCAGTAAATTTGCAAATGATATATTTTTTTTACATCACTAGTGTCATTCATATATGCGAATATTGAAAATAAAAAAACTCTAAAATTTTGAGGGGTTTTTTTTTTTTTTCGGCCAATGATATGCCAATTTGAACATGTTGAAATTAATATTAGATGAAATATTATTATAGGGTAGGAATTCTGTTGATGAAAAGTAAGTTAATGTTAGGTCAAAATGAATTGATTAAAGTTAGGCTACTTTTTACTCCATAACCATCTTCCATTATCAAAACATACTGTAATATATATGAGACAAAATTTACCCAACATTTCCTCCCTATCGAAATGATTTGTAGGAGTGATTCATTATATTTTTAAATTAATCTTTTTGACTAGGGGGTAAATTTTAAAACGGTCCTCTAAACTATTTTTTTTTCTTCTTTATGATATAAAAGTATATTTTTACATAAAAGTATATTTTTATGTATGCAACAATACTCGTGTCCATGTTTGTGGAGGGGACAAAACACATGATAGTAAAATTGCATTATTATTATTCACCCAATCTTTTGTTTGACACTTTCAAGTAAAAAAGTAATTGTAGACATGGACTTGGTATGGGACACTCTTTGGAACGATTGACCCTTAATTTTTACAGACATATATCACACTTCTTAATGTTATATTTTAGAAAATAATGTGCTATCTCAATTCTCAACTTTTGCACACCATACTTTGGTGTTTTTCAATTTCTTTTTTTCAGCAATTGTACTCCATACTTCCACCTATTAGTTTTAAATATTGGTTTGCATCTTCACCATGATAGTAATACATTATTGTTGGGTTCATATATATATATATTAATTGAGAGAGAGTTGGTCAAGAAAATGACAGAATTTCTCTATAGGAAGGAAACGTGCTACTATGAGAAAATACCAAAAATTGCAATCATCAATTACCATATTTTTTGTGGAATGATTTATATAAAAAAAATTGAATCTTTTTCAAGATTCGAATTTATGAAAAGGTAATTAATTCATTAGGTCAATAAATTGATTTGATAATATATGATAGGTTTTTTTCCATTTGAAACTAAATTAAACACACTGGCCTGTACTAAATTAATAAATTGCTTCTTCATGTTATTTGGTGCATGCAATTCTCTCTATTATATAATGTTTTCTTCACATATTCACATCTTATATAATTAATATCTTTAATTTCATGTTATAATAATTATTCCTTTTACCAATTCACTTTTACAAATTAATGTATTTTATTCATCAATTGTTTTTAAAAACATTCAGTAAACAAAGAGTAGTCAACTCATTGGTCTTAATATCCCTATTCATTTTATACTAAAAATTATATATAAATATTACTCCCTCCGTCCCATGATTACTTGCACACTTTCCTTATTTGGACGTCCCAAAATTACTTGCACACTCTTAATATGGAAATACCCCACAAAATTAATACCCTCCCAACATCATTTTATTTTCAAAATTGCCACCACCTTTTTACATACATTTTACTTTACACCTCATCATATTCACTTTACACCTCACCAAATCACCTAAAATACCCCTCATTTATCTTACATCATCAACCATTAAATTCACTTTTCTTAAACAACGTGCCGGTCAGACCGTGCCAGTAATATTGGGACGGAGGGAGTACTATGTACGTATATTTATTTATGTACAATATGTACCCGCTTTAATTTTATGTCACTACTTAAAGCAGAAAGCTATTGACTAAAATTTGAGAAGCTTATAAATTAATTGCTTCTGATAATCAATATGTAAATGGTGTATTAACAGAGCATCATGGCATGTCAGCCACCCCAAAGTCTACATTTAATTTTTTAATATACATTTTTCTAGTGATAACAAAATATATATATATATATATATATATATGAAAAGATGATTACAATAATATATAATTGCACGCAAAAAGAAAAGTGAGAAGGAATTATGAAATCCTTTTTGGGTAAAAATTAATGTGATGTCTTTTTTGTTGAGATCGAACATGTGATGTTTCAGTGATAATTAAAATGTTCATTTTCAATGTATGTCAAAATTAAAAATAAATGTTTTGAAAATGGATATATTAATCCATTTCAATGTAAGTTAAAAGTAATGAACCCATACTTTACTAATAATATGCTGCTTGTTTTGTCTTACAACTACGGAAATTAGTGAGGCTATTGGACGACGTTAGGAATTACACGTGCTCGACTTGAAAAGAAAAAAAATTTAAAATCGATTTGAATTCGAGCTCAAGCTATATACTTAAATAGTTCTCGAGTTCGAATTCAACAATAATAGGTTCATTATGCTCGCGAGCCTAATCGAACTCATTTAAATAGTCATTTGTAATTGACACGTTTGTGTTTTTGTACAGATTTACATTTTAGAAAATATGTCAGTGAATTTGGTTGAAAGGAGTATATGAAAATTAGCAGATGAAGGGGAATGGGAGATGCACATAATTTTTAATCAAATTCCAAACTCGAAGGTCCTATATATATTATTAATTCTTTTTAAATAAATTGAGGCACTTGAGCATGTCACTGCAGTAGATTATTATTTTTTGTTTTAAATGTTTGTCATTCTACACCGGCGAACTCTTCAAATTAGTACATTTAAAAATATTAAAGTTCATTTTTTTAGCAAATAAATTAATAAAATGTATAAGGTATGCAAATTAAATTGGAGTTGCACCTCATTCTAAATTCTTCAGTAAAAAATTAAAGAAGATAAATTGGTGTTGAAGAATAGAAGAATGCACAGTACGGGCATAGGCGTATTACATGCAAACCCTCATGCATGCACATGCATGCAACCCACACATGTTACACACACATGATTGTATACATACACATCATATACATATAGAAAGGTAGTTAAATATTTAACAAACTATTGTTAGATAGAAAGCTCTAGAATGTGGAGCTCTCTATATATGGTGTACTCCTCACACATTACACTTTGAGTTGAATATACACAATTTAAACATGGTATCATGAGGTCAAATTTTCTTTTGATTTTAATGTGTATTTTGCAAAACCTACCTTTCTTCTTCTTCTCCATTCATTCCCCTGTTTCCAGAAACCGATGTGTTCTTCGTAGTCTTCACATCTTCTTTAGCTTATAACCGTTTTTCTCTTCACATCTTCATCCATAATTCAACTCCCGATCCATTCCGCTCATAACCGCTCGCATCCTGCCCTGATCTATCATATATGGCTAATCAAAGTTCTTCTCCTGCTCTCCCTCATTTTATTACTTTGTCAATTCGCCTTGACAATGACAATTACACGTTCTGGTGAAATCAAGTGTTTGCTTCAGCTCGTGCTCACAATTTTGAGGATGTTCTCCTCTGCACGGCAGTTCCTTCGAATCCTGCTGAATCTACATTAGATTCGCTTTCATGGCAGAGAAAGGATCAGTTTCTCCTCAGCTGGCTCTTAAGCTCGGTATCTGAGTCCATGCTTGGCCATGTCAGTCGGTGTGAACACGCATTTCAATTATGGATGGTGTTCGAGCTCTTGTTTCAATCACAGTCAAGTGCCAAGGCCATGATCCTGCGCCTACAACTTCAAACTCAGAGGAAGGGTGATATGAGTATTGATATGTTCATTCTAAAAATGTGTTCCATTGCTGATGGCTTATTTCATGCGGGACAACCAATCAAGGATGATGAATTGGTGTTGTATATCCTTGGTGGCCTAGGTGTTGATTTTGATGTTGTGGTTGTTTCACTTACAACTCGAGGATCCATTCCATCTCTTCCTGAAGTTCAATCTATTTTGCAAGCTTATGAAGTTCGTTTGCTTAATCACAGCTCACACTCTATCCAGATTCAAGGAGGTAACATCTCCTCTTCTTTTCAACCTTCTACTAATGATGTTTCTAGAGATAACAGAGAAATGCATAGAAACAATGGAAAATGCAGGGGTTATCCTAAACCTAGGGTTGTGTGTCAATTGTGTGGTCGTAAATATCATGTTGCAGCTAAGTGCTACAAGAGGTTTAATCAAACCTATACTGGCCTTGAAAACTCTAGTTCCAGATCCTTTACTCCAAACTCCAACTCCATGTCATCTCCTCAACCCCCTCTATCCACTCCATTTCAAGCTCATCTTACCCAATATCAGCCTACATACTCCCCTCACTCCAATGCATCACCATCTGCCCTCACTAGTCATGTCAATCAATGGGCATCCATATCTGGTAACTCTATTGTGCATTTTGTTATTGAGGCAACTTCTGAACACTGTCTGTTTCACAGATTCAGTCAAGGCAAAATCACTCTATTACTGGTTTATGTGGATGATATATTGATCACTGGTGATGACACTACTCTTGTGCAACAACTCATTCATGCACTTCACACTCAATTCTCTCTCAAACACTTGGGGGAGGTCAACTACTTTCTGGGCATAGAAGCTTACTCCACTCCTTCTCTCATCAAACTTACTCAGTCCAAGTATGCAAAGGACATCATCTCTAAAGCTCACTTAAATGACTTTTACCTAATGTGAACAGAGTCAAATGCATTTCCGACTCTGGATTTTTCATTCACGGGTAATACTCACAATTCAATTATATAATAATTTTAAATTTCTATGCATTTTCAAAATATATTTAATTATTCATTTTTCTTCTTGTTTTCCATAGAGAGGGTCTCCCTGCAATCAACCTTAGAGAAATCAATTTTGCTCAAAATGTGACTGCAATACATGTATGTATAAATGTATTTAATTTCTTCAACTCTTGTCTATATTTTTCTACATATTAATTTAAAATATGTTTTCACATATATTAATGTGTATGATATGCAGCAATTAGCTAATATTCTGCCAGTCACATGCACATCATTAAGAAATCCGTCTTGGGTGAGGAATTAATTATTAATTGTATAATACTCCTATATAATTACATTATTTTCCTATATATAATTAAAGCTACACATATAAGATTAAATTAATGCTAATTAATTACAATTATCATATTAAATAATTTTCAGTGCCTATTCCCCGAGTATTTGGTTGGGATATTCAGACGCCCCTCTTCCTAATCGAATCAGCTTTTGATCAATACCAGGTATTTTTCCACAAATAGAATATACAAAAAAAAAAAAAAGGAAATAAAATTAATCCATTTTTTAATAAAACCTAATTTAGTTATAAATTTATAATTCTGTTAGTATATACAATTGGTCGATTTTAGCTTTTATATTTTTAATTAATTTCTCATAGGTTGGGGAGAACTTTCTTAAAGGTATCTATTATACTTACGAATGGCAACCTTGCACTCTGGACTTATCACTCTGCAACGCAACTCTAACAAGTCTCTTGAAAGGTACTCGAATTAATTTGTTACAAATAATGTACTTAAATTATAATTAAACGCAATAATTTTCAACTTTAATATTAACGTGCATGCATCGTATATATGTTTAGATTTTGGGAGAACTTTTAAGGAGACTTTGATGAGGCTTGATTACTCTTGGAATATAGGGATGTTTGTTCATTCTTGCATCCGTCATGGCCACATGTATGAATATAGAGATGGGTGGACTTGCTCGTCCGTTGTGGGAAATGTACTCGCGCATAAAGTAAGACCACTGAATATTACTAGCTCATTTGTAAAACATAGATATTCATAATTTAGTAATTAAATAACTTTTTTCGCAGGCAATTGGACAAGCCGTTTACGACTGGTACTTTGACAGATGCTCTTTCCAGAAGATAGATTTATATAATGAGAGCCCATTGAATTGCACTAGTCCCTTAACTGATCCCTCTTTTTATCAACAATGTCTTATACTTCTACATTGAACATTCTGCGCGCAGGATCCTAAATTGTTTGACTCTAAACTTAATTGCTGTGGTTATTTTATCTTGTTGATATTTCTATTTACATGCTTATTAAAGAAAATAGTTTGTTGTAATTAGAAATAGCCACATCATTACTTGGTTTATTAATTTCAATTAAAGACAATTTTAATTCAAGCATAAGTTTAAACTGAAATACGTACAATTTCATTTTAGGACTTGTAACTTAGTTTCGATCCAGTTTCATTTATACTGCAGTACTATCATTTTTTAACTTGTTTCATCATATGTTAAACTCATACCCCACATGTTAAGATCGTACTTGCACCTTCATTTTTAAGCCCGTACACAGGGGCAGAACTACGTTAACATTGGGGGTGGCCTTGGCCCCCCCTGAATTTTTTACTTTTTTTACTATTATATTGGTATTTAGAATATTTAGTTTAATTAATGGAGTAGGTATTACGGAGTATTAGCGTTCAATATTCCACTCTATACTGTATATTTGTTTTAACTATAAGCCCATTAAGAATTAGATCCAGCCCATTTAGGATTTTCTTTTATTTCATTTTTTTAAAATACTAGTACAGTAGTTTTTTTATATTATTCATTATATTTTTGTTTTTATTTTCAATTTCAGATCATGGTAAATTTAGGATTTCAAAATTTAAGCAAAATTCCATCATAGATCTCCACTTAGTAGAATATTAATTTGAGGTAAAAATTATTTAACTTGTGAACAAGTAATATGTATACATTAAATTATTAAATTGTGTTTTATGCTCTATTTTTTTTAGATGAAAAAAACATAAACAATTGATTCATTTAAAAAAAAAAAGTCAAATGTTAGACATCTCAGTCAAATTTGTTAATTTAAAATAAATCTCCAAATTCTGAAGTTCGACCTACAAAATCATGCACCCAGGTTCGAAATTAGTGAAAATTTTGATAAAGTAAATAGGTAATTCTATATACCTTTGTGAATAAAGTAGATAAATTAGTTAGATTGAATCTAAAAGTAAGAATTTTGTGTAAGTACGTGAATAGTGTGAGGGTAGAGTGTATGAAAGAAGTTTTCTTTTTTAGGATGTGCAAATTATGAGTGGACAACAAAATAAATGTACAAACAATTATAGAACGAAAGAAATACTAAACATTAAATTAGTGACTACTTGAATTTTGGCCCCCTCCTTATTCAAACCTGGGTCCGCCCCTGCCCGTACATACCACCATTTAATTCACTACACCTTCAATTTTTTTGAAAATACACCCTTAATTGATTCTTTAGGTTGAATCAACGTTAATTTACTAAAAAAAAAAAAAAGTGTGACAATTAAGCGACCTAGTTGAAATTAAATCCTATATATAGGTTAGTGCTATTTATGCGTTGTTGCAGGAAACTTTTACAAATGAAGAAAATAATTCCATTTCAAGTTAATCTTTTATGGCGTCTGCATACTAGTATCAATTAATGCCATTTCAATTAATAAATTAATATTAACAATATGTTTACCAACGTAAAATAATCTTAAATATTCGTGTAGGTTTCAATCCAAATCATGCATTAAATGTAGATATTGTAACAGAGTCAATTCCAAAAAATTCTTATAATGAGTTAATTACAATAGTATATATTTGATAAATGTATTCTAAATTATACACAAACTAAACATTCAACATGATTTCTCAATCGAGGACAATGCTCAAAATTATAGTTTTGCTAGTAATCAGTAGCGAAACAATTGTAGCTTATAAATTCACACAAGATAAATTTGGAAATCTCATCCCCGTGATGCCTGTAGATGGGTGTGAACAAAAGTACACTATTGACACTTATGAAGCTGTTATCGATACAGTATGCTCATTAGACACTGGAATATATGAAATATATCAATTTCTTTGTCGAAATCTCGTATATGATGTTGGGAAAGATTGCTTCTTCAATGAAACCGTAGAAAGGAGCATCAAGACACCTGATTTTTGTTTCATCAAAATAGATCCCAATCGGTTGGATGATAAGGCTCAACAAGTTTGGGATTATTGTAGTGAGAAGGCTAAAGAATGAGTAATCACTAATAATATGCAATAAAATCGTAATAATTTTACATTTTAATTGTTGCGGTGATCAATTTCATTTGAGAGATTAATTTGAACTCTGAATTCTCCAGGTTTACTCAATTAGTTTGCTGTTTTGACCCATACAAAAAGTGTATGGAATGGTGGGGTTAACACCAGTAAAATTAAGTTACTTGATTGCAATTAAGAATGTTTTATAGGAGTATATTAATTAGATCATCTCTTAATATCATATGCATATAATTAACAACAATAATTTTCAAGAGGTGACTGCAATTCCGCTGTAATATATATGACATACAAAATTATCTAATTGATCCACAAATTTTGTTGCCATCAATTCTAATTTTTTGAGACAGTCATCATGTGTCTCGATTGCTAGCTCGTGCTTCGAACATGATCGTTCCAATCGTTACAACGAAAAATGCAAATGAGATTTCGTGCAATTTCGATTTCGACCGTTTCCAAAAAAATACATAAATAATTCTTAATTATAATTTGACATCATAACCTTTTGATCTCACAAAAAAGAAATAATTGCCATTTTACATTGCCCTCGCTTTCATGTGTAGCCCCAGGGTTTAACATATCTTGCCTGCAGTTTTCTTATTCAGTCACGTAAACGGAATTCAATATGTCGACCTCAAGATACACTGTGACAATCTCAAAGACAAGTTTTCTTTTCGGTTATAATTGCATTGGAGAGTGTTTTAACTTAAATATTTTTGGATACTTGCAATGTGTTTGTGAAATTTACCGGATCGAGAACAAAGAAAAACTATTGCGAAGTAAAAAAAAAAATCGGTCAGGCAAAGATATATAAATTTTTATATAGCTTATAATAAATAACATAATAGTTTATGGCACAAGGAGTACCAATTTTATAGCCTAACATAAGCAATCATGCATGAGTACAGTAAACCATTGTGGATAGCAGTGACGGATGCACATTGGGGCAAGGGGGCACTGCCCCCCGCCCCCCCCCCCCTAATTTTGTAATTTTTTCGAGAGTATTTTAGTAATTGTACATATATATATATTTATATTTAAATAATAATATTATACACTCTCAGTCCAATTTTATAATTTTCACTTTTCTTTTTTGTTTGTTTAATGTTAAAATACTCACCATGTCCACCAAAAGTATGCTCAAACCTTAAATCAAAGGGTTTGTTTTCATAAAAGAAAATGAACATACTTTTGTTGGGCAAACAAATAAAGAAAGTGAACATATTTTTTATGAACGGAGGAAGTATATAAGATCATGAATTACTACTTAATTTGAGTTAGAAGTAGGAATTCACATGGGACTTCTAGTCTTCTACGTACCTCCCATTGTGGATGCTCTTATATTGTTTTCATTTTCACCTTTTTAATTTTTTAAAAATAGAATAACCCCTTTGCAAAACGAAAAAAATGATTATTAATTATTTGATTCTTATTTTTTTATGTGGCTACTATTAACAATTTTGAAACTATTTCATCACTTTTGAGCTGAAACGATCAAATCTTCTTCTGAAACATAACGAAAGTGTGTTTATTTCTTTTTACACATATTTTAAAAAATATTGTTTCTTTATGAATAAAGTTGATTATGTGGATGAATAAGATATATATTTTTACTGGTGGATAACATTAAGAAATTGAGGATAGATCACAACAACGACCCCTTCCCAATAGCTCATTTTCTGTTAAGAGCCTCCTGTCCGTGTGTGTGTTTTTTCATTCCATTGTCGAATGACAATTTTTGTTTAATCTTTCATTTTGAGGGAAATTGGTGTTTGACACAGACACATATTAAAAGGTTTGATTTACTTTCACTTTGATGTAATATATTTGTTAGGAATTGATGGATATTCAGTTTTCTATTGAAGCCTGCTTTCAATTTGATGGTGTCTCCGAATATTTTTTGATTTTAAATCTTGTGAAAATAAATGTAGTATGTAATGTTTGGTTTGTTAATCTATTTCTTGTATGAGAAATGAAACTCAATATTTGTTTTCTCCAAAATTTATGAATCCTTCTTTATTCAAGTCCTTAACCATTGCTTTTCAACCTTATTATTTTGCAGGTGCTTTTCAAGGACGTAGAGAAGAAAAATGGTTGCAATGTTGGAATATTAGCAAATTCGAAAGAGATATATGTAGATAGAATATCTTACTTTATATTATGGGTGTTATTTCTTGATTTTTTGTTTTTAACAATTCACTTAATTTGTTTTTTTAGTAGTTCAAATGTTTAGATCTACTGAAACAGTATCACAGTACATGTATATAGGCCACTCATTTTTGTTGAACATCAAGTATGGTGATGTATGTAAGCTTGGAGGAAAAGAATAGTTTGTTTAGTTAAATTTCATTAATGTGATTTTTTACTATATATGTTTCAAATTATTTTCTACAGTATATGTTACTAGATTACACAGTTGATAATTAAACATAATCAAATGTGTCAGTCTAATACAAAATATGAAACCGTCTGGGTTGGAAAGAGATTTCTGAGATTGAAATGAAAATAAAAGGAAAAAATATGAAAATTTATTTAAATTACACATACTTAGACTACATTTATCGGTGACACCCAAATGAGTGTCACCACAAAATTGCACAAAATGACAAAAATTTATAATAATAAAATAACAAAATTGTGACATTCAAGGTTTGACACGGTGGGTGGAGCAACCCCATGTCATGCTTATGACTTTTTTTAATATTGTGACACTTGTCACCTTATTATTGGCTATCCAAATTTTATTTTGTATTAGATAAATTATTGAAGATAATGTTTTTAAAAAAAAATTATCAAAATTCATAAAAAAAAATCCTCTACAAATAGAGTCCAATCTTGATGCATTTTGGAAAACAAATCAATTATCTCTCTTTCTCTCATATTTGTATCATTTTCTACTATGGATCCAAATAATCCCAACATTTTCTCAAACTCTCAAAATTATCCATACTCCCAAGATTATCCAAATTTTGGATCTTATCTTAACTCTTCCTCTTCAAATTCTGGAGATTTTTCGAGCTTCCAAAATTATCAAAATTCTCAGTTTTCCCCGGATCTTAATCAGGCTCCTATCTCAGTTTCCTATTGACTGTCTTGTAATTTTAATTTTGGTTGAGTTTGTAATTTTATTTTAAGAATATGTATTTTTTCCCAATTTATAATTGCGGTTTTAGAATATCAAATCATAGTTATATACTATTTCACACCTAAAAATAAAATAGAAAAATTAATTATAGATAACATATTTTGAAAAATAATAAATATTTTAGGTTGGGTTGGTGTCATTAATAAAGTGAAAAAAATTTGGAATTGGGTTGGGTTGTAGATTGTGTACGTGGATGAGAGAGAAATGAATATTATATTGGAAGGTTGGGTTGGTTGGGGTCGTGGATAAAGATAGTCTCAGGTAGGGCTGTTACACGAACCGAGCCGCTCGTGAGCTCGGCTCGGCTCGATAAGGCTCGAGTTCGGCTCGGCTCGTTCGCTAAATGAGCCGAGCTCGAGCTCGTTAGATACTCGGTTTACTAACGAGCCGGCTCGAGCTCGATTTGTTAGGCTCGATATCTAATTTTTTTCTTTAAATTCCATTAGGCTCGTTAGGCTCGGCTCGGCTCGATAGGCTCGTTAGACCCTTTAGCGAGTCGAGCCGAGCTCGTTTCTTAGCTCGTCAATGTTATCGAGCCGAGCCGAGCTCGGCTCGATAAGAGCTCGAGCCGAGCTCGAACCTCAAATACTCGGCTCGGCTCGAATAACAGCCCTAGTCTCAGGAACAACTAACATTACACTAAAAAAAAAAATTGGTTTATTTATCTAAATTCAAACATTTAAATTAGAGAAAATTAGCCTTAAATATATGCAAATTAACCAAATTTCTTTTTGGGCTTTTTTACTAAGTTTTTAGCCCATATGATGCAATGTTTCTAGGTCAAGTTTGGCCCAACTAAATTAAACAGTTCAAATTGATTAAAATTTCATTTTACTAACAAAAAAAAAAACCCAAATTTCTTCAGAGCATCGTTTGCAATACAGCTATGGCGTCTTCTCCTCTCAGCCGCCTCCGCCACATTTACTCACAAAAACCCACTTCTACAGCCGCCGTACTAACCTCCACCACCGACGGAATAAAGTCCGCCGTTTCTCGTAAAACTACGAAGAAAAGATCTTCTTCTCCCAGTGGCAGTCCCACCTCCACTACCACCGTCGCAACCACCGACACCGCGGGAAAATTCGAAACCATTGTCAATAAATTCAAGAAAGACTCAAATTCTAAGGGCTTCAGGGCAACGCGCGTATTATACACCACAGTCGTCGGCCGTCTCGCGAAAGCCGGCGAATCCTCTCTCATCCACGACATTCTCGAACACCAAAAGCAGTACCCCGAGATCCGAGATGAACACTTCACTACTCGCCTCATCTGTCTTTACGGTCAAGCGAAAATGCTGGACCACGCACTCCACCTGTTCGACGAAATGCCTGACTTAAATTGCCCCCGTACAGTCCTTTCCTTTAATGCGCTTATGGCTGCCTGTTTAGCTTCCAAAGACTACAGTAAATCCATCGAGATATTCCATGAATTTCCTGGGAAGCTATCTATACAGCCTAATGTCATCTCTTACACCACAGCCATAAAAGCTTTTTGCAAAATGGGGTTGCTGGATAAGGCCGTTTCGCTGCTGGAGGAGATGGAGAAAAACGACGTCGCTCCCAATGCAATTACGTTTGACACTCTGTTGAGTGAATTGTATGGCAGTGGGAAGCTTTCAGAAGGGGAGAAGATGTGGAATTTGATGAAAGAAAAGGGTGTGATTCCTGATTTGAGATGTTACAACTGCAGGTTAAATGGTTTTGTGATTGAAAAGAAGATTTCGGAAGCTATTGAATTGATGGAAAAGGAGTTGAAGGAAAAGGGGTTGAAGCCCAATAGCTACACCTTTGCTGTGTTATTGAAAGGGTTAGTGAATGAGGGCGATCTTGAGGAAGTAAAGAAATGGTACGCGAAGATGCTCGAGCTCAAACTCGACCCGATTTTCTTCACATTTACGAAACTAATTGAATTCGCTTGTGTTAAGAATGATGCTGATTTTGCTTTGGAGCTGTGCTACAAGTCTGTTGAACTAAAGACATGGGTTTCGAGTAAGATTCTGCAGGAAGTGATCAACATGCTGGTCGAGAATTCGAAAATCAACGAGGCGAAGGCGCTATTGGAGGCGGTTTGTTCGACTAGTACTAGGAGATCCATGTATGGGAAGCTCTCATTGACACCAGTTGAAAACTAGTGATTCGGATGTGGTATGCTTTGGACTATTTTTTTAATTATCTTTTACAGTACTTTGTTGAGCCGGATATGACTCCACCAGTTTTCATTTTCTTTTATAATATAGCACCCAGTTTCCCTTAGCTATTTTTGTTATGGGGCGATTCTGCGCGAAAACGTTAAAAAATTGCAGTTAGTGTTTTATCTTATTCTGTTTTTGTTGTTGTTGTTGTGACGACACGATAATGATGACACAAATTTTGTGTTTGGTTTGTGTTGGATTCGGGTCATTAAGCACAATAAAATTATTAGTAGATGATATATTAACATGTTACTTGTTAGTGACCCGATATTACACGCATTCGTCAATAACACAATAATGATAAGATAATTATTGTGTGTGTGTTATGTTTATATTTGATCTTACTGTGTTGACATGATAACAGACTCGAGTTATATTTGGTGTGAATATGTATAATATTTAAAATAGTAGTTATGTTGCGAGGCAAAATTGACGTGTGGCTCACGACATGAATGCCCGAGAACCAAACACAAACTTACATTACCATCCAGACCCTAATAAAAAAATATGTACCATAAATTGTCATTAGATTCACAACAAAATACTCGGTATATTCATAAACCAAATTAATTTTGGTATAAATAATTTTTGTGGAATTTATTAATGAAAAATATTTATGGTAAATGAATAAGGATAAAATAGTCAAAATTAAAGAAAATCATAGAATGACACTTATTTTAAAATTAATTAAAAAGTCAAAGTGACACTTATTAAAAAATGAAGGGAGTATGTGTTTTCGTCCGAATGCTCAAAACCAGACGAGTAATTCCCACACTAATCACGTTGTCACCCTGAAGGAGGCCAGGAAGGTTGACACCGTGAACTTCGGCCCAAGGTTGTACTCAGGCGACAAAAGGCAAAGAACCAATCGAAGAAGTCATGTTGTTGGAAACATATGCCATCCGAGCCTTGCATCACAACGACGATTTGTTGCCAGAGCAGATTATAATCGTGTGGTCTGTCGTTGCGTATAGGAGGCATCGCTAGAAACATTACTGACTTTGAATACCAACTGACGCAACATGAAGCATAAACAACACAATCGGAAAAAAAAAAAAAAAAAAGATGAACACCTTAATACCTTAATACTAGTATACGATGCTCAACCCAAAAAAAAAACTCAATAAGATTAGTTCAATATTGAACCACCTAAATATTCTGAATAAGCTTCTGATTATATTGTTGCACGCCCAAAATTAGTTATGGGCCAAAATAATAGTTCAAATGGGCTGTGAAAATTGCTGTAATGGGCCTGCTTATGTTGCTGAGTCATTCTTGGAGATGGGCTGCAATTTTCTTGTTGGGCTACGGAGTTACTTACCAAATTTGGCTCTTCTTCGTATACACGAACCGGGGCGAGTGAGCTTTTTTGCTACTGTGCGCACCAATTTTGTTTCGTCCATATCTTGAGCTCCCGAACTCAATTTACTTGATTATTTTTTCGTTGCGGCCCTCTCTTTGACGTGCTTCTAATGTGATAGCCTTTGATTTCTCAAACTTACTTTTAATGCTCCGTTTTTGCCTGAAAACACTTGAAATGACACAAATTGTGCTATTTTTCAAGAAATTGTTGTATCACATCTTTTTTAAGGTATAAACAAATGTCACTTCGAGTTAAAACGACTGTGTATTTGAACGTTAAAATAATAATAAAAAAAATTGCCAATCAATGAATTTTCGTCTCAAATCTCAATTTACGACCCTAAAAAATTCACAAAATTGTGTCGCTACCCATCACAAATTGCTACAAAACACAATTTATGACGGACAAAATCATCTAAAACCACAAGAAAAGCGGTCACAAATTTGCAAAGAACTTGGCGTATCAAAGTATTTTTCAATTAGTCTCACATATCAATTAGATTTTATTAGAAAAATCAATGTAAATATAAATGAATTAATTCTACACCTACATACAAGTTCGGAGTTGAAATTCAATTTCAAATTCATATAATATGTCCCCGTGTACTTGTGATAAGTGTTACATATTGATGATTAGACTAGCTAAATCAGATATTCTGATATTCATGCCACAACTTTACTAAAGTAATTCATCATATATATATATACAACAACAAAAAAGGTTGAGCTTATCATTAATCTTGCAACCATTAATTCATTGATTAAATATCCACATACATAAATGGATAAAAGTATAGATACAGTGGCATGCACTCACACATGTTGGGGTGGGGTGGGTCCCATATGTTTCATAACACACATATACACATTACATGCAACATTAGCTGAAAATCCCATCAAACTTGAGCCAAAGTATTATGATTCCCATCATGAGATACTTCAATACTGATCTGATGATCATGAGAATCAACTGCAGTACTTTTGTCACTTAATTTCACAATCTCAATAATTTGTTCTTCATCAACTTGCTTTTCCACATCCGCAGGAAGCTTTTGGTCATGATTATTCATGTTTTTGCTAGCTGCACCATTTTTGTACTTCATGTATAGAAGCATTTGAACCACTCCAAAGCTAAAACCCAGCACATTCGGAACCTACGTACCAACACATTCATAAATATGGGAAAAAATTAGGATATATAAACAAAATAACTAAATTATAACACAAGAAAATTGATGTATAATGAAAGAAATCTTGTCATGTGTAATGACATAAATTCTATGGTTACAATTTTTCTAGGTAAAAGTCTCTCCATTTTATGTTGTTAAATTTTTTTAGCTAGAGAAGTTTCAATAACTATAGTCATTTTTTATAGTGTTGCATGAACAACATGATGAGAAAATAATTAAATAAATGTGGATTGAGATATTAATTAATCTTACAGCAACGACAAAATCTTTGATTAGAAGACCATAAAAAAACCACATGACGGCACTTAGTGTAAGGAAGAATGATAGAAGAACTGGCATATATTCAACACTCTTCGTTTGTATAACTCGTCGCTGCATGCACCAAAAACAAATTACATAGATTAATTAATCGATGAATTCAAAAACTAATTATATATATATATATATATATATATATATATTAATTGAAAAAATCGTGATTTTTTTTTTTAAATCTCAATCCTAATTAATTATAGAATATCACCAGAATGCACAATGGAGCAATGAAGACACACAAGGAGAATACTAGACAAATCCAACCAACCACCATGGCTTGTTGCGACGGTTTCACCACATAAATAGTGGAGAGAACGATACACCCGAACCCACAAACTATAAGTAGTACAAGAAGCTTAATGGTTTGTACCTGCATGCATATCGAATTAATTATAATTAGGTATATATATTATTAAAGATATATAATTAATTGAGATTAATTAATTAAATACGTACGTACGTACCCGGGATTTCGTTGGTGCGTAGAAAAGATAGAAGGAAATGTAGATAGTCTCAATGAAAAGGCCAACGGAATTAATAGTAATGAGAAGAGTGGTATTGGATTTGAGAAAAGCATAGAATATCCAAAGCATGCAACTGAAGAGAGCAACTACATATGGAACTGATTGGAACCCTTCACTTGATTTCTTCTTGTAGATTTGGTAGAATGTTGGTCTGCACATTAATTAATATTATATTTTATCACTTATATATTGTTAATGACTAATTCAACAGAATTAAACTTAAAGAAATTATTAACTTACATTGGAGAAAGAAACACCATGAACGAGACAACGTTGCCTACAAAATTATAACAATTATAAAATAAATGAAATTGATATATGAATATATAATACATGACAAAAACTTCGGTGAGCTAATCTTTTTTCTAAGTATCATTTTTTTGCATAAGAAGTGTCATATTGCTCATATGAACGACACTGTTTAACAATGACACTTCGTATATACAACGGTGGCCATTCGTATGCATATATAATAATGATATTAAACAATGAGTTTCAAATGGTATATGTATACTTAGTAGATATTATGCATGCATGAAACATGATTAAAGATAATGATTGCCCACACTGACGTCAGTTTCAATTTTAATTTAATTATATGACTTCTTGTAGATTTTTTATATACAAAATTAACAAACTCGTGTGAATATGAGTGAAAAACAAGAACATGCAAGTTGTATACATTCAATCAACAATTCAACGTCCATTAAAATCTAACACACAGTGAAAGGCTGACAGCACATTAATAATTTATTCATTTTGCAGATAGGAATTAATTAAAAAAATAGAAAAAATATGTAGAAAATTTTACCAAGTAGTCCGAATGCCAAAGCCCAATGCGAAGAGAAACCTGCCATCTTTGTAGGATAATCCTGTTTTCTTAAGTACAAATGATATTTGTAATTATCTTATGGACAATGTAAATCATCGTTCTACCTATTTATAAACGAAGAAATATCATGTGAGGAGCAGATAATTTCAGATTTTCATTTAATAATTAATTAATTGGAATAAAGCAGTGATAAAAATCAATAAAGAAAAGCAACTTTAATTACACTAGATATTATAAATTATATTTGTTGTGCCTGCCTGAGGGGTACATTAATCATTTCAATATGATCACCAAATGGATTCAAGGGACCGGGAGAACGTATGATATCACTTGTGTCACTTTTGATGTTTCACCTTATATTACACGTACTATGTGAATATATGTATGACATGTTAATGGTGAATAAATCATCAACACACTTTATATATCATATTGACACATGTTAATGATTCAGCAAACATAACAATTATAGTGAAAAAATTGGCACAGAAGAATTGTACGGCTAGTCGGCCTTTTTTATCTTAATTTTTCTTTTTCACTTCATGTTACGTACAAATATTTATGTTTAGATCTTTATTTTACATGATATTACAAACTTACAGTGTAAACATTTCCTGTCTCGAAATAAGTTTTTAAATTATTAGAAAATTAATATAATTGAATTGATTCCAAACTTTTTAGCTATAAGTTTAAATTTTTAAATGACAGTTTCCACTGAAAACAACTATACACATACTAGATAAGTCTCCTCTGATCCCCCAAAGAATATAAGTGATAATTCAATCCACGAGTGAGGAAAGTATTAGAAAAATAATATACAAATGAATTGATTCAACACGACTCTAGAAGTTCGAAATTTTAGATTAAGGGGGGTGTATTCAATTGAGATTCTGTTGGATTTTTTTGGACTTTTAAAATCTGGGGGTATTCAATCCGGATTTTTAAAAGTCTTTCAAAATTTTGAGGTATTCAATACGGATTTTAAAAAGTCTTTAGAAATTTTGAGATATTCAACAATCTATGGATTTTAATACTCTATGGATTTCGTTGGATTCTCCTTCAAAAATATAAATAAATTTCACTATTCAAAATCTCTTCTAAAAACTAGAGATTTCAGCGGATTCTCTCAGAAGGCCCTGAAAGAGAAGAAAAAAAAAACTTTGTTGTTCTTCTAACAAAATTTCAAAGTCTCCTTCGATTCGAAAGCACATATAGACATTCTTGCTGTAATTAGAACCACAAAATCCTACACAGCCCTCTTCTTCAAACGAAATAATATCAAGAAACGTAACTATGTTCTTCAATAAGCATCACAGACCATCATTATTATCGTGAAAAAGATTACATCTCTGTATTTTAAAATTATGATCTCTTTTTAAAAATTATAGTATATCGTTAAGATCTCAAGAACATTTATTCACGATCTTAAATTAGGACGTGGTGTTCGATATCATCTAAAAGATTTTGGTGGTCAAGGTCGTTACCCAAAAATGCAATTGAGTTATTCAATCTTCGCCAGAGATATTTTGGTATTTTCAAATCGTCATTCACAATTTTCAAAATCCACCTCTGTTCCCATTTCAAACACAAGCAGAGTTAGTATTGTTCCCATTTCAAACACAAGCAGAGTTAGTATTGACTGGATTACATAACTTTCTTCGGAAAGAATGTCATGAATTTACAATCGAATATGAAGAAGATCAAGATTCACCCTATCTCGACATGGAAGAGAAAATTTAGAATTGCTTTC
This sequence comes from Galeopsis tetrahit, assembly GCA_963675135.1. NCBI lineage: Eukaryota > Viridiplantae > Streptophyta > Magnoliopsida > Lamiales > Lamiaceae > Galeopsis > Galeopsis tetrahit. Next base: position 43,589,860 of record OY776134.1, read on the forward strand.
TCAAAGCCAATTACAACACAGAACTGAAGTCGAGGTATAATCGTGGAAATGAAGATGAGAATAATAACGATGAATAATATTTTTTTTTTGAACTAATATATTTTTGGTATTTTTTCTAAATAATTTAGATAATTTTTTTTTTATTTATATACAAGTGTGTTCGATATAGTTTTAGGGGCGTAGTTTATGGAAATTCATGTAAATTAATAAAAAAATGTGTATTTTAGAATCCAGTCAAATCTATGAAAATCCATATAAATCAATAAAAAAGTCAGTCAAACTCTGCATAGAGTCTATGGATTTTCTAAATTCACTGACTTTTTAAAGTCCAAAAAAATCCAACAAAATCTCAATTGAATACACCCTCCTAAATCTCTAACCCTTGTATAACTCATGCAAATTAAAGTTTTTGTAATTAAACAGATGGATATTCAAAATTTAAAAAAGGAATGATCTATTGTGTTATCCGATTCAGCAAATAATCCAATCTATATGGAATAATTGCCAATGATAAAGTGCCACTCGTCAATAATTATGGAGTGGGAGACGTCGTTTTGCTTCTAATTTGAAGATATATATCTACTAGCTCTTTGAATGAAATGATCTAAAGAGAAAAAATAAAAACACACTATATATAGGAGATATGATTTAATAGGCTTATCTTGTCTTGGTGCCTAAATCACGTCATATTTATTTGGATGAGATCTTTCTGTGAAAAAAGAGCACATACAAAATAAATTATATAGAATTTCAAATGAAAATATAATCTTTTTTTCTTTTCTCCGTGTTTTGTATAAACAGAGAACTTATATTAACCTCTTTTCTTTTTCTTTTTTATTGTTATATAAGCATATGTATAAAGTGGTGGATTTATCAATTTTAATTTGAGTTACGAACAATAATAATCTTGTAATTACGTAAAAGTATTGGTTTAAAATTACTTTTTCTTTCATTTTTTACAATACATAATATAGTGGTTTAATTATTTTCAATTTTGGGTACAATTATACCCCAAATTGTAGTGTAGATCCGGCACTAGGCATATTTATATGCTCCCTCCGTCCCAAAGTAAGTTTCTGCGTATATGTACCGTGGGTTGTTGATGTAAAAAGTGGTAGGAAAAAAAAATATAGAAATGTAAAAAAAAAAAAAAAAGATTAAAGTGAGCTAGTGTTGCAAAAAATTCTACTAGTGCAACTAATATTGGTTAATATAAACAACTAAGTTTTATTAACCAATATAAACATGTTTAGTGAAATCAACTAATACTGATCTACTAATACTGTTTAGTGAAATCAACTAATTACTACAAAAAAATACAGATATTAACGATGGTCAAAATCTAACAAGTTAATTTGCGACGAAAATAAATTGTCGCAAATAACGACGGAATCTGAGATATATCTCATTTCGTAGACTGAAATCAAACGACGTCGTTTGATTGTGATTTGCGCAAAAAATTCATTGCAAATTCAAATTTCAAACTTGCGAAGATGGTGAATTCGTCACTAAACGCCTAGCACAATGGTTACCGTAAATTTTATTTTACTATTAACAATTTAATTACAATTGTACCGATTGTCGCAAGTCCTGATTGTGTTAAAAGATGAATTTTTTCATCGCAATTGTGTAAAAGACAACTAACGAATTTGCAAAAAATAATTATTTTTGTCGGAAATGTTTGTACTAGTTAAATCCCAGCTGAAGCTCCTCTTTCCCCACATTTCAACCAAAATGTATAGCACAAGTAACCGACGGTGAAATTCGTTTCAAAGTGCATGTTGATATCGAAGTTATAACTCACCATCTTTAATTTCACCGTACGTTATTATATTTTTACCTTTGAAATATAATTTCGTTATTTTATGAAATTAGATAATTTCGTCTTGAGTCTGGTCGCGAGGAGCGATGATGAGCTTTACCAGCAGTTAGCGCGGATGCAGGTATTAAGGCCGAGGATGGTCGTGAGGCAATTTGGACCTCGGCACTCAGGAGTTTATCGCAGAGTTCAGCAAAGGAGATGGGGTGTTCGCGAGCTTGGATGGCATTGGCAATGTCATTGTAGGACTCATCAAGGCCTGTAAGGACTTGGAGAGTGACGTCCTCGGCGTCCGAGGTGACGCCGAGGAGGGCAAGTTCATCGACCACGGAGCGAACTTCCATGAGGAAGTCGGAAATCGGGCGAGCACCTTTGGACAGGGACCGAAACTTGGTTTTGAGGGCAAGAATGCGGCCTCTGGAGGGTTTTCCATACATGCTCTCAAGCATCGACCAGGCTTCGCAGGAGGTTTTAGTCGATGCGACAAATGGAATGAGTTCCGGAGACATGGATCCAACCATGGCTGAGAAAATGAGGTTGTCGTGACACACCCACAGGCCGTGCGCAGGATTGGAGATGGTGGTGGTGGTGGTGGTGCCGTCGGCAGCTGGGATTGTGGGAGGTGGGCATGGATGCGTGCCTAAAACGTAGCCGAAGAGGTTGTGTCCAGTGAGGAGGAGGCGAAGCTGAAAGGACCAAGCACCATAGTTGGTGGAGGTAAGCTTCAAGGACATATTTGCAAATCCTTTAAAGGTGATGGGTGAGGGCGACTGAGGTGGAGTGGCCATTGTAGTGAGTAGGGCAGCGGAGAGAAGAGCGGGGCAGCAAAAGCTGGGCGTCTATGACGGGCGGCAGCGGCGCTTCAGAGAAGGAGGCGGCGGCGGCAGCTAGGGCGTAGTAGCGGCGGCTGCGGCTAGGGTTTGTAGCGGCGGCGGCGGCGGCGGCGGCGGCTGGAGTATGGAGCGGTGGCGGCAGCTAGGGCGTAGTAGCGGCGGCTGCGGCTAGGGTTTGTAGCGGCGGCGGCGGCTAGGGTTTGGATCAGGCGTGAGCCAAATGACTCGATGATACCATATATATAGAGATTATAAAAATGTGGGAAATATAATTTCTTGATTAGTTGTAAAGAGAGTATTTATACAAGTGATATTTAGGTCTAACCTAACCCTAATAGGCTTTATAAGAGAGTCCATAGGAAACTAAGATGGGCCTATACAATAAATAAGAATAAGAGTGTATTTACTAATATAGGTCCAATAGCATGTTCTGAAAAATGGTTATATTGCTCGATCGTTATTATTGAGCAAGCTAGCCATGGTGTCAATGACTTGAGAGGTAAGCATATATTCTTGATGTTATGTATTACTTTTGTTAAAGTTTCTTACGGTTGAATGATTTTGAACAATTTATACATACTGAGGTATCTCCATATAACTTAAGGTTCAATGCTAAACAAAAGACAAGGATCGAAATTTTGATTGTTAATGCATATTTGATATTTTGATGTTTTATTCTTATTATTTTAAGAATAATGTCAAAACGAGATTGAGAAATGAGCCTCGTAATTATGATGGTAGATGTGCAGACAATATATATCCGATGAAGAACTCGAGAGCAATTTGTTTATATTTATGTTTATGGGTGAAATTATGAGAAAATACATGAATTAGTTTTAATAATTAACCAATAAAGAGGTTCAAACTACACATTTAATAAGTAATTCATATCATTTTATATTGTTATTAATTAATTAGAATCTATACTGAGCAAATTAAACTACGACAAGAAGTTTCAAACATCTAAGACGTAGAAAGTAGATGTCAGTAAATTAGTTTTTACTATGTATAATAAAATTACCTAAAATCATTTAAAAGCAATTCATTTAATAGCATAAAGAATTTGAAAACATCATCAAATCATTTTTATTTAAAAAATTGCATCTAGCTAAATTGTAAATATAGTTTGCATTGCAATTTGTAAACATTATGATTGGCTGGAGCAAAACCGATTATTCAATATAATTAAATTGAAGTTAAACAAAAGAATGGAGGTAAATTTATTAAGTTAATTTAATTTTGTCTTTTGGGGAAGTTATATTTTAAAACATCAAATTTTCATCACATTTTTTAAAGTAAAAATAAAATACAATATTAAATAAATTAACTTTATTTGAATTTTACAGTAAATAAAATGCTTGCTACTCATGAATTTTTTGAGTGATGGCCCATGAACTTTCATAAATTGTCTTAATAAAGCATATTTAATGTATAAAATATTTCACATTAATGTTGTTTTGAAATATTTTAGCTTTAAAAACAAAAGGCAAAAAACTAAACTAGCTTTTAATATGTCTAATCATATTACACAATTCATACAACGTACGTAAATGTAAATGTAGTAATCGTTATCTTAATAAGTATAACAATATTAGGAAAAAAGTACAACAAAATATCGCATTATAATGGAAGAGCATAATGCCTTTAGTTTAGGATAATAATATGTGTTAACCAAAGTTTTTTATATTAATCGTAATCGTAATCATAATCTACTCTTATATAGATATAAATAATTGAGCTCAATTAAGCATATACTGTATAATCTATTCTTATATTGTTACAAATAATTGAGCTTAAGCATAATCTTTTCTTATAATACTTTGGTGGGGTTGTTATGGTTCCCACTAATTAGCTAGATAATAAATTTAGTACAATTTTTGTATGGAACAATGTTATGTCAAATGATTTGTGAAATATAATTAATAAAATGTTATGTATATTTAATTCATAGTCGTCCGCTAATCTTAATTGTAATTTTCTTTTAAATTAATTTATGAATTAATTGATCATGTTACCTTCTACATGTACAAAATCACAAAAATATTTTAAATCTAAATAAAAAAATCAATATAGTAAAGAGTTGGGATATTCAATTCTCGCACTCAAATTTTCTCTATGCACACCTTAATTTGGCCAAATTTGATCAAACATATTTGAGAAAGTAAAAACATACTCTTAAAATGATTTTATATTCTAAAAACTATCCTTATGCTATATCTAAGTTTTATTTTTCATTTTTTACTTGTTTTTCTCTAGTTATCCATCTTGAAAATAATATTAAGCCTCGTGTTTATTTATTGAATTTTTAAGATAAAAAATTAAAGAAGACGTGTTTAAAATAAGATATAGAACACTTATGAAATATAAGAGTATTTCTAAGAGTATAATGTTTTTTTTAAAAAGAATTTTAAACTTTTTACATAATATTTCAATAAATTAAACTGTGTATAGAAAAATTTGTGATGCAATTAGTCTAGTTAAAACTTAAGACTGTATTCGATCGATGTTCTGATTTCTCGTTTTAAAGATATTATGTACATTTATATTTATATAGGCCTTGTTTGATAGCTTAAATTAACTATATATCATTTTTATTGATTGTTTGATAACTTAGATTAAGGGTAGATTATGCTTTAAAAATTATAAAGTTTAGATATCATTCTAATCTTAGATAATCAATCTTTGCTATCAAACATGTCCATAGTGTGTACTTGAGCAACAATATTAATATTTATAAGTAATATTATTAATTCTTTTATATAATAATATTAGATCATACAAGTAATAATATTAATAACATTAGTGGTGTGTATAAGATATTACCTTGCTTTCTTTTCAAAATGTTTCGGAAAAAAATTGGCTCAATGATTTTAACCGAGAAATATCTTGTTTGTTTGTTTAGTCTCATATGCACCTGTCCACTGCACAATTTTAGATTTGTGCACTCATCATATTTTAATTAAAGTTGCTGTCACATTTCATTTATTTGTATATGATTTTAACATTGTTCAATTATATTAATTTACATGTTTCATAATGCAATCGATGGACAGAAAATTAGTTTTATCTTATTTTTATATAATTTTTTAGTAAGCCCTTCATTTTACTGATGGTCTTAAAGTGCTAATGTCAAGTCCACTAAAATTATCAATAATTCACGATTTTATAAGAATTTAAGGTACATCAAAATATATATGTGCATTTTTTTTTTCTTTCTAATTTTTTCAATTCCTCCCCAATTCAAGCTCTACTCACTTTACTTTTATCAAAAGTAGATTAAAAGTAAACCATTAAGACGACGGAGCTTTATTTATATTCTTATATGTTTTCATTTTTGTAACTATACAACTTCAAAAATAATAATTAAAGTGCATGGTTATCGTTAAAATTTAATAAGTGTATATACACTCTTTTGAGGCGTATTTTTTCAATTAATTCATTTATTGCTGTTTGATACTCAGTACTCCTTTTTATTCAAAATATATGCACATACATTAACAAAATAAATTATTTTTCATGTTACCCTTAATTAATGATTGTATATCTAATAAAAAAAAACATTTATACAAATATTTAGTTATCTTAAGATAGAAAGAAATGCAATTAATTTGCATTGAAAAGTGTAAAAATTCATATAATTTACAAATAAAAAAAATGAAAAGTCAAAACGACTTATATTAAAAATAAGGGGAGTATCAATTTAAATAATATTATTTTAATACGAATTGCAACATGTAAATAGAATAAAAAAATATTGCAAATAGAAATTATTATTTTTATTAGTACTATATGTTTGTTGTCCGATTGAAATGTGCAAAGTTTATTTTTAAATTTTCATCAGTTTTAATAGTATGTTTTATGTTAATATATTATATTTTCTGAAAATAAATAAGCAGTGGTTCTATGGTGTAGTGGTTAGCACTCTGGACTTTGAATCCAGCGACCTGGGTTCGACTCCCGGTAGGACCTTCTTTTTTTATTTAATTTTGGCCCTTAATTAAGGGCCAGGAAATATACCCCCTCTACATTTAATAATTAAATATATCAATAAAATATCCAATTTACCCTTCTAATAAATTTTTATGGATAGATACACTCCCCCACTAAAATTAAAACCCTAACCCTAATTCTTCTTGAAGCCGCCGACATATTTAAAAATGAAAAAAAAAACTTAGAAATCTACAAAAATAAAAAAAAACATTTTTCGACAAAGCAGGGTCGATCGACACTGGTTTATCGACCATAGAGAATATCGTCGACAATAATTTGTCGACGAAGAACACTCTGGTCAACAACATTTTTTCGAAAGAATTTTTTTTTTAAAAAATAGAATTTTCGACAAGAAGTTGTCGAAAATAAACATTATGGTCGACCACAATATGTCGACCATAGGAGTGTGGCGTTGGCGGCATGCAACGATGGAGGAAGGAGGTGTGTGGTGGCGGGCGTTGTTGGAGAAGAGTGAAGGAGGCAAGGAGGAAAAATGAGGGTTTTTAGGGGGTATATTTAATATCGACTATTTTGAAATAAAATGACATATTTGATATTTTAGGGAAGTATATTTAACATAATCGATTTTAAGGGGGAGTACATTTAACATAATCGATTTTTAAGTGGGAGTGTATAAATGGGGAGAGGGGGTAGGGGTATATATTTAACAATGACATGTTCATGGGTTTAGGGGGGTTTAGTGATGAGTTTGATATGTAAACCCATCTTCTCCCATATTTGGTTTCTCATAACTTTAAACACTTTGACCCGGGTTTATAATTTGACTCGGTTTTTATAAACTAGATTTCATGGGTTTAGACAACCTAGTCTCCCCTTGGGTTTAGAAAACTAAGGTTTACATATTTCACCACGCCTAAACCAGTGGCGGATCCAGAATTTGGAATTTAGGGGTACGATTGTTAATGTTCCTTACCTACTAATGAAGATTGTACTACTCCACTTTTATCTCTCATAATACTAATAAACAATTCATATATAAAAACTTAGTGCCCAAAAAGAAAAGTATGGGTCCTCAGGTAAATGATTGAGTTTCTTTAACATAAGTTTATCTTTAGTCATTTTCTAATTGAATTAGATAAAAAAAATTAATAATTATAATGTAGTAAATTAGCAAATATAATTCATTAATTCTACAATAAATCTACAATAGAACAATTTAAATTTCAAAGTTTCAAACCATTATCTATTTTAATTAAATTATTTTAGCACATGGTAGTAGCCATTATAATATAAACTCTAATTCATTACATATAAATTATAAACTCAAATAAATTCATTTGTAAATTAAAAATTATGGAATAAACATATTAAGTAAATAAAACATAAATTTAAATTAAATAATAGTAATAAGCAATTTGATGGGCCTTGATTTGGGTCAATCTTTTTGCATGCCTTTTAATTAATTTGAGTTATCTAAGAAGGAATGCATGATTGTTGTCGAAAAAAACTGAGCTTTTTTTTTTTTTAATATCTAAGATTATAAAAAAAAAAAAAATTATTTTAGTGTACAAATTGTACCCATGTACAATGCTGGCTCCGCCATGGCTTAAACCATCTTATTCTAACCCATGAAACAAACATGACCCCAGGAGGAGGGTATATATATAGCATGGCCCCTTAATTAATAAGGCGAACGGAGGAGGACATGCACGTTAATTTGTATTAATTTTTAACAGGCCCACCTCATGCAAATTTTTGTCTTTTCATCCCGTTCGATTTTGGATTTTATCAATCAAATTTCTCATCTAAATTCACATTCATACCTATAATACATTTATCACAAAAATCAGCAACAATAGGCTGTAAACCGGATTCACGCGAATTATTATTTTTCAAAGTTATTGTTCTGCACACCAACTTTTACTGTTTAAAAAAGTGTTCACATGAGTGTTATTCACCATTTAGATCATGGAGTACTAGTTTTTGAACAAAAAAAATTGTTAATTTTATATGAAATACTCCAACAATTTATATAATTCAATTCAATAATTATAATCATATATCCTCTCTCATAAATTAATTCAATTAATTTAGAATAAATCAGTTCAATTTTATTTTTAAAAGTTACTGTTTTCTTAATTAATTAAATTTGTGACCCTGATTAAATTTTAAATGTGTAATGATTATTATCTAAATTAAATTTACGATTAAAATTTTAAAAGTTAGATTTTTTTTAGAAAATACACTTAGAGTGTGCGTTTAAAATTGTATCTAGGGACATGTGCTCTACTCATTGGGAACCCTATTTAAGGCCACATTTTCAAATTTTACTCAACTTCTCCTCCTTTTGAAGACAAATTCACCTAGTTTCACATAATAGATATTGTTCTTCATTTTTCGCACTTTAAATTCACAAATTAGTATAGTTTAGTGATTAGATTTTGAATTCAAGCAAGGTTGGGCTCCATCATTTACTTCAAGTTGTTTCTTTAAATCAAGAATCAAGGTGATATTTATCTTATTTACAATTTCAATTTGATAAATTCTTAATTTCTTCCATTCCTTGCATTCTATTATGATGTTGATGATTTATGTTATTGTTTTGATTGTATTTTCCATTAGTATCAGGAGTTAAACCTTAAATTGTTTTGGGTGTGAATGTTTAGTGGGTGATTAGCGGATTAATGGAGTAATTACATGATTAACCTATGTCTTGTTGGTTAAATGTTTCTAGTGTTGTAATTTGTATGTTTTAATTGGTTGATCAATCCTATTAGCTAGCATTTTCGATTATATTAATTGCAACGAGAGTTGGGTTTGCATGATTGGGGTATGTGTGTGAGCCTTAATTAATTAATTAGAGTTAAGTAGTAATTAGCTAAACCGAGAGAGGGTTGATTGCTTAGATCAACAACATTAGACACTAATTGATTAGAGGTCGTCCATGAGATTAGTAAGAGGGCGAGTCGTAAACATTAGTAAACGTGTTGAAAGTGTTTACGAGTCATTATTCTATAATCTTATGGTACTAATTAGACTCCATAATTGCTAACTAGTGCACGTGTTCACCTAAATCTCACGAGGGATTGGTCTACACATATATGTACGTGATAGCATTTAGCATAATTCAAGACATTAGGTTTAATTATTGTAATTAGTTCGTTAATTCATTAGTAAGCCAACAAAACGGAAGCACCCGAAGCAATCTCTTCACTTGAACTTTACTCAAAATTAGTTTAATCGTGTTTAAATTGTTTGCTGCTTAGCTTAATCATAGTTATATTTGAATTCTAGTTTGCGTTTCGATTATCGTTTTACCTTAGTATTCTCAAAAACCCAAAAACAACCGTTTAGTTACTACAATAACATAAAACTTGTAACTTTAGGGATTCATATACACTCAATTAGGTCCTTAAAACGAAAAACTACTTGGTCGTACTTGCATACTACAATTGAACCCATACGCTTGTGGGGATCGTATTGTTACTTTAAATTGTGCAAAATATGTAACAAGTCACTAATCACCCACATGATGTCTGCCGACGTCACCACTCTCAATGAAGAATATAGGTCTGACATGATCCATAGATCCTCAATGCGCGCCATCATTAGTGCTAACAATTGATCAATTGGAACATCATACTTTCATAAGTCGCATTTGCAGTTTGGACTATAACACAATTGTATTATTGATATTAGTTTCATGTTAGGCTAGTAGGTTGTCGTGTTTGCGCCTCTTTGGTCCATGACACCTTGACATGTAAGTTTGTCAATGCATTTATTCAGTTAAATTGTGTGTCAACTACGTACGCTTTATATATATATATATATATTACTATTTTTTTATATCCTTTTAACACATATCTTTTAAGTTGTCTCAACCTACAATAACTTGACTAGCTTTTTTTTTTTACTTTTATGACCTAGGCTAGTAACTTTTCACAAGCCATTCATCTTATAAGCTAATTCCTTTATCATTTTTTATTCATTACTCTTTTCTCATTTTTATTTTATACACCCATTTTTTTAATATAATTGGTCCCGTAGCTCAGTTGGTTAGAGCGTTGGTCTTATGAGCCGAAGGTCGCGGGTTCGAGCCCCGCCGGGACCAATTTATAAGTTAGAATTCTCATTGCCCTCTTTCCTACTTTCATGAGGGGATATAATGTTTTTAATTCACATTCAATCTCCCCTCTTTCTCTCTCTCCACTCTAATAATGAACTATAAATTATAACCAACTCTAAACATGATTTTTATTTCCCTAAAAAAGTGATTTTAATTTTTCACTTTTTTCTCCTTCACCCTCTTTCCTACTTTCATGAGGGGATATAATATTTTTAATTCACATTCAATCTCCCCTCTTTCTCTCTCTCCACTCTAATAATGAACTATAAATTATAACCAACTCTAAACATGATTTTTATTTCCCTAAAAAAGTGATTTTAATTTTTCACTTTTTTCTCCTTCACCCTTTTTCTTCTCTTTCAAGATCTTGCATTGAAGAAAATCTTTGCTCAGGATATTTTACAAAATCGTTTACCTTTGTCATCAATATTTTCCATCTTTTCGCAAATGATGAAATATTTAAAGTTAAAATTCTCACCACCTTCTTTCCTAATTTGATAAAAATACAATTTTTTTATTCACATTCAATCTCTCATCATTCTCTCTTTTCTACTTTAATAAAATATGAATTCACCACTCTCTTTTGAAAACGTGATTTTTTCACTCTTCTCCTTCCCATTTGCTATTTTCTTCAAGATTTTACATTGAAGAAAACCTTTGCTCGACTGTAGATATTTTGCAGAATTGTTTACCTTTGTCTCAACTCTTTTTCCTCTTTTCGAGAATGATTTTCACCATATTTGAATTATGACGTGTTCTGTATAATGACGTTATTAACTACGTCATTAGTATATGAATGGGTCAACCCATTTGATTAAATGAGTCATAATGTGTTTGAATTCATGTGAACTTGCGCGTACATAAATGTTACTCTTTTTTATTCGGTTATGAAATCATTTTCAAATTAATTCATAAAATTTTATTAATTCAAAGTACAAGATATTTTTTTCAAAATATAACTTTTTTATTTTTATAATTTGTGTTATTATCCCTAAATTATGGTACAGACGTATAAGCATAGTTATTATATATATTTCTTATACAATTAGTATAATATGATCTCTAAAATCTTTTTTTTATCCTTCAACTCTCATCATCACATCTCTGTTGGGTAGTCCGTCTTCGCTGCTTGTGGACTTTAACATCTTAGCTCAGACACCTCTTAACTAAACTCACCACAATCAACTGTGATGCATTTATATTTCAATTTAAACTCTAAATCTTCATCGGTTATGTTCCTAATTAGATTTGTTGATGACTTACGACCCTACTAATCACCCACCAGTATGTCTGATGGTGTCACCACCTTGAATCATGAATACAGGTCCAATGTTAACGAGACCAATTGATCTTCAACACCATCATTAGTGTCATCAATTGAAACATCATAGTCATGTAAGTCGCTTTTGCAAGTTAAACTATAACATTGTTGCATATTGATATTAGTTTAGTTTAGAGTATAACACTATTGTATTACTGATATTAGTTTATTTTATGTTTTGTGGCCGATCCTTTATTTTCGTCTTTTTCTAACTCTTCTCTTTTAAGCTATATTCAACCTACACTAACTTAATTGAGTATTGTTTTTCTCTTTTATAATATGGGAACATATGTCTTTTCACAAGACATTCATCGTATAAGCTGTAACGCCCCGGTTTTCAGAAAGTTAACCTTCGAGGTTTGACTCTCCAAAACCCGAGTCATTACTTAGTGACCTGAAAACTGAGCCTAAAAATTTCTTGAAAAATTATTAAAAGGTAAGCATAAGACTAAAACATCGCAGCGGAAAATCATTTAATACATTAAGTTCCATAATATAACATAAGTTCATACGTTTCATAGTTATAACCTTAGGTTGTTTTAGCAAAAGCATCATCGACGAGTCTCGAGTACAACTCTCGATGGATGTGGCAATAAATTCAAAGGTACGATAGTTTGAAAGTTAAACATGTCCATTAATATTATCATTAGGTAGTTATATATATCATATATATAAGGGGTCTTCGTGTCTACGGCAGCTCCGGGGCCTCCATGTCATGACCTGAAAATGTTAAAGATTTGGGGCGTGAGATAAATCTCAGTGGATAACCTGTACGCTGTTATACAGATTGGTATAATTCTAAAATTTAAAAGCTTTTACCCTTCCCCATGTTTCAATCTTTCATTTGTGTATTAGCTTACTCTTTTAATCGTTCCTTTAAGTTCTTGCGTTAAATGGCTTTGTGGTAGAGTCTTAGCTCTCTTATATGGGGGGCACTGGTAGCGACTCTACCACATCCGGATCCCTTTAACATATGGGGGGCACGTGTAACGACTACCACGTCCGGATCCCTTTACGATATAGGGGGCACGTGTAGCGACTACTACGTCCGGGTCCCTTTTCCAACCTTCACCAGCTTTACATATAGAGCACTTTTGCTCTCTTTACATAGAGTTATGCCATTTTTGTATCATGTGTTTTCATAATCTTTCCTTAAATTCATTCTTATTTCATTTCCTTTAGAACACACCAACAGTCCATATAACATTTACATCGGCAATACAGTTAGTGTCACCCACCTGGTAACTTTTAAGATAAAGTTATAAACTTCTTCAAAGCTTTTAGTTCTGCAGGGACGTCCGAGCTCTTCGCCAAACCGCACTTTACCTAGCACAGTCTTTTCTCATCTTAGTTTTTAGTTAACTTCGTGTAAGGTGTTTAAGTGTTTTCGGCTTCACTTCCATTTCAAGTCTCTTAGCGTTTCAAAAATCAATTCTTAAAGTATGCCTTAATTTATAAAATCATTTGTGAGTCCAAGGGGTTTGTCAAACTTCATTTTCTTATGTTTCTTTGCATTTAAAAGATTTCGTGTTACATGTTGACGTTCTCTTTGGTCATTCAATCATCGTGTCAAATTATAACATTGAAGCACATAATCTAGTCATGTAGTTCTAAATGAAATGTTGTTCACACAATTCACACAACATGCATAAAATGCATTTCTTGAAAGTTTGCATATTTCGTCCTTTTATTTGACAAAACGATTTATTTACGTGTATAACTTAAATAAAATACTTTCACACATGTAAAATTCATAGATCTCATATATGTCACACTAAAATTTATAAGGGTTACAATTCATCCGAAATCCTAAATTTGATACTTATGAAAAGTGGGTGAATTGGTAACTCAAAATGGCTTTTTTCCATTTTTTGCAAAACTGGACAGGTTCTAGTTATTTGATTTATTTCTCTCAAACCGTTCATTATAAAATTCCCAAACTTTCATATCTTACACTAAACTGTAATATGAGTAATAAGGAATTTTATTATGATTTATGGACAATTAAAACATGGGTAAATAAATCATTGAACTCACTGCTGTTTCTACAGCCCTGTTTTGTACACATAAAATTCCATAATTTATTTCTCCCAAAATGATGAACAAAACACTACAATCTTTTATTATGTTTTAAAAACACTGTATTAGGAGTATCTCCAAATATTTCCATGAATTATAGACTAATATAAAGGGTCTTAAAAGGTATATTACGTGACTACTTCGGGTTTTACTCAGCACCAAATACATAAGTTTCAAGGAATTGTTTCTCTCAAATGGATGAACAAAGTGTTACGATTTTTGGATATGTTATTCTATACTTCAAATAGGGCATTAATATAATTTTTACATAATTTTTGGACGACCAAAACACATGCAAAACATCTCGTCAAACAGACTGTCCAGAAAGTGCACGATTTCAACCTTATCACTATCAAAGTTCATTTTTACACCATAGATCATGCTTCAACCTAATATTAACACTTATAGATGATAAAACAACAATATTAACATATGGATGGGTTTATATACACATGAAAACATATTTATTGGGACAAGATCATGCATGCATCATCAAAGTTCTTCAAATTCACAAAAACTAGAGTTGTTTGCATACCTTCTTAGATTTTGGGGGTTGTTTGAAGCTCTAAAGTACTTTGCCCTTTTCCAGGCTTTGATTCAACTTCTAAACCAATATTATGAGGATTTCCTTAAGGGATTTGGAGGAAGAATTCCTCCTAAGTGATGGTGGTGGTGAATTTCTCTATTTTCTTCTCTACCACTCTTACTAGCTAGGACATTGTGAAATGAAGTTGTGGTATGGAGAGGGGGAGGATGGACCTTTAAATAGGGTGGATAAGTGTGGAGGGCAAGCATTGGGGTATCTTGGGGAGCAAGAAGACTTGGGGAGCAAGAATGGGGTATTTGCAACTTGGTACATGAATTAGTAGGAAATATAATCTTTGTCCAATGGGCTTTAGGGTGAACAAAATTATGTGTGTTTGGGCCCAAATTTGGCAGCCCAAATGTGGTTAGGTGCTATATAATATTCGTTGTTGGGTTTTGGTATTTTAATGTTCGGTTTTTGCTTCCGAGCAATTAATTTATTATACGATACATGTTAAAATATTCAAAGTTTTTAAATGTCACATTTATTAAACTTTATAAATCTGGACTTCGATTAATTTTATTTATTAAATCTTAGAATTAACCTTTATTTAAAGTGCTAGTAGTGCCTCTGGCTCAGAATGCTCGTCTGTCACCTGCAAAAATTCCAATCTTCATGCAAAATATTCTTATCACAACAAATTTTATTTAATCATTTTTGGGATGATCTTTAAATCTTGATTTTTTTGGTTTTGGGTTATTACATAAGCTAATTCATTTATCATTTTTTTACTTATTACTCTTTTCTATTTTTTATTTTACACTCTTCCCTATAAAATGATTGGTCCCGTAGCTCAGTTGGTTAGAGCGTTGGTCTTATGAGCCGAAGGTCGCGGGTTCGAGCCCCGCCGGGACCAGTTTACTCACCACTCTCTTTCCTACTTTAATAAAACCAATTTTGTTTTCACTCTTCTCCTTCACATTTGCTCTTTTCTTCAAGATTTTGCATTGAAGAAAATATTTACTCAACACCAGATGTTTGCAACCGTTTACCTTTGTCTTCACTTTTTTTCTCTTTTCGCGAATGGTTTTCACCATATATGAGTTATGATGTGTTCTACATAATAATTGTTATTAACTACGTCATTAGTATATTGATAGGTCAACCCATTTAATTAAATGAGTCATAATGTGTTTGAGTTCTTGTGAACTTGCACGTACATAAGTGTTACTCATTTTTATTTGATTATTAATTTATTTTTCAATTATTTCATAAAATTTTATTAATTAAAAATCCATTTTTTTTTACAAAATATAACTTTTTTTTAATCATTTTGTATAATTTGTGTTATTATCCCCCAAATTATGGTACAGACGTATCAATCATAGTTATTATATATATTTCTTATATAATTAGGCTAACACGACCTCCAAAAAATATATTTTTTTATCCTTCAACTCTATTTACTTTCAACCCATCTAGGTGGTCCATCCTCGCTGTTCGTGGCCTTTAACATCTCAACTCAAACACCACGTAAACTAACCACAACCAACTGTGATGCATGTATATTTCAATTTAAACTCTAAATCTTCATCGGTTATGTTCCTATGATTTGTTGATGATGCATAACTCTACTAATCACCCACCATGTCAGATGGTGTCATCACCTTGAGTCAGGAATATAGGTCCAACGTTAATCAGACCAATTGATCCTCAACGCCGACATCATTAGTGCAATCAATTGAAACATCACACTCATGTAAATTGCTTTTTCAGTGTACACTATAACATTGTTGCATTATTGATATTAGTTTAGTTTAGACTATATATAACACTACTATTACATTATTGATTTCAATTAAATTTATGTTTTGTGATCGATCATCTATTTTCATCATCTTCTAACCAGATCCACGCACAACGACACAAGGTAAGAGGGGCCATGGCCCCTCCCATTTTTAATTTTTTTTTACTATTATATGCATATATTTATATATATATTATATAAAAATATATATTTTTCTTAGAATATTAGTTGGACCCTCTCGCATGTTTTAAAAAAATTATTGGACTCTAGTTTTTTAGTTGGACTTTAATTAAGTTGAATAATTATTTTTTCATATTAGTTGAATAATTCTATTTTTCTTCTTCTTAACATTTAAATCTTTGTTAATCATTTTAATTTCTAAAAAATTGGTTGGGCCTGACAATTTTAATGTGTGTTTAGTTAAATTTTATTAAATCTCACTTAGTGTACATTTTTTTTAGAAAGTAAGAAGTATTAGCTTTCATTATTGCAAGAACACATGTTATTTGGTAGTCCGATCACAAATGCCGGTGGATCTACCCAACGAAAAGAGATCTCATAAAAACGAGACGCCCTTGCAAACTCGTGCGCCATATTATTAGCACTCCTTCGTATAAATTTTATCGAAAATGGAGTGATAAAATTGAGACGAGTTAATTACATCCACCACTATTTTTGAATCACTCTCCACTAAAACATCGCTCAAGGCCAAACTCTTCATCCAAGACAATGCTTCCGACACGACCATTGCCTCGCCCACCTCCACATCAACAACCCCATCAATGACCATCGTTCGACCCACCATGAACTCACCTTGGCTTCCTCGGATCACCATACCAAAACCTGTTTGCTGGGTTTCCATAAAAAAAGCAGCATCAACATTGAGTTTCCAACTTCCATCCATTGGAGCATGCCATGCCTCACATCTCCGACCAATTGCTCCATCTCTTAGCATAAATACCTTATTTGTTGCTATCCAATCTTCAAGTAGTACAGCAGCAGCAAAGCCTGTTTCAACAGGTCCATTACAAGCTCCTTCCCATAGTTTCAAGTTGCTTTCTCGCCATATTTGCCACATAATCGTTGCACCCCGAGCAGCAATCCCCGAATCACAATGGCGCAGCACAAAAAAAATCAAATCCCTTGTACCTTCCACCTCTAGCAAGCTCTTTCTACCACCTCCTTCAAACCCGCCTCTTCCCAACAACCCATAGCAAATTTGCAACTCACAAAGACATGCCAATTACCCCCGTGCTCTTCTCCGTAGTGGATACACCACTTATATTCAACAATTCTTTTCGAAAATAATCTCTCTTTATTAGGTAAACAATCATGTCAGACCCTCCAAAAGAAATCCTTGACCCGTGGAGGCACTTTCAGTCGCCAAATAAGATTCCAATCGCTAGGTGTATCCAACGAATCGCCCCTTGCAATCATCGAAGCAACTCGATAACCAGATTTAACCGAGTATGTTCCATTTCTTTCATAATGCCAAATAATCTGGTCTGCCACACCTCCGGGGACTAGTGGCGTTCGCATCACACGTTGTGCTTCAGCTTGCGACATTATTGCAGTGATTAAATTCTTATTCCATGCCCTCCTACTAGGTACCAGCAACATATTCACAGTCCACTCCTCCATGCTATTTGGAACCACCGATCTTAATTTAAAGCCATTGTCATCAGCAATCCATGGTTTACCCCATACTTGTATGCAGTTTACTTCCCCCACCTTCCAGCGAGCACCACAATCAATAAGGTCTCGACTCGCATAGATACTTCTCCAGGTGAAACTCGGATTACTCCCCATGTTTGCATTCAAAAAATCTGATTCAGGGAAGTATTTCGCTTTTAATACTCTACAAACCAGAGCCTCTGGTTCTTTAATTACCCGCCAAGCCATCTTTCCAAGCAAAGCTAGATTAAAAAGATGAAGACGGCGGATGGCAAAGCTAGACTAAAACAAATTTCCAAAAAAAAAAAACTTCTTCAAATTGAAAACAAATTTCCAAAAAAAACTTCTTCAAATCGAGGTGGCATGGCTGGTGGACTGACGACGGCGGATGGGAAAGGAATCATCAGCCGACGGCGAGGAAAGGAATTTAGGAAGCCTATGGGTGTGCTAAGTGTCCATTGTAAGGAATATTATAAAAAGCCATCTATAAGTTAAAAAAAAAAACACTATAAACTAGAAAAAAAAAACTTATGTTAATGTTATATAATTATATGTTTTTTTGTCTGAAAATTTACTTTACTTTGGGTGTGGTTGTTTTCTGCCTTTTAGTGGGGTAATTATCGTTCAAATAGATAAATTGAGTGTATAATTTTCGAGTGCACTTATGAATAAAATGATGAGAAAATTTCATTTTTGATCCCACCATCCACAATCCCTCATATTTTTGGTGTCAACCCTCTGAATTTTGGTTTGGAAGGAAAAAACACTAGATACATTAGGTTCCAAAAAGTGAGTCAATCGTAGTCAACCCATATAAACCATCAACCCAATATCTCGTTTCTTCTTATATAAAAGTCAAATTCAAAGAAAGTTTCGAATTAATAAAGTATAGTTATTTGCAACCATCATAAAATATAATAAGGATACTTAAATGTACATAATACACATTAAAACTTTTAAATTTTGTATTCTATCTATTAAACTTATTTGATATTATCTATCTTTTTTATATGTTGATAATGCAATCAATAGAAAAATATTCCATTATAAGATTAATGGTTTAATTTATTGGAAATGACATTTTTTATAAATGTTTGATTCATGAGTTGCAACAGAGCAAACTCCAGTAGATATTACAGTAGATATTGCATTACATATTATTCGCCAACTACAACTTGTAGGTATATGTTTTTTCATTTAAAATGATTGATTATATTTTGATTTGTTATAGGTAAATAAATTCAATTAATTAGCTTTAATTTTTTCTTTTGGCTTAAACAAGATAATATAATTGATTAATGCCCAAAATTATATGGAAATACAAGTCCACAATCTTGTACAAATTGCATATGGTTATGTTCTTCGAACTCTTAAGCTCAAACAAACGAGCTTACATGATGCGTCGAAAAATAACGCCTTCGGATATAGATCGTTCTCTTGCGAGCACTATTAATCACGAGTCTGAATCGTCCTTTTATCCTTGGCAATCTTCTCGTAAATCTCACCGAGAATCCGAGAATAACCTGCAAAAGTACGCCGGAGGGGGGCTCCGGCGTAGAAGCTCCGACGCTCAAGTCAGAATCGATCGTAGGCGAAATCAAAGAGGAATTCCCCTGTATATCTAGGGAAATTCCGGCGAATAGTATAATGTTTCTTCTCAATTTAGTGTATACTTCTTGTGATAGTGTGTATATTTCGTAAAAACGTAAGTAAGAATATGGAAATAAACTCTTTAAATACCTGGCCCCCCTCTCCGGAGAGGGGAAGACTCGTTCTCCCTATATTCTCGGCCCATTCCTAGGAATTCGGCTCCCAAGCCCCTGAGGAATCGGGCTCTCCCCTGAAGACTTGGTTCTTCAGCATATCATCCCCTATTTTCGTGGATTTGACCCATTCATTTGACTTGACTTGGTTAAGAAAGGTTGATTTATGCGTTCCCCCTTTGGGCCAGATCCTTTCAGGCCCAAAGGCTATTAATCTTCCCAAATGTGGGCCAAAGGCCCAATCACCTTGATTTCTCTAATTTCCCTGCCTAGGCCCAGGGGTGTATTAATCCTACTTTCTCCTATATCGACCCAATCATAATTATCATAATTTTATCCCGTTTCCACGTGTCGACTTCTCCAAGAGCGACATATTTATCTACATCAACCACTCCCCCCTACTCTCATTAAAAGAATAATTTTTAAGAGAGTAGGAAAACAATAACACTAAGATAAATATTAAAGAAATATTCCATTCCTTAAAATACTCCTCGAAATATTACTGATTTGATTTCCTTCTTAATAATTACCTCTGGAAGGCCTCAGGTCTTTTGCACTTCCACACGCAACCTTGCCCTCGAAACCCGTGGCCACGCGCTCATTCATGAACCAACATCAGGCCGCCCTTCTTCATTCACGCGCGTTTTAATTGGGTGACATTAATTCTCCTCGGTCTTCTCCCTTCTCTCTCCTCTGCCTAATTATTTCAAAACCCCTTTTTTCCACCAAAAACCCTTCTTTCTTTCATTTCAAACTTATCTATTTTCCATCTTCATTTTAACTTCTGCAAATTTAACTCCTCCACGCACGTCCTCCGGCCACTCCGTCATCCTCCCAAAAACCGACTTTGCTTCAGGTATCTACTCCTTCTTTTCTCTTTTCATTTACAATATCCTCATGTCATCTTCAACTCATACTTCGTCAGACTCCATATCTATGGAGAGTTCCACTTCCAACCCACTCCCCATATTTCCCATAACTGACCTCACTTTGAAGGACAAAATTTCCGGTCCCTCCATACTTTCTTCTGAGCGCGTCGCCGCCTTCCTCCGTTCGGGAATCTTTCCTCCCGAGTACATAGTTAGGGCAGCCCATAGGAAAGAACGCCCAAACTTTCCAGGTCCGAACACCTTGGCCTTCTGGGAAGCCCAACTAAAAGCGGGTCTCCGTTTTCCCATTCATCCTTATTTCTCCGAAATTTCCACTTACCTTCGTATACCTCTGAACCAGTTTACTCCAAACGCTATAAGAGCGATGTTAGGCTTCTACATTTTGATGAAGGGAAACGGTGGTGAACCTTCAGCCCAACTCTTTTTAACTCAATATATGTGCAAGTTTGCCGATGGGTTCTTTTATGCTTGTGGTCGTACTTCCAGGACCGGAAAGTTCATGGAAAAACTCCATGAGGGGGTCCAGGACTGGAAGGACTACTACTTTTTTGTCACGAATCCTTCTCCTTGGGAATTTCCTCATGAAGAATGGATTTATGAGAACCCTGGAGTGCCCCGTCCTCCTCTTTCTGTTTGTTCCTCTCTAAACTTGGATGTGATGAACCATCTAAATGACAATGTCTCTGCCCATGGCTTTTTTGATGTGATGAGTATTTGTAAAAATCCTAGAGCCCTCTCTCATTTCGGTTTTGGCCGCCCCGATTATCCCCTAGGTCCCGACGATGGTAATACAGTTTCTTTTTCTTGATATTGTCCTCAGAATTTGAACTGCCGTGTTTATTAATGTCGCTTCATATTTCTTTATGCAGCTATGAGTTGGTTAACTCAGATTTCCCGCGATGCCACTCCTCTCTCGATGGTTGCTAAGTCTCCGGCCCCTGAAAGCTCCTCAAAGGCTCCAATTCCTCCTTCCCCAGTGAAACCTGCCACCGGGTCAATTGCTAAGCGTACCCGTTCCTCTACTGAGAAAGCCTTAGTTTCTACTCTGCCTCCTGCTTCTGATGCCTCCAAAAAGAAGAAGTCTAAAACCAAATCCTCTCTGCCTAATGTCTCTTCCGACGCTCCTGATGAGATTAATGTCGATCATCTCCTGTCTTTCATAGAGCGTCACACTCCGACCCCTGCCACCGAGGCTCTTAATGCCCTGTCTCCCGAAGAGCGAGTTGTGCATGCCGCCCATAGCTTTACACAAGTAAATTCTCTCTACAGATGTACTTCTAGATAATTTTAATATTGTCAAAAGTATACCTGTCTTACTTTTTTAGATTGTTCATTGTGTAGTTTGGTCTCCTGTTTTCCAACATATCTGAACGAGCTCTCCAGTCCATTCAGCTAGTGGATGACCTCCAAAGTCAAGTAGAGCTGGAGAAGGTGAAGAAGGAGATACTCGATGCAGAACTACAGGACGTTAATCAGAGGTGTAAAGTACTCCAAACAACGCTTTCGGGTGAGATCTCTTCGCTGAAGAAAGAGTTTGGTAAGCGGGTTGAACAGTTGGAGGTTACTCTTCCTCGGGCTGGTATGAAATTATGCATAGAATCCCTGTTTACCTCTGCCATAGGTAAAAAATTTCTAGGTACCTTACATCGGGAGTGGCTGGAGGCCTTCCTTCAAAGTAGCAGCCTTTTTAGGGGCAATGGGTGCATATATCCCCCATTTTATTGACCATGGGTTTTCTAACGCCGTAGCTGAACATTCTGCTCCGGGATTTAATGGTCAGTATACTCGTGCCCTCCGGTTGGATGAACTGGACACTCCCCCTAAATTCCCTGGAGATGCCAAGGAAGACATCAATACCCCTTGGTGGTTACCTGGGATGAGGAAAGCAGTTTTGGAACTGAAAGATGCTGCCTTGAACTTGGATGATCTTGCACCGACAAAGGATATAGCTTTCCCCATTCATGTGGAGAACCCAACTCCAGTGGCTACCGTGGCGGCAGGTGCTCCGATGGAGAAGGCAGAAGGAGGCGATTCCAGTGGGCGAGCTGAGGAGACAGGAGAAGGTTCCGAGGGGAAGAATGATGTTCCCCTCTCTTCATAACTTTATTTCCCTGATAACACTTTGGTACTTTTAAAACACTTTTTATTTTGTTAAGGCCTCTAAGGCCCTTTTTGGTATTTTCCGGAGACTCCACACTCCGGAGTTTTTCTGTGGAGGGCTTAGGCATGGTGCCTTAAGTCTTGAATATTCCTGCTTTATTTATGCTCAGCATCGTACCTGCATATTATTCCATGGCATGCGTATATATATATATATATATATATATATATCTGTCTATATCTCTGCTGTTTAAACATATGATGTGATTCCTGCCCTGCTCTTTCTTCACTTATGAATTTAGCATGTATTTTCTTGACACGTAAAGGCTCTAAAGCTCCTAGAAGAACCTTAATAAGAAGATAGGGTTTATATCCCTGTACTTACTTGGTGATTTAATAATGCTTCTAGTCTGTCTCTTAATACTAGAGTTCTTAGGGATCATATTCTCCTTTAAGTTAGAATGTTTAGGGATTATACTCTCCCAAAAGTTGTTTATACTCGTAAGAGTTTGTTTATACTCGTAAGAGTTAGTTTATTCTCGTAAGAGTTGTTTATACTCGTAAGAGTTGTTTATACTCGTGAGAGTTGTTTATACTCGTGAGAGTTGTTTATACTCGTGAGAGTTGGTTTATACTCGTAAGAGTTGGTTTATACTCGTAAGAGTTGGTTTATACTCGTAAGAGTTCTTAGGGATTATACTCTCCCTGAAGTTAGAATGTTTAGGGATTATACTCTCCCAAAAGTTAGAATGTTTAGGGATTATACTCTCCCCTAAGTTGTTTATACTCGTAAGAGTTTGTTTATACTCGTAAGAGTTTGTTTATACTCGTAAGAGTTGTTTATACTCGTAAGAGTTTGTTTATACTCGTAAGAGTTTGTTTATACTCGTAAGAGTTTGTTTATACTCGTAAGAGTTGTTTATACTCGTAAGAGTTTGTTTATACTCGTAAGAGTTTGTTTATACTCGTAAGAGTTTCGAGAGTTGCTAGGGATAGGGTTTATTGGCGAGTTAATTATATCTTCTGCTACTGTACCCCTACTCCCCCTAGCTTTAGAGGCTGTCGTGGATAGAAACTTTAGGTTGATGTAAATCTCTCTATCTTGTAATATCTCTATCGTATTATGTTTTAGCTTTCAAAACATATTCGTTATTTCAGCACTCATTATTCAGGCCCTTAACAGTTGTCTTAACACGGTATTAACATATGAGAAACATTTCACCATAAAATCGGCATACAAGAGTCATTTCATCACAGTATTAACATGCATTTATGGAAATTGCTGAAATTTTATCAAAACCGATGCTCCATTGATCAAAAGTGTTCATCAACATAGGCAAATAAGGGGAACCTATGCCGGCCTCATTAAAAACCTCTCCGTGGTAAAACCCCAAAGGGAAACCCACGTAGAGGGAAAAAGAGTGCCGGTGAAGCAATTATTCGAATAAGAAGTAAACATTCAAAATCGTTCATAAAGAGAAAGGAAGTAGGGGAATAACACCTTCCTCAAACATAAAACCTCTTCAAGTGGCACACGTTCCATGGCCTTAGTATCTCTTTCCCTGTCATGTCTTGGAGCTTGTATGCTCCGCCTTTTAGTACCTGTATTACCCTATACGGACCTTCCCAATTGGGTTCCATCTTCCCAGTGTTCTTCAAGGCATCTGCTCTTCGAAGGACTAAATCCCCAACTTTAAAGGAGCGAGGGACTACCCTGCGATCATATGCTGCCTTGATCCGACTCTTGTACCTTTCTGCTTTTAATCTCGCCATCTCCCTCTCTTCATCCACCAGGTCCAGCGCCTCCCTCATCAATTCTTCATTTCTTTTTTCTTCAAAATAGGTGATCCGGTGCGATTTGAGTCTGGCCTCAGGAGGTATCACTGCCGCTGCCCCATATACCAACTAGAAGGGAGATTCGCCGGTAGCTGTTTTAGGGCTAGTCCTGTAGGACCAGAGGACGTTGTTTAACTCCTTCACCCATTTTCCTCCTACCTCTTCCAATCGTGTTCGAATACCATCCACTAGGATTCTGTTTGTAACCTCCACCTGTCCATTAGCTTGTGGATGAGCTACTGAAGTAAACCTCTGTGTAATGTTCCATCTCTCGCACCATCTCCTTACTTTCTCTCCGTTGAATTGCGTTCCGTTGTCGGAAACCAAGATTCTGGGTACTCCAAACCTGCAACAAATATGTCTAGTAAGAAAAAGAATTACATTATCTTCTTCGATTTTGGCCAAGGGCACAGCCTCTACCAATTTACTGAAATAATCCACGGCCACGATCAGAAATTTTCTCCCTCCCGGTGCCAAGGGGAAGGGTCCCACCAGATCTATTCCCCATTTGGCGAAGGGACAGGGCGAGTACATAGCCCCCATTTCTTCTGCAGGTACTCGTATCAAAGGCCCATTCTTCTGACACTTCTCACATTTCTTCACATATTCTCTAGCATCTCTGATTATGTTAGGCCAGTAGAAACCTGCCCTAAATTACCTTTGCCCGATCAAAAAAAAAAAAAAAAGAAACATGCCCTAAATACCTTCTTCACCATAGTCTGGTAACCTCATGGCTGGATGTGCAACCTTCATGGATGTCCTTGATCACTAGCTCTGCTTCCCTTCTTGAAAGACATTTCAAATAAGGTTGAGTGAAGGACCTTTTGTACAATTGGCCTCCTAGGATGCAATACTTCCTTATCCAAGCTTTGGCCTCTCGGGACATTGGGGTTACTGGACCCCTGTTCAATTCTTCCCATATTTCTTTCCTCCAATCATCCCCTGCTGTTATCTCTCCGATCAGGGTATCCGTAGTTACTTGATCCGCCACCAACAGGGTCACCTTTCCGTCTCCCTCGAATTCAGTGGAACTAGCCAGTTTAGACAGTCCATCTGCTTTCACATTCTCTTCTCTTGGTACCTGTACCACTTCAAAAGTATGGAATTTATTTTTTAATTTCTTTACCTCCTCTAGATAAGCGATCATTCTCTCATCTTTGGCGAGGTACTCCCCCATGACCTGTTGTACTACCAGCTGCGAATCGGACTACAAGGTGACTTTCTGTGCCCCTAACTCTGCTGCCATGCTAGCTCCTCTAATCAGGGCCTCATATTCTGCCTATCCTGGTTGTAAATCCCTCCTTTCCTGGGTAGAGCTCGATGCTCATTAACTCTTCGTCTGCTTTGGCTTTGGGTTGCTCTTGCACTAGCTCAACCACTTTCTGTCTCTTCAACTCAGGGTCTTCACCCTTAAATCTCTCCATTCCTCGGAACACGGCCCTGTCTGCTATCTTGACCGATTCCACGTAACACTTCCTTGCCTGGTATTGATCGCCACATATCTCTCCCACACCCCCCGAGGCAGGGAATTTCATCTTCATGTGGAAGGTGGAGATCACTGCCTGAAAGATATTCAAGCTTGGCCTTCCCATTACTACATTATACGAAGATGGGACATCTACAATCAGGAATTCTATTACTTGCACACGGCGGTTAGGGGCGACTCCTAACCCTACTTGCAGTAACGCTGAACCAAGGGGTTGAATGGCTCCCCCTGAGAATCCATAAAGAGCGGTTTCCACCGGTCTGAGCTTTATATTCAGGTCCATCTTCTTGAAGCACTCCAAAAACATGATGTCGGCAGAGCTTCCAGTATCTACAAAAATTCTTGCTACATCGTATCCTGCTATATCCGTGGTAATGACTAATGCGTCATTATGAATTTCTCTAGGTTCCCCTGCGTCTTCTGGCCCGAAATGAATGTCCGGACCTTCTGTCATCTTCCCTACTTCATGGTGCTCTATATTCCTCTCGTTCTTCAGCGACCGAACGCTCTGCTTTCTCTGCCTGAAGGAATCCCCATCAGCGGGGCCTCCCATAATCATGTGAATAGTTCCCCTCTTCTGGGGAGGGGGTGGTGGCTCCTCATTGCCCTTCCTCTGATCTCTTCTATCATCTTCCTGCTTCCCCTCGGGGTCCTTTCTCTTTTGACCCCTGGGGCCTTGTCGGTCTCTGAAGATAAACTCCTTCAGATGGCCTGCCTGAATCATCCTCTCTATCTCGTCCTTCAAATGCCAACATTGGTTGGTATCGTGGCCATAGTTGTTATGGAATCTGCAAAATTTATTTGACTTAGGATTTTGGGGACCTCTGCTTCTTGAGTAGGGGAATTTCATATCCGGATGGTCCCCTGCCACCTCTAGGATTTCGACTGGTTCTATCCTCAAAGGGGTATATCTCTTCGCCCTTCCCCTGGGGCTCCAGGGTGCAACTTCCTCTCTTCTTACATTTTCCAGCCTCCTGGAGCTTCTGTGTCTCTCCGGGCTTGGCCTCCTAAGAGGAATTTCTTTCCTCCTTTCTCCATTACCCACTATTGTCCTGGTCTCCGATCGCTTAGCTTTCCTTACCTCTTCCAGGGTGAGGTATTTTTCTGCCCTCCTCAATAATTCATCAAAAGTCCGAACTGGCTTCTTGGCTAGAGATGTGAACAGATCTCCATCTCTTAACCCGTTGGTGAGGGCGTTGATTTTGACCTCTAAGGAGGCTGTAGGTACTTCTAGAGCCGCTTGGTTGAATCTTTTTAAGAAAGCCCGTAGAATCTCGTTCTCTCCTTGTCGCATGTTGAATAAAGTAAGGGTGGCTCTAGGCTGTCTTCTAGCGCTGGCGAATTGATGCAGGAACAATTCGCTGAATTCGGACCATGAGTGGACAGTATCTGGTCCCAGTTGTGTGAACCATTGTTGTGCAGCCTTAGATAGGGTGGTCAGAAATACTCTGCACTTAACGCCCTCCCCGTACCGATGTAATAGAGCAGCATTCTCAAACCTCATCAGATGCTCGTACGGGTCCGTGGTGCCATCATATTCAAAGTTTAAAGATTTGAAATTAGAGGGCAGTTCATCTTGCAAAATACTAGATGAGAATTGATATCCAGTGGTATAAGAGGGTTTACTTACATTGTGAGTAATATGTCTCTGCATATCCCTCATCTCCTTCCGCAAGGCTTGTATCTGATCACTGACAGCTCCTTGATACGTGTCGTTCGTGCTCTCTCCCATCCCTGTATCCAGGATGGTATCTCCAAGGACCCTCTCCACATCCCTCCGAGGGGGTCTTTCCAGGACGCTTCTTTCGGCCTGGGAAGGTACTTTTTCTTCTGGATTTCGAGGGGGATCCTCGTTCCTGGAGGGGACTGGAACCGAATCTATGACATGCTCTGGTGGATTTGGTCGTGTGCCCTTATGGGTAAGTGGAACAGGTTCGGGAGGGCGAAGTCCTCGAGTAGCAATTATTCTTTCCACTGATTGTGCGATCATCTCATCTAACTGATCTCGAGAGACAGTCAGGAGTTCCGGTTGAGCGTTAGGGTTATCCCTATTGATCCCACTCCCCGAAGCTCCTGAGGTACCTGGTACATCTCCCTCTTGAGCGGAAGGGATATCCTCTAGTGGGTGATCTACAGGTTGTTTCCCTAAATTTCGATTTAAGGGAAAACCTGGAGGGGGAATGTCTTCTGGTGTATGATCCACGGGTCGTTTCCCTAAATTTCGATTTAAGGGAAACCCTGGAGGAGGCGGAGGAAGAGGAGGAGGAGTGGAATCTCCTTTCTCCTTTGTCTGCTTCGTTGGATCTTGTCCTCCTCCCATTTAAGTACGAAACTTTTCTCACGCCTTAGCTTGAAATTTTCCCACAGACGGCGCCAGATGATGCGTCGAAAAAGAATGCCTTCAGATATAGATCGTTCTCTTGCGAGCACTATTAATCACGAGTCTGAATCGTCCTTTTATCCTTGGCAATCTTCTCGTAAATCTCCCCGAGAATCCGAGAATAACCTGCAAAAGTACGCCGGAGGGGGGCTCCGGCGTAGAAGCTCCGACGCTCAAGTCAGAATCGATCGTAGGCGAAATCAAAGAGGAATTCCCCTGTATATCTAGGGAAATTCCGGCGAATAGTATAATGTTTCTTCTCAATTTTGTGTATACTTCTTGTGATAGTGTGTATATTTCGTAAAAACGTAAGTAAGAATATGAAAATAAACTCTTTAAATACCTGGCCCCCCTCTCCGGAGAGGGGAAGACTCGTTCTCCCTATATTCTCGGCCCATTCCTAGGAATTCGGCTCCCAAGCCCCTGAGGAATCGGGCTCTCCCCTGAAGACTTGGTTCTTCAGCATATCATCCCCTATTTTCGTGGATTTGACCCATTCATTTGACTTGACTTGGTTAAGAAAGGTTGATTTATGCGTTCCCCCTTTGGGCCAGATCCTTTCATGCTCAAAGGCTATTAATCTTTCCAAATGTGGGCCAAAGGCCCAATCACCCTGATTTCTCTAATTTCCCTGCCTAGGCCCAGGGGTGTATTAATCCTACTTTCTCCTATATCGACCCAATCATAATTATCATAATTTTATCCCGTTTCCACGTGTCGACTTCTCCAAGAGCGACATATTTATCTACATCAATCAATAATTTATTAATACCCATATAGGCTTGTCTGACTGGGCCTTGAGAACTCGAAGAACTAAACCGTATGCAACTAGTGCAAGATTGTGAACTAGTAATTTCATCACTTTGGGCATTAATAAATTATGTTCATTTGCCAAAGTCAAATGGAGAGTGTTAATTGAAACTATTGACCTATAACAAGTCAATATAACCAACTATGTTAAATAAAATAAAAAACATACACCTACAAGTTGTTAATGAATCACATGTTATGCAATATTTATTTACTTTTCTCTATTGCAGCTAATGAATCTAACATTTATCAAAAAATGTCATTTCAGATAAACCATCAACCCAATAATGAAAGTTTCCTCTTTTGGTTTCATTATCGATCTTTAAAAAAGATAAATATATAATATCAATGTAAAAGAAATGTTATCAAATAAATTCATTAGTCTGTAATACAAAATATAAGAGTGATTGATATGTGTATTATGTACATTTAAGAATATTTATTTTATTTTCCCGATGGTTGTGAAGAAGTAAACAATATTTTCGAACTTCCTTTGAATATCTTACTAGTTATATAAGCAACAAGAATTTGTTTTCTTCTAAAACACAGTTGCCAAAGTTCAGAAGGGTAGCTTTTATGATTTATTTCTTCTAAAATGTGATCACATTTATTTCTATTGAATGCTAATTTATGCAAAAAAAATTAGTAGTAGATTAAAATTGGGGTCGAAGGAGTGAACTAGAGAAGAATTTGAGTTTATTTTAAAATTAATTGGGAACGGTTATTAACACATCCATCTTTGTTAACCACATTCCCCCAATTGAAACACCCTCCCCCTTAAGAAAATGTTAGATACACTCCCCATGAATTATTCAAATTACCGTTTTCCCTCTAAAAATCTCTGACTAAATACACCTCACCTTACAACTCTAATTTATCTCCTCCCTCCCTTCATCTTTAAAAAAAATGCAAATCCACCAAAGTCACCGCCGCCCCCTCCCTCCCTCTCTCCCATATATGTAAGTAAAGAAAGAAAAAACAGCAACTCCCTTCCCCTCTCCCTTTGCCCCTACCCCATTTTGCATTTTGTGCATTGCGCGCAGGAAATGTATTTATATACACTATTCTCGACAAAATGTATATTTTCGATCAACTATTATAAAAAAAAAAAAAAGACAAATCAGTTTCGACAATAGTGTATATTTTCGACACTGGTTAATTTGTCGAAAATATTTTTTAAAAATCTGATATTTCTGAGTTTTTCTTTTTTAATTTCAAAGATTTTTTTATTTTTATGAGATTTTGACATTGTTTAGGTGGAGTTGGTGGTGCGAAGGTGCTGGGTGGCGGCGACTGCAATTAGGGTTAGAGTTTAAATGTTGAAGAGGAAGCGTATCTAGTAGTGGCAATTAGTGGGAGAGGCAGATCCAGAATTTAAAAATGGGGGATACAAAAGATATTAAATTTGGGAATTGGGGTACAATTTTAGTTGTCGATTTTTTTTTAAACATTATTATTTTTTTATTTTACCTAAGAAAAAAAATATAAATTTTCAATTTGAGGTACAACGATACCCCAAATTGATGAATAGCTGAAAAGGTATTTTAAATTTTTTACATCATTATTAAATTTAGTGTTTTTAAAACCAGACCGACCAGTTCGACCAGTTCAACCGTGAACCGGACCTGGATCCGATCGGAAATAAATGAAAAAACCATTTTCATGGTTCGACCAGATCAAATCGGCTGAGAACCGGAAAACCGATAAATAATCGGGAAAATCGGAAATTCCGATCAGACCAGTTTTTTTCATATTTAATAATTTTTGCTCGGAGACAAAAGTGTAACCACGACCATGGTGGCGGGGCAACCACATCGCGGCGGCACACAAGCAATCACGAACAACCTTCTCGATCTGATTTATGAGTTTTGATCGACGGACGGCTTCTATCGCTCCTTGTAAATTCAAAATCCACAGGATTTTGAACTAGCACAACAAATATTTGAAAGAAAGATGGTAAATGGTCATGTTTTACCATAATTCTAAATGCCTAAGTTCTCTATTCCTCTCACCTATGCTAAACCAAAATTGCGGATATCGGAGCAGAGATTACTAAACCAAAATTGCGGCACTGTGAAGTGAGAATCCCTACATAAGAAAACCCAAAACAAAGCTTTTATATTATAAGTCAGGCCCAATTATAATATTTTTAATGGGCCCAATTATTATATTAATGAAATGATTAATCAATGGCCCAACTAATATATTAACAAACCAATTAATTGTGGGTCCAATCAAATAAAATTTAGAATAACATAAATAATTAATTAAAAATTATTTAACGGTCCAATCGCCGGTTCAATCGGTCCAACCGGTTGGACAGTGAACTGGTAGCCATTCCAATTTGATCGTCGGTTTAATTATGGAAATACTGATTAAATTAATAAATAGGAGGGGAAATGGAATCAACAAAGTCAGAGGTGTACATGATCGTTCCCGTTTGGGAAGTGTATCTAGTAGTGGAAAAATGGCAGAAGGGAGTAAGAGTTAAGAAGAGATAATAACAATGATTAGATTTCCTCGGGGAGGGAAGTAGGGGGTAGAGGACTATTTCGTGTATCCTATGGTGGCTTGTAGCTAGGTTAGTAGGGCTAATCATTTAGTTTTCCACTTGTTCTATGTATTGTTACTCATGGTTGTAGAAATTTGTGTCTAAGTCCGTCTAAGTGTCACTCAAACGTCCATATTCGAAACAATCATTTATTTATAAATGGACTCCACAATACCCCATCATACCCTCAACTTATCTACTTTATGAATAAACTAATCAATATTTATTAAAATTCGTGTCCGAAGAAGTGGACATAATAAAATTGGACGGAGGGAGTATTAATTTTTAGCAGGCCCACCTCATGCAAATTTTTGCCTTTTCATCCCGTTCGATTTTGGATTTTATCAATCAAATTTCTCATCTAAATTCACATTCATACCTATAATACATTTATCACAAAAATCAGCAACAATAGGCTGTAAACCGGATTCACGCGAATTATTATTTTTCAAAGTTATTGTTCTGCACACCAACTTTTACTGTTTAAAAAAGTGTTCACATGCGTGTTATTCACCATTTAGATCATGGAGTACTAGTTTTTGAACAAAAAAAAATTGTTAATTTTATATGAAATACTCCAACAATTTATATAATTCAATTCAATAATTATAATCATATACCCTCTCTCATAAATTAATTCAATTAATTTAGAATAAATCAGTTCAATTTTATTTTTAAAAGTTACTGTTTTCTTAATTAATTAAATTTGTGACCCTGATTAAATTTTAAATGTGTAATGATTATTATCTAAATTAAATTTACGATTAAAATTTTAAAAGTTAGATTTTTTTTAGAAAATACACTTAGAGTGTGCGTTTAAAATTGTATCTTGGGACACGTGCTCTACTCATTGGGAACCCTATTTAAGGCCACATTTTCAAATTTTACTCAACTTCTCCTCCTTTTGAAGAAAAATTCACCTAGTTTCACATAATATATATTGTTCTTCATTTTTAGCACTTTAAATTCACAAATTAGTATAGTTTAGTGATTAGATTTTGAATTCAAGCAAGGTTGGGCTCCATCATTTACTTCAAGTTGTTTCTTTAAATCAAGAATCAAGGTGATATTTATCTTATTTACAATTTCAATTTGATAAATGTTGGTCCTGAAAGGTTGTCTTGGACAAGTGTATGGGGGGGGGGGGAATACACTTGTATGCAAATTCTTTTTAACTTTGATCAAACCAGAGATTAGCAAGGTTGTCTTGGACAACTCTGCTGAAGATGTATAACTTCTTCTAAGATAATCAAGCTACTAAGTACTATTGAGTACTTAGTTGAATAACTATCTAAAGGAGTTATATGTGCGGAATAGTGGTTGGACCTTTTAGTTTAGACTCCTTTAAAGTTCTGAAATCACTTAATCAATCAAACAATCCAGTTTTCAGGGAACTTGTCCAAATGTCTTTTTGCACAGTCTTAAGTATAAGTTCTTTGAAAGGTCAGTTTTGTGTGCAGTGTTGAATGTATGAAAGTAATTGAAAAGCAAATCAACACAAGAGTTTATAGTGGTTCAGAGACTCAAGCTCCTACATCCACTTTCCCTGATTGAACAGGATAATTCTTTCACTCTTGAAATTAACTTGTTTTATAGTGCCAAGGTGCACTTGATCAATAACACCACTCCTTGGTGAATTGATCCCTAGGATGTCTAGAGTCCTAGTACCCTCTTCTCAACTCAGAACTGAACTGTTCTTCTCTCAACAGTCAGCTCCTACCACTTCTACTACTACAACAACCTTCTCACTTTCACTCTTGAAAGGTATAGGGGTTGAAGTAAGGTTCCAACTAATGAGATATCCTTTACAATGAAGATCAGTGTATAAGGATAGGATATCTCTCTAAGCTTTGTATGGATATACAATGTAGTTCAGCTTAGATGAAGTGTTTGAAGACTAAGATAGTCTTTGAAAGCTATGAAAGTTCTATGAGCTTCAGAATTCTTGTGTAGTTGGATTCTGTTGAGGTGCTTTCAAATGGTCTTCACACTTCTGTATTTATAGACAATTGAAGGATTTGCCCGTTGGAGAGGCAGCCTCAAAAGTCCATAAATGTCTTCTTTTAGTTCTTCAAATTTGAAGACAGAATCTTGATAGTGACATGTCCTCATTTGGGAAATAAACGACTGTATAAGCTTTGTCTTCATTCTGCAGCACTCTTCCCAATGTCTGACTTTAAGATTCTCTTGTTAAGACTTGGACATGGCTTCTGAAGGTTGTTCCAATGATAGGACAACTCTCCTTATCACTATCAGCAGTCTTGCTTATCAGCAAGGTTGGCTTGCTCTTCTTCAGATGACTTGGCTCTTATCATTTGCTTCACTTGAAAGTGATCTTAGCATGATTCATTAAGAATCTTTAGGGTGTAGTTGTCTCTTCAGCATGGTTGACCTCAAAGCTTTCAGTACACTTCTTCTTGATTAATTGTGCTGAGACAACTCCTCTGGACAACTCTCCTGAACATCATATTTGGTCTTTAATAGACTTAGTGGTTGTTCCAGAATTTGAGCCTTCAGGGGACTTGTTCAGATGGACTTCAAAGCATGTGTTCCCCCTCAAATTGTGCATCTAAATAATTAAGAGCTGCCTAACATATCAGCTTCTCATCTAGCCTTTATTCTATATGTTCTAACATCTTTAGAACATACTCAACTTGACTTAGGCATGTCTCAGGGGGTTTTGGTATTGAATCAAAACATATCTCATTTTATTCCCAACAATTTCCCCCTTTTTGATGATGCCAAAACCTATACAATTTATGCAAAAGTGACTTAGCTACACCTATTACATTTATCTTCAGAAGACATGACTAAGGTCAATTATCCTGAAAATCAATGTGTTAGTGTACTCACTGTTCATGTTGCACATAGGTTTCAAATATAGGCATAGAGAGATTTCTGCACAAATGTATCTTGATTCAAAGTTAGTTCAACTATCATTCATATGAAAATCATTACAAGCATGTTGATAGTTGAAATTAACATATCAGAGCATGAACTCAAGACACTATTACAATCGATCATTTCATTACAACTATTCAGAGCATATACTAAACATAAGATCTAGAGTATCAGAGCAAATCAACTAAACACTTAAAAGTATTTAGATCTTCAAGTTTCAGAGCATCTTCTAGTATTAGAGCAAAACCAAAACACTTAATAGTATTTGGATCTTCAAGTACCAGAGCAGAATACTGGATATCAAGACATATACTTGTATCAGAGCAACTAATGCATATCAGAGCAAACAGATTATCATAGCACACCACATCAGCAATCTTGACCACACTTCAGCATAATTGACCAATTAAAACATATCTTCAAGTAAGATAGGTTTTTCATCCAAAAAAAAGAGGTCAGAAGACTTAGCCATTTTCCGAGATCATCCTCAGGAGGTGGCACCATCCCATATTGTGCCCACACTCTTCTTTTCAAGGCCATGGCTTCTTGGTTTGTTCCCTTGGGTCCAAGAACCATCTTGTTCAGCTTGAGGATCTCAGTGAATTCATTCAGAATCTTTGCTTGATCAATCCATCCTTCAAGCTTTGGAGGCATGTAGATGATTGGCTTGGGGGCAGTGAGTTCAAATCTTGCAATATCAGCAGCTGCAAGCAGTTGTTGATAAAGCTCTCTGTGATACTATATCATGAACTCTGCAAAAGTGGAGTTGGCATCTCTTCCATTCCATCTGTCAATGACATATTGATCATAGACAAACTCCCTTTTGGCTTCCTCCCATGAGTCATTCAGCTGAATTGGCACCCATTTATCCAAGTGAGGATATTTGGTGTCCATTGGGATCAGTAGCTGTGGCTTCATCTTGTTGAAGGTTTCTCTCTTCCTTCTTGGCTTCTGGAAATCTGCTCTTCTTTTATCTCTTGCTCTTTGTGCTTCATCCATCAAGTCCATACTTTCTTGGGCCCTCATCATGGCCAGCTTCTGTTGTGTTTCAGGGTCTTTGCCATACCCTTCATGAAACAACTTTGATGGATCATTTAGCACCACCACTTTCTTCTTCTTAGGTCCAGGTCCAAAGCCTTCTTCATACAGCTCCTCTACATCTTCAGAAGCTTTGGCACCTTCAGTGGACTTAGTCTCAGTAGACTTTTCCTTCTCAGAAGACTTGTCTTTTTCAGCAAACTTGGACACTTCAGCATTCTTGTCCTTTTCAGCAGCTTTGGTCTTCTTGGAGATAG
This sequence comes from Galeopsis tetrahit, assembly GCA_963675135.1. Classification (NCBI taxonomy): domain Eukaryota; kingdom Viridiplantae; phylum Streptophyta; class Magnoliopsida; order Lamiales; family Lamiaceae; genus Galeopsis; species Galeopsis tetrahit. Next base: position 43,626,008 of record OY776134.1, read on the forward strand.
GTTCATCATCAACAATTCTGAATTCAGGAGGCAAATCAAGGCTATTAGGAAAGTCAGTGAATGTCTCAACTGTTCTTTTCTTTCCTAGGGCCTTCTTAATCTTTCCTCTAGTTTGGACTCCTTCAGCATCTTTGTCCAAACCAGACACCTCTCCTCCTGGTCTTTGCTGTAACCTCACTCTTTCCTCTTGAGCTGAGGCCATTGAATTTTTCAAAGCAAGTGCTAACTGTTCCTCTTCATCCAATTCTTCCAAGTTCAGCACTGCTGGTTCCTTTCCTTTTCCTTCAGCAATTTTGTCTTTCCCTTTCACTGGGCTCCCAATCACTAAGGCACCTTTTGCCCTTGCTCTTTCCCTTTCCCCCTTTTTGGCAGCATCAAAACATTCAGGCTTCAGTTCACTCATAGTTGATGCCATCAAGGACTGGGCTTGGGTTAGAGACTTCATCTCCTCCAACAAGTATACATTTTCATCATGTATGTTCTGCATTCTGTCACTGCTCAAGCTAAGGAAAGCTAGAACAGGCTTCATCTTTTGTTGGACAACCTCCTCCATGGTTGCTTTTAGAGATGCATCCAGTTGGGCCTTAAGGAGCTTAGTGAGGTTGGCCACTGCACCTTCAGCAATGTTGGCCAACACTTCTTGGGAAAACTTTTCTGAGGCTGCTTTCACCATAGCTAGCCTTTGCTCTTCAGCTCTTTTCCTCTGCAGGGCTGTCTTCTTGCCAATAGCTTGCTTAATGGTCAATCTGATGGCTTGAACATTGGCATTGTGATTGTCTCTAAGCAGCTTCTGGTCCTTCTTGACCTCTTTGGAAATGGATTCCATGGTGGCTTTGGCTTTTTGAACTTCAGTGGAAATGGTTTGAAGACCAGATTCCACTCCTCCTATCCTTGCTTCTAATGTGGGTAACACCACATCCTCAGAGCCTGTTAGCCTCATTTCCACAGATGCTAAAGTTCTTCCATGCTCATCTAAAGCTCCAGTGGTTTCTGCATGAGCTGATTTGACTTGATGAGCCAAGGAATCCAACTTCTCTGATTGCATCCCAAGTAAAGCTTGTGCTGATCCAGTGTCTACTTGGATGGGAGCATCTGTCAAGAATTCATCTGCAAAGATTTGTTCAAAACTTATACCTGCAATGTCAGATAAATCAAAAGAGTCAGTAAAACCACACTTATCACCCTCAATTTCTTTTTCATAAGACTCTGATACATCAACAGTCTTCTTCTCATTTTCAACTATTTCTTTTCTCCCTTCAGTAATAATGTCCTCACACAAGGAATCAGGCCTCCTCTCATCAAGGGATTCTTGAAGTTCAGATTTGACTTCAAGAATAGCATGTCCTTCCTCACTTATATCACCCTCATTTGGTGGTACACTCACTATCCTAGTAATCACCACTTCTCTATCATCCTCTACTCCCTCTGGTTTTTCCACTAAATTTTCCTTTTCAACTCCATCACCTAGACCTGCAGCATCTCCACCTTCAACAAGGTTCAAAGATGGCAGTTGTGGGGAGATCACAGTGCTTATATCAACAGCCACTGAGTCATCCTGAATGATTAAGGGCTGATCAGTGTCCAACTCTCCTGACACTGAATAGGCCTTAATCAAACCAGCCTCTAATATAGGAACCTCAACATCTTTAGGCTGTGCCTTGGGTTCAGAAGAACCTTCATTGGCAGATGTATCTTTGGTTGTGTTACCACCCTTGGTCAACACCTCTGATGACACAGAGCCTTTCCTATGATAGGTTAGAAGGGGAGTTGGAGGCAGTTTGGATTCAGAAGGGTTGGGATTGATTTCAGGAGGGTTGGGGTTTGAAGGGTTTGAGGGATCATCAGGGGAATCATCATCATTTGAGCTACTATCAGGGTGATTGATGCCCTTAGTTTTCCTTTCCTTCTCCTCATTGATCTTATCCTCCACTAACTTTGCAAAAACTTCCTCATCAATGAGGAACCTTGTCTTTAAAACTCCAGCAAAGTGCATCAATCTGCTCTCCTCCACTTGCCACCAGTTTGCACCTTTATCTTGGATGACTTGTGAAATCTCCATAATAGTCTTGTCCTTCACATCAACAAGCATCCTCAAATCATGGAATGTCTTCTGAATTCTTGGAAATTCAGCAAGTTGTGGATACAAACTGTCCACAGTAGCCTTGGCTCCTCCTCTGAGCATACTTTCATAAGTATACTCCTCCTCATCTCCACTTGAATGGGGACTTTGGGTTATAGGGGAGTTGGCTCTGGGTTCTCCTAAAGTGGCTTCAGGAAGGTTAAGTTCAGGGATGTTGGCTTCAGAAGGGTTGATTGCAATTGAAGGTACTTCAGTTGCTTTTGAGAGTAATGGATCTGAAGGGGCTTTGCTCAAGGGGGTTGGTTCAAAGAGTGCAGCTTCTAAAAGCTTTGAATAATTGAGCATAGATGAGTCAAGGGGAGAATGCAATCTTGTCTCATCTACTGCTATATCTGCTAGCACATCTATCCCACATCTTTGCACACTCCCTTCTGGAGAATATCTCTTTGTAAGATTGATGGGGGTGATTGGTTGGTTGGTTGGGGTTATGTGGGTTTCAGGGGAGTTGGGCTCAGGGTTCTGAGTTTCAGGAATGTTGGCCTCTATTGGTTGACCTTCAGGGACCTTGGATTCTGGAGTTCCAGAGCCAGATGAGTTGGTCCTTGACTTGGACTTGGTCCTGCTTTCAGCTCTGCCCTCTCTTAGAGCAAGTTGGAGAGACCTTTCCTCCTGAAGCTCCAACACTTTATCAGTAGGCTTGGCCCTTCTCTTGCTGGCCCTACTACTCCCACTTCCCTCTCCATCCTTCTCACGGACAACTTCCCTGATCCTCTTATCACCTCTAGACTTTTGTCTAGTCTCATTATACTTCTGTCTCAACTCTTCTGAATGATCAGAAGGCACACTTACTCCCTCTTCAGCAACTTCTTCAATCTCTGCTGAAGCTCCTGAATTCTCCTCTGAGGGGATTTGAGACACTTTTCTTGTCTTCACCACTCTGGCCTTAGTCCTCTTCTTTAATTTGGGCTTCTCCTCCACCTTCTCATCAGCAGGTTGTGCCAAAAGCATCCTCCTTTGCTAAGTTTTCTTGCTGAGCTTTCTAAACATGATCTTTTGGGCAGGGAGGGGCTTTGCAAAGGTCTGCATTTGTGAATAATGGGAAAATCTCTCAATCAACAAGCTTGCCCTGGTGCAGTACTTGAGTTTCCCTTCTAGCACAACCTTGTTGTGGGCTTTCACCTTAAACTTGGCCTTTTCTTTCATCATCTCAGACATGATGAAAGTCCTCCAATCAAACTTGATGCCTTTGTCACTGGCATCAATAAACTGCAGCCATAATTCTGATTCTTGGATGGCTGACCTGCTCCAAGCTTCCAGTATTGCTCATAAGACTCTTAGTGATTACCTCAAAGAGATTGAGAAATTTTGGCTTGAGAGTCTTCTTGTTTTGTGTTGAAGAGAGAGGGCCTGGTACTAATAGCCATTCTTGTGCTATTTCATCTTCAAGTCCAGTACCATAAACTTCTGGATTCCTTCCCTCAGAGGGCAATCCAAAGGCTCCTTCAAGATCTTCTGAAGAGAATTTCACTCTATGAAATCTCTCTTCCTCCTCTCCTTCTGCCACATAAGAAAGTCTGGTGGAAACTTCACCATCTTCTGGCTTGCCTCTCCATTTGAGAAAGGCAAAGAACTCTGCCATGTAGCTCTCCAAACAAGAGTTTGGCCTCTCTTCCATGAACTTCTGAAGACCTGCCCTCCTCAACCATCTCAAGGTTGGTGTAATTTCAGGGTCTTCACTTTCAAAAGATATGATGGGCTCAAAATGAAGGCTGTTTTTGTTGCTCAAATATCCAAAATCAAGGTCTAGAGCCTTGTTGGAGAAATCAATGATCATTTCTGGTCTAACTTTGGGAGCCATTGAAGGTTACAGAAATGAATTTGAGATAGTTTTGAGAGAGTTTGAAGAAAATGAGCTAGGGTTTCGAATACTTGGGGAAGAAGAGTTTGTGGGGGATCTTAAGGCTTGAGAATATTCTAAAAAGAATGTTTGTCAATGAGTTGGTGAGTTTTGTGAGTTTTCAACGGTTGTCAAAAATGGAAAACACACTTAGACGGCCAGGATTAACTTCAGGGGAGTTGGCCAGTTTTGATCCAATGGTTAAAAACCAATGTAACAGTGAGTTATTGGTTTTATTCAAAATGTGGAAGTTATTTAATATTAGTTAATGGTTGGGGAGTTTTCGAGATAGATCATGGCTTGAAAAGTGTAATGCAAACAAGAGTTAAATCTTGGCATTTAATGCATGGAAAGTGACCTTTTGGGTGGGGGACAAATTAAATCCCACAGAGATGATATCTGTAATTGGGACAGATATCAAAGTAGACAATGATTACCCAAAATAGGTGCTTATCAAACCAAGGAAATAGTTTGATAGCCAGGACAACTTATCTGACCCCACTTGGACAAGTGTCCTGAAAAGATGTGGACAAGTGTCCTGAGATTCAATGGACAAGTGTCCTGAATATTTGAGGTCATCTCCTCTGAATTTCAGTAGACTTGACCAAGTCTGCTGAAAACCTTTCCAGTTCCCCTTGCTCCTATTAACTTCAAAGGATTTTACTTGTCCAACTTCCCTGGATCAAGTAGTCCCAACTCTGCTGATAGCTCCAGAAACCTTGCCTCTGCAAGTGGCTTTGTTAGAATATCAGCTTTTTGATGATCTGTGTGGATCTTGACCAACTTTATATCCTTCTTCTCCACATGATCTCTAATGAAGTGATGCTTGATGTCCACATGTTTGCATCTTGTGTGCAAGACAGGATTTTGTGATATAGCAATGGCACTATTGTTATCACAAAATATTGGCACTTCAGTAGAGTTGACTTTGTAGTCTCTTAGTTGTTGTCTCAACCAAAGGATTTGAGCACAACAACTTCCAGCTGCTACATATTCAGCTTCAGTGGTGGAAGTAGCCACTGTGTTCTGCTTTTTGGAGAACCAAGATATAAGCTTGTTGCCTAAGAATTGACAAGTCCCTGAAGTGGACTTTCTATCAATTCTGCAACTCCTTAATCAGCATCTGAGTAGCCAGTTAACTCAATATTGTCATCAGCAGGGTACCAAAGGCCTAGATTCTCAGTGCCTTTGAGATATCTCAAAATCCTCTTTGCAGCCTCAAGATGGCTTTTCTTAGGATTTGCTTGAAACCTTTCACAAACACCTACTGCAAAGGTGATGTCAGGCCTGCTGGCAGTGAGATAGAGGAGTGAACCAATGATTTCTCTATACTCAGTAGAGTTGGTTGGAACACCACTCTCATCAGGACCCATCTTCCAATTTGTGTTCATTGGGATCCTTACTGGCTTGCTAGTTGCATACCCAAATTTCTTGATCATCTCTCTGGTGTACTTAGCTTGGTTGATGAAGATCCCTTCTTTTGATTGCTTAACTTGTAGACCCAAAAAGAAGTTCATCAGCCCCATCATGGACATCTCAAACTTGCTTTGCATTAGCTTGGAGAACTTCTCACACAACTTCTCATTGGGGGATCCAAATATTATGTCATCCACATAAATTTGGACAAGCAATATGTCTTCTCCTTCAGTGATTCTGAAGAGAGTTCTGTCCACAGTTCCCTTGATGAATCCATGATCCAAGAGAAATTGTGACAGAGTATCATACCAAGCCCTAGGGGCTTGCTTGAGTCCATATAGAGCCTTCTTCAGTCTGTAAACATGGTTTCCAACCTCAAAACCAGGTGGTTGCTCCACATAGACTTTTTTTTTCAAGACTCCATTCAAGAAGGCACTTTTGACATCCATTTGGTACACTTTGAATCTCTTGTGGGCTGCATAGGCTAGAAAGAGCCTTATTGCCTCTAGCCTTGCCACAGGTGCAAATGTCTCATCATAGTCAATGCCTTCATGTTGGCAGTAGCCTTTTGCCACTAGTCTTGCTTTGTTTCTGAAAATCACATCATTCTCATTCTTCTTGTTCTTGAACACCCACTTTGTTCCAATAACATCTAGATGTGAAGGTCTATCCACCAGCTCCCATACTTCATTTCTGGTGAATTGATTCAGTTCTTCCTGCATGGCTGTGATCCAATTGGCATCTTGAAGTGCTTCCTCAATATCACTTGGTTCTTGCTCTGACAAGAAACAACAGAAAAGAGCACTTTCACCATGAAATCTCCTTGTTTTGACTCCTATACTTGGATCACCAAGTATTAGATCAGTAGGATGGTCAGACAACCAAGTCATTCTTTTTCTGATCTCTTCAGTAGAGTTGTCCTCTACTGAAGTTGAGTCATTTTGATCATAAAATTCAGGGTAATTGAATGCAGGATCTAATTCAGGATCATAATCAGGGGTGTTGCCCTCAATGTTAGGGACATTGGCATTTTCAACATTTTGAGTTCCCCCTAGATTATTTGATCCATTAACTACCTCAGCAGGAACTGCTTCTTCATTGGTAGTTGTTACCTGGATGTGAACTGGGATAAGATCATTCAGTTCACCATTTCCTTCAGTGGGATTTGCCTCAGGAGGATTGCCTTCAGGATTGTTGTCCAATGTGAAGTTTTCAGGGAGATTGGTTTGGACAACATCTATGAATTCAGTGTCTTTGTCCTTTAGGCTCAGTCTGGTTGTCCTCTGTGTGATTTCCTCTGGTTCTAAATTCTCATACCTGAACTCATGAATAGATTCATCAAACACAACATGAGGTGTTTCCTCCACAATAAGAGTTTTCTTGTTGTAGACTCTGAAAGCTTTACTGATTTGAGAGTATCCAAGAAATACTCCTTCATCAGCTTTGCTATCAAAGGCTTTCAACTGTTCTTTCCCATTATTGTGTATGAAACACTTACAACCAAAGATGTGAAAGTATGACACTTTAGGCAATCTTCCTTTCCTGAGTTCATAGGGGGTTTTGCCTTGCCCCTTAGTGATCAAACATCTATTTTGAGTATGGCATGCAGTGTTTATAGCTTCAGCCCAAAACCTCTTAGGTAAGTTTGAATCAGCAATTAAGGTTCTAGCAGCTTCTTTTAAGGTTCTATTTCTCCTCTCTGCAACTCCATTTTGTTGGGGAGTTCTAGCTGCTGAGGTTTCATGAGCTATTCCATTAGATGTGCAATACTCATTGATGTATGAATTTATGAACGCAGTGCCTTTATCAGATCTTATCTTGATAATGCTAAGGCTTTTCTCATTTGACAGTCTCTTTAAAAGTTCAGGTAGTTTGACTTGAGTTTCCTTCTTATTAAGGAGAAATACTACCCATGTGAACCTAGAGAAGTCATCTACTACAACCAATGTATATTTTCTACCATTTATGCTTGCTGGGGTGATTGGTCCAAATAAGTCCATGTGTAACAGTTCAAGCACCCTTTCAGTAGAGATGACTGGTTTTCCTTCTTGGCATGGCTTGCAAACATGCTCTTTAATGAAGACCTCATTAGGCAGTCCTTTCACTAATGCATTTCTAGCAATCTTGTTCATTGTTTTGAAGTTCAAGTGGTTTAATCTCTTATGCCATAACCAACTTTGTTCACTAGAACTCTTAGCAATGAAACATGCAGCATCAGTAGACTTGTCCCAGTCTGCAAAATACACATTTCCTTTCCTAGTTCCAGTCAATAGAATTTGTTGAGTCTTATCTTTGATTAAACATTTTCCACTTGAAAACTCAACATTGAAATCTTTATCACAGAATTGACTGATACTTAGGAGATTATATTTGAGACCAGCCACATAAGACACATTGGATACTTTGATGTTACCAATCATCAAAGTACCATAACCTTTTGTTGTAGCTTGTGAGCTGTCTCCAAATGTGACATTTGGGCCTTCTTTTTCAATGAAATCAGTGAGGAGTTCCTTGTTTCCAGTCATGTGCCTTGAGCATCCACTGTCAAGGTACCATGCTGACTTTTTACTCATGCTCCTCTTCTTGTGGCCCATTGGTACCTGCAATTAGATTGGTTTAGGTACCCTTTGAGTTTTGGGTCCTGAGAGGTTAGTTGTACCTTTAGGAACCCAAACTTGCCTAATAACCCTGATTGATTCAAGGTGGCTAAGTTGTCTTCCTCTAGCATCAACATACACTGTCTTTCCCATAAATGCCTTTGGGAAAGTGTGTGTGAATGTGTTAACTTTGTAAGTTTCAGGAGAGTTGTCAAATCTCCTGAACTTATGAGTTCTTTGTGCTACTTGAGGAAATCTTTGAGGAAAGGCTTTCTTATGACCATTACCCTTTGGCATATAGGGTTTTGGTTGTCTCATTTTATTTTGCCTTTGAGGATAGTTGTCCTTAGGTCTAGTCAGCTGAGACTTTCTCAAAAGAGTTGGCCTAGGCTGATTATACATTGGATAACTCCTCTGAACATTGTTCAGGAGAGTTGCCCTTCCATTGGATCTACTCTGCTGACCAACATTCCTCTTGTGTTCAGGAGCTTTGGCCATTTCCTTAGGTTTTGACCTTGTCTCCTGTGGCACTTGAGTAGGCAAGTCATCCATTTTGCCCTTTACTTTGTTCAGTGGCTGATTCACTTCATTTTCAGTTTGTGCCACTGACTTAACAAAGATTCTCTTAGTGTTACTTGTAGAAGCAACACTAAGACAAGGTGAAGATTAAAATGGATCAAATCCTAATCCACTTCTTTGAGCCATAGGTCTTTGATAACTCTGAATTTCCTCTATTGCTCTAGAGGATTTCTTCAGAGCAGACATCTTTAGTTTTAGGCTCTCTTCACTTGATTTAAGAATATCATACTCATGTGAGAGGTTTTCAAATTTGGCATTTAGAATTTTCAGTTCAAAATCTTTTCTCTTCTGAGAGAGAAGTTGATCATCAATCTCTTTTTGTTGGTCAACTATCCTGAGATTTGCTTCCTCAAGCTCTCTCAAGACTTGTTGATACAACTCAGTAGATTTGACATCAACCACTACCTCAGAGTTTTTGGCAAGCTCAATAGCCAGTCTTTCATTTTCTCTCACACAGTTATCATGAAATTCTTGTAACATAGTGAAATCTTCCATCAACTTTCCAAGGGAAAGCTTCAGGTTGACCTCACTAGTGTTTTGTGAGATGAATGATGGTGAGCTAGAAGTAGAGGATACCTCATCATCCTCAAGAGCCATGTTGCAGACATCATCATCATCTTCACTGTTGGAGAACAGTCCATCAGAAGAGTTGAAGCTTTCAGCACTTTCAAATTCTTCACCAGCCATCATGGCTTTTCTATTGGTGAACTTTCTGTCTCTCTTTGCTTGCCTTTCTCTTCTCTCCTTAGAGCTCAATTCAGGGCAGTCATACTGGAAATGCCCTTTCTTTTTGTAGTTATAGCACAAGTCTTCATCATCATCTTTCTTTGGTTCTTCCTTTCTTCTTGATGATGAAGGTTCAGCTCTACTAGACCTTCTCCTATCAGAGTACTTGTCCTCTGATCTTTTCTCTTCAGGCTTTTTGACCTCAGTCTGAGCTTCAGGAGAGTTGTACCTTCTCCTGAATTTGTTGTCTTGGTAGAATTTCTTGTATCTACCAAACCTTGAGTTTAGCTTGTCAAACCTTCTAGCCATTAAAGCTAGTTCCTCCTTCATTTCAGTCTTGGAGACTGACTTTGATGATCTAGGAGTGGACTGGATTTCTGGTTCAGCAGTTTTGGCTTTGAATGCCACTCCTTTTGTGGGAATTGAAGGTTCCTCAACAGGCTTTCTTCTGTTGAGATCGAACTCATAAGCCTTGAGTTCAGAGAAGATTTGTTGCATGGGCATGGTGGAGAGATCTTTGGTATTTTGCATCATCACAGCATAGACATCCCACTTTTGGGTGAGACTTCTCAAGATCTTCAGTCCAACTTCTCTCTTGGAGTACACCTTGCCCAAGGAGTTGATTTCATTCATCACATCAGTGAATCTACCAGCAAATTTGTCAATGGATTCCTCAGATTCCATTGTGAATTGCTCAAACTTTTGCACTGCCACTTGGAGCTTGTTCTCCTTGATCTTTTCAGTACCCTCACACATCTCAACAAGAGTATCCCAAATTTCTTTGGTAGTTGTGCAGTGGTAGACTCTCCCCATTATTGCATCTGGAATTGTTTGGTAGAGGGTGTTCATGGCAAGATAATTCAGATTATCTTTCCTCTTCTCATCAGAAGTGAAGTCATCTTCATCCTTAGGAATCAATTCCCTTACATCAGTTCTTTGAGCTTCAGTGAGTCTGGGATTGATTTGAGTAAACACAAAAGGACCTCTTGTGATTACTCTCAACATATCAGTGTGAAGGGATGCAAGATGAGCCCTCATTTTGATTTTCCAGAAATCATAATTGTCTATTGAGAACATGGGCAATTTATGATGTGAGATGTGGTTGACTGGATTTGTGGCCATGTTGTCCAATCCTTGAACAGCAGGGGGTGGAACAGCAGCATTGTTGTTGGCCATATCTCAAGAACAAACAGTTAGTCAATAATCAAATAGGATTTCAGATAGATCAGTTCAGTGACCACACCAAATGTATGATTTTGAAAACCAAGATGGCTTTTCAGAAGCAGTGGTCTTTGAACCCCTGCTCTGATACCACTTGTTGGTCCTGAAAGGAGTATATAACAAGTGTATGGGGGGGGGGGGAATACACTTGTATGCAAATTCTTTTTAACTTTGATCAAACCAGAGATCAGCAAGGTTGTCTTGGACAACTCTGCTGAAGATGTATAACTTCTTCTAAGATAATCAAGCTACTAAGTACTATTGAGTACTTAGTTGAATAACTATCTAAAGGAGTTATATGTGCGGAATAGTGGTTGGACCTTTTAGTTTAGACTCCTTTAAAGTTCTGAAATCACTTAATCAATCAAACAGTCCAGTTTTCAGGGAACTTGTCCAAATGTCTTTTTGCACAGTCTTAAGTATAAGTTCTTTGAAAGGTCAGTTTTGTGTGCAGTGTTGAATGTATGAAAGTACTTGAAAAGCAAATCAACACAAGAGTTTATAGTGGTTCAGAGACTCAAGCTCTTACATCCACTTTCCCTGATTGAACAGGATAATTCCTTCACTCTTGGAATTAACTTGTTTTATAGTGCCAAGGTGCACTTGATCAATAACACAACTCCTTGGTGAATTGATCCCTAGGATGTCTAGAGTCCTAGTACCCTCTTCTCAACTCAGAACTGAACTGTTCTTCTCTCAACAGTCAGCTCCTACCACTTCTACTACTACAACAACCTTCTCACTTTCACTCTTGAAAGGTATAGGGGTTGAAGTAAGGTTCCAACTAATGAGATATCCTTTACAATGAAGATCAGTGTATAAGGATAGGATATCTCTCTAAGCTTTGTATGGATATACAATGTAGTTCATCTTAGATGAAGTGTTTGAAGACTAAGATAGTCTTTGAAAGCTATGAAAGTTCTATGAGCTTCAGAATTCTTGTGTAGTTGGATTATGTTGAGGTGCTTTCAAATGGTCTTCACACTTCTGTATTTATAGACAATTGACGGATTTGCCCGTTGGAGAGGCAGCCTCAAAAGTCCATAAATGTCTTCTTTTAGTTCTTCAACTTTGAAGACAAAATCTTGATAGTGACATGTCCTCATTTGGGAAATAAACGGCTGTATAAGCTTTGTCTTCATTCTGCAGCACTCTTCCCAATGTCTGACTTTAAGATTCTCTTGTTAAGACTTGGACATGGCTTCTGAAGGTTGTTCCAATGATAGGACAACACTCCTTATCAAATGGACAACTCTCCTTATCACTATCAGCAGTCTTGCTTATCAGCAAGGTTGGCTTGCTCTTCTTCAGATGACTTGGCTCTTATCCTTTGCTTCACTTGAAAGTGATCTTAGCATGATTCATTAAGGATCTTTAGGGTGTAGTTGTCTCTTCAGCATGGTTGACCTCAAAGCTTTCAGTACACTTCTTTTTGATTAATTGTGCTGAGACAACTCCTCTGGACAACTCTCCTGAACAACATATTTGGTCTTTAATAGACTTAGTGGTTGTTCCAGAATTTGAGCCTTGAGGGGACTTGTTCAGATGGACTTCAAAGCATGTGTTCCCCCTCAAATTGTGCATCTAAATAATTAAGAGCTGCCTAACATATCAGCTTCTCATCTAGCCTTTATTCTATATGTTCTAACATCTTTAGAACATACTCAATTTGACTTAGGCATGTCTCAGGGGGTTTTGGTATTGAATCAAAACATATCTCATTTTATTCCCAACAATAAATTCTTAATTTCTTCCATTCCTTGCATTCTATTATGATGTTGATGATTTATGTTATTGTTTTGATTGTATTTTCCATTAGTATCAGGAGTTAAACCTTAAATTGTTTTGGGTGTGAATGTTTAGTGGGTGATTAGCGGATTAATGGAGTAATTACATGATTAACCTATGTCTTGTAGGTTAAATGTTTCTAGTGTTGTAATTTGTATGTTTTAATTGGTTGATCAATCCTATTAGCTAGCATTTTCGATTATGTTAATTGCAACGAGAGTTGGGTTTGCATGATTGGGGTATGTGTGTGAGCCTTAATTAATTAATTAGAGTTAAGTAGTAATTAGCTAAACCGAGAGAGGGTTGATTGCTTAGATCGACAACATTAGACACTAATTGATAAGATGTCGTCCATGAGATTAGTGAGAGGGCGAGTCGTAAACATTAGTAACCGTGTTGAAAGTGTTTACGAGTCATTATTCTATAATCTTATGGTACTAATTAGACTCCATAATTGCTAATTAGTGCACGTGTTCACCTAAGTCTCACGAGGGATTGGTCTACACATATATGTACGTGATAGCATTTAGCATAGTTCAAGACATTAGGTTTATTTATTGTAATTAGTTCGTTAATTCATTAGTAAACCAACAAAACGGAAGCACCCGAAGCAATCTCTTCACTTGAACTTTACTCAAAATTAGTTTAATCGTGTTTAAATTGTTTGATACTTAGCTTAATCATAGTTATATTTGAATTCTAGTTTGCGTTTCGATTATCGTTTTACCTTAGTATTCTCACAAACCCAAAAACAATCGTTTAGTTACTACAATAACATAAAACTCGTAACTTTAGGGATTCACATACACTCAATTAGGTCCTTAAAACGAAAAACTACTTGGTCGTACTTGCATACTACAATTGAACCCATACGCTTGTGGGGATCGTATTGTTACTTTAAATTGTGCAAAATACGTAACAAGTCACTAATCACCCACATGATGTCTGCCGACGTCACCACTCTCAATGAAGAATATAGGTCTGACATGATCCATAGATCCTCAATGCCATCATTAGTGCCAACAATTGATCAATTGAAACATCATACTTTCGTAAGTCGCATTTGCAGTTTGGACTATAACACAATTGTATTATTGATATTAGTTTCATGTTAGGCTAGTAGGTTGTCGTGTTTACGCCTCTTTGGTCCATGACACATTGACATGTAAGTTTGTCAATGCATTTATTCAGTTAAATTGTGTGTCAACTACGTACGCTTTATATATATATATATATATATATATATATATATATATATTACTATTTTTTTATCTCCTTTTAACACATATCTTTTAAGTTGTCTCAACCTACAATAACTTGACTAGCTTTTTTTTTTTTTTTTACTTTTATGACCTAGGCTAGTAACTTTTCACAAGCCATTCATCTTATAAGCTAATTCCTTTATCATTTTTTATTCATTACTCTTTTCTCATTTTTATTTTATACACCCATTTTTTTAATATAATTGGTCCCGTAGCTCAGTTGGTTAGAGCGTTGGTCTTATGAGCCGAAGGTCGCGGGTTCGAGCCCCGCCGGGACCAATTTATAAGTTAGAACTCTCACTGCCCTCTTTCCTACTTTCATGAGGGGATATAATATTTTTAATTCACATTCAATCTCCCCTATTTCTCTCTCTCCACTCTAATGAACTATAAATTATAACCAACTCTAAACATGATTTTTATTTCCCTAAAAAAGTGATTTTAATTTTTCACTTTTTTCTCCTTCACCCTCTTTCCTACTTTCATGAGGGGATATAATATTTTTAATTCACATTCAATCTCCCCTCTTTCTCTCTCTCCACTCTAATAATGAACTATAAATTATAACCAACTCTAAACATGATTTTTATTTCCCGAAAAAAGTGATTTTAATTTTTCACTTTTTTCTCCTTCACCCTTTTTCTTCTCTTTCAAGATCTTGCATTGAAGAAAATCTTTGCTCGGGATATTTTACAAAATAGTTTACCTTTGTCATCAATATTTTCCATCTTTTCGCAAATGATGAAATATTTAAAGTTAAAATTCTCACCACCTTCTTTCCTAATTTGATAAAAATACAATTTTTTTATTCACATTCAATCTCTCATCATTCTCTCTTTTCTACTTTAATAAAATATGAATTCACCACTCTCTTTTGAAAACGTGATTTGTTCACTCTTCTCCTTCCCATTTGCTCTTTTCTTCAAGATTTTACATTGAAGAAAACCTTTGCTCAACTGTAGATGTTTTGCAGAATTGTTTACCTTTGTCTCAACTCTTTTTCCTCTTTTCGAGAATGATTTTCACCATATTTGAATTATGACGTGTTCTGTATAATGACGTTATTAACTACGTCATTAGTATATGAATGGGTCAACCCATTTGATTAAATGAGTCATAATGTGTTTGAATTCATGTGAACTTGCGCGTACATAAATGTTACTCTTTTTTATTCGGTTATGAAATCATTTTCAAATTAATTCATAAAATTTTATTAATTCAAAGTACAAGATATTTTTTTCAAAATATAACTTTTTTATTTTTATAATTTGTGTTATTATCCCTAAATTATGGTACAGACGTATAAGCATAGTTATTATATATATTTCTTATACAATTAGTATAATATGATCTCTAAAATCTTTTTTTTATCCTTCAACTCTCATCATCACATCTCTGTTGGGTAGTCCGTCTTCGCTGCTTGTGGACTTTAACATCTTAGCTCAGACACCTCTTAACTAAACTCACCACAATCAACTGTGATGCATTTATATTTCAATTTAAACTCTAAATCTTCATCGGTTATGTTCCTAATTAGATTTGTTGATGACTTACGACCCTACTAATCACCCACCAGTATGTCTGATGGTGTCACCACCTTGAATCATGAATACAGGTCCAATGTTAACGAGACCAATTGATCTTCAACACCATCATTAGTGTCATCAATTGAAACATCATAGTCATGTAAGTCGCTTTTGCAAGTTAAACTATAACATTGTTGCATATTGATATTAGTTTAGTTTAGAGTATAACACTATTGTATTACTGATATTAGTTTATTTTATGTTTTGTGGCCGATCCTTTATTTTCGTCTTTTTCTAACTCTTCTCTTTTAAGCTATATTCAACCTACACTAACTTAATTGAGTATTGTTTTTCTCTTTTATAATATGGGAACATATGTCTTTTCACAAGACATTCATCGTATAAGCTAATTCATTTATCATTTTTTTACTTATTACTCTTTTCTATTTTTTATTTTACACTCTTCCCTATAAAATGATTGGTCCCGTAGCTCAGTTGGTTAGAGCGTTGGTCTTATGAGCCGAAGGTCGCGGGTTCGAGCCCCGCCGGGACCAGTTTATTTAAGTTAATTTGTTGAAATATGTTTTTTCTTTTATTTCACACACAATCTCTCATATCACCTCCACTTTAATAAAATATGAATTCTCACCACTCTCTTTCCTACTTTAATAAAAACAATTTTTTTTTTCACTCTTCTCCTTCACATTTGCTCTTTTCTTCAAGATTTTGCATTGAAGAAAATATTTACTCAACAACAGATGTTTGCAGAATCGTTTACCTTTGTCTTCACTCTTTTTTCTCTTTTCGCGAATGGTTTTCACCATATATGAGTTATGATGTGTTCTACATAATAATTGTTATTAACTACGTCATTAGTATATTGATAGGTCAACCCATTTAATTAAATGAGTCATAATGTGTTTGAGTTCTTGTGAACTTGCACGTACATAAGTGTTACTCATTTTTATTTGATTATTAATTTATTTTTCAATTATTTCATAAAATTTTATTAATTAAAAATCCATTTTTTTTTCAAAATATAATTTTTTTTTTTATCATTTTGTATAATTTGTGTTATTATCCCCCAAATTATGGTACAGACGTATCGATCATAGTTATTATATATATTTCTTATATAATTAGGCTAACACGACCTCCAAAATATATATTTTGTTATCCATCAACTCTATTTACTTTCAACCCATCTAGGTGGCCCATCCTCGCTGTTCGTGGCCTTTAACAGCTCTGCTCAAACACCACGTAAACTAACCACAGCCAACTGTGATGCATGTATATTTCAATTTAAACTCTAAATCTTCATTGGTTATGTTCCTATGATTTGTTGATGATGCATAACTCTACTAATCACCCACCATGTCAAATGGTGTCACCACCTTGAGTCAGGAATATAGGTCCAACGTTAATCAGACCAATTGATCCTCAACGCCGACATCATTAGTGCAATCAATTGAAACATCACACTCATGTAAATTGCTTTTTCAGTGTACACTATAACATTGTTGCATTATTGATATTAGTTTAGTTTAGACTATATATAACACTACTATTACATTATTGATATCAATTAAATTTATGTTTTGTGATCGATCATCTATTTTCATCATCTTCTAACCAGATCCACGCACAACGGCACAAGGTAAGGGGGGCCATGGCCCCTCCCATTTTTAATTTTTTTTTACTATTATATGCATATATTTATATATATATTATATAAAAATATATATTTTCCTTAGAATATTAGTTGGACCCTCTCACATGTTTTTAAAAAATTATTGGACTCTAGTTTTTTAGTTGGACTTTAATTAAGTTGAATAATTATTTTTTCATATTAGTTGAATAATTCTATTTTTCTTCTTCTTAACATTTAAATCTTTTTTAATCATTTTAATTTCTAAAAAATTGGTTGGGTCTGACAATTTTAATGTGTGCTTAGTTAAATTTTATTAAATCTCACTTAGTGTACATTTTTTTTTTTAGAAAGTAAGAAGTATTAGCTTTCATTATTGCAAGAACACATGTTATTTGGTAGTCCGATCACAAATGCCGGTGGATCTACCCAACAAAAAGAGCTCTCATAAAAACGAGGCGCCCTTGCAAACTCGTGCGCCATATTATTAGCACTCCTTCGTATAAATTTTACCGAAAATGGAGTGATAAAATTGAGACGAGTTAATTACATCCACCACTATTTTTGAATCACTCTCCACCAAAACATCGCTCAAGGCCAAACTCTTCATCCAAGACAATGCTTCTGACACGACCATTGCCTCGCCCACCTCCACATCAACAACCCCATCAATGACCATCGTTCGACCCACCATGAACTCACCTTGGCTTCCTCGGATCACCATACAAAAACCGGTTTGCTGGGTTTCCATAAAAAAAGCAGCATCAACATTGAGTTTCCAACTTCCATCCATTGGAGCATGCCATGCCTCACATCTCCGACCAATTGCTCCATCTCTTAGCATAAATACCTTATTTGTTGCTACCCAATCTTCAAGTAGTACAGCAGCAGCAAAGCATGTTTCAACAGGTCCATTACAAGCTCCTTCCCATAGTTTCAAGTTGCGTTCTCGCCATATTTGCCACATAATCGTTGCACCCCGAGCAGCAATCCCCGAATCACAATGGCGCAGCACAAAAAAAATCAAATCCCTTGTACCTTCCACCTCTAGCAAGCTCTTTCTACCACCTCCTTCAAACCTGCCTCTTCCCAACAATCCATAGCAAATCTACAACTCACAAAGACATGCCAATTACCCCCGTGCTCTTCTCCGCAGTGGATACACCACTTATCTTCAACAATTCTTTTCGAAAATAATCTCTCTTTATTAGGTAAACAATCATGGCAGACCCTCCACAAGAAATCCTTGACCCGTGGAGGCACTTTCAGTCGCCAAATAAGATTCCAATCGCTAGGTGTATCCAACGAATCACCCCTTGCAATCATCAAAGCAACTCGATAACCAGATTTAACCGAGTACGTTCCATTTCTTTCATAATGCCAAATAATCTGGTCTGCCACACCTCCGGGGACTAGTGGCGTTCGCATCACACGTTGTGCTTCAGCTTGCGACATTATTGCAGTGATTAAATTCTTATTCCATGCCCTCCTACCAGGTACCAGCAACATATTCACAGTCCACTCCTCCATGCTATTTGGAACCACCGATCTTAATTTAAAGCCATTGTCATCAGCAATCCATGGTTTACCCCATACTTGTATGCAGTTTACTTCCCCCACCTTCCAGCGAGCACCACAATCAATAAGGTCTCGACTCGCATAGATACTTCTCCAGGTGAAACTCGGATTACTCCCCTTGTTTGCATTCAAAAAATCTGATTCAGGGAAGTATTTCGCTTTTAATACTCTACAAACCAGAGCCTCTGGTTCTTTAATTACCCGCCAAGCCATCTTTCCAAGCAAAGCTAGATTAAAAAGATGAAGATCTTGGAACCCACGACCTCCCGTTTCCTTTCTTACAAAAAGTCGTTCCCATCTCATCCAATTGACCCCTTTAGATTCATCAATAGAGCTCCCCCACCAGAATTTATTAAGCATTATTTGAATCTCCTCTAATAAAGTCGACGAAAGTAGAAATGTAGTTATACAATATGTGGGAATAGCCTGCGCCGCCGCCTTTATTTATACCTCTTTGCCTGCTTTAGATAATTTCCGCCCCCTCCACTCTTGTAAACATTTCCAAATATTTTCCTTAATATAATTAAAAATCTCACGCTTTCTCTTTCCAACCATTGATGGTAGTCCCAAGTACCTTCCTGTGTTCAAAGGACTATGAATGTTCAGAATATCGGCTAGTTCCATGCGATCCCCCTCCGACACATTTTTACTAAAGAAAATGCTCGACTTACTGTAATTGATCGCCTGTCCTGAAACTGCTTCGTATCTGTCCAACAAGTTCCGCAAAGACAAACACTCCTCTGATAAGGCTCTACGGAAAAGAAAACAATCATCTTCAAATAATAAATGAGATACCTCTAGAGCTCTTCTACAAACTCAATGGCCGTGTATATCTCCCACTATACAAGCCTCGTTCATTGCAGCCGACAAGCCTTCAGCACAAAGTATGAATAGGTAAGGTGAGAGAGGATCACCTTGTCTCAGGCCTCTCCCCGACATAATAGGTCCAACACCATCCTCATTTACTTGAATGGTGTAGCGAACTGACCTCACACACATCATCATCCATGCCGTCCACCTTTCCGAAAATCCCATCCTCAATAACACCCGCTCCAAGTAATTCCAACCCACCCGATCGTAGGCCTTGCAGATATTTATTTTAATTGCCACATCTCCTTTTATCCCTCTCCGTCGATTTTTCATAGCATGCAAAATTTCAAATGCTGTCAATACATTATCCTGGATCGATCGCCCCGCAATAAACGCCGATTGAGCACGATCTACCAAACTAGGCAAAACCTCTTTGAGACGATTGCTTAGAACTTTAGATATTATCTTGTACACCACATTACACAATAAGGTTGGGCGCAAATCTCTCACTGTTAGAGGGTTATCAACCTTAGGAATTGTTGGTCCTGAAAGGAGTATATAACAAGTGTATGGGGGGGGGGATACACTTGTATTTAAATTCTTTTCTAACTTGATCAAACCAGAGCTCAGCAAGGTTGTCTTGGACAACTCTGCTGAAGATGATTAACTCTTCTAAGATAATCAGACTACTAAGTACTATTGAGTACTTAGTTGAATAACTATCTAGGAGAGTTATATGTGCGGAATAGTGGTTGGCCCTTTTAGTTTAAACTCCTTTAGATTCTGAAATCACTTGGTCAATTCAATACAGTCCAGTTTCAGGGAATTTGTCCAAATCAGTTTTGCACAGTCTTTGAGTGTTTATCCTTTGAAAGATCAGTTTTGTGTGCAGTGTTGAGTGTATGAAAGTACTTGAAAGTAAATCAACACAAGAGTTTATAGTGGTTCAGAGACTCAAGCTCCTACATCCACTTTCCCTGATTTAACAGGATAATTCCTTCACTCTTGGAATTAACTTGTTTTATAGTGCCAAGGTGCACTTGATCAAGAACACCACTCTTGGTGAATTGATCCCTAGGATGTCTAGAGTCCTAGTACCCTCTTCTCAACTCAGAACTGAACTGTTCTTCTCTCAACAGTCAGCTCCTACCACTTCTACTACTACAACCTTCTCACTTTCACTCTTGAAAGATATGAGGATTGAAGTAAGGTTCCAACTAATGAGATATCCTTTACAATGAAGATCAGTGTATAAGGATAGGATATCTCTCTAAGCTTGTGTATGGATATACAATGTAGTACAGCTTAGATGAAGTGTTTGAAGACTAAGATAGTCTTTGAAAGCTTTGAAAGCACTCTAGCTTGTAAGAACTTAAGGTTGGATGTGCTTGGTTGAGGTTGAAGTTGGATGCTAGTTGGATGCTTTCAAATGGTCTTCACACTTCTGTATTTATAGACAAATGAAGGATTTGCCCGTTGGAGAGGCAGCCTCCAATGTCCATAAATGTCTTCTTTTAGTTCTTCAACTTTGAAGACAGAATCTTGATAGTGACATGTCCTCATTTGGGAAATAAACGGCTGTAAGAGCTTTGTCTTCATTCTGCAGCACTCTTTCCAATATCTGACATTCAGATTCTCTTGTAAGAATATGGACATGTCTTATGAAGGTTGTTCCATTGATAGGACAACATTCCTCATCATTTGGACAACTCTCCTTATCACTATCAGCAGTCTTGCTTATCAGCAAGGTTGGCTTGCTCTTCTTCAGATGACTTGGCTCATACCCTTTGCTTCACTTCAAGGTGATCTTAGCATGTTGATTTGCAATTCTTTAGGGTGTGTTTGTCTTCAGCATAGTTGACCTCAACTTTCAGAGCACTTGATATTGATTTCTTGTACTGAGACAACTCCTCTGGATAACTCTCCTGATCAGTATAGTTAGTCTCAAAAGACTTAGTGTTGTATCCAGAGTTTGAGCCTTGAGGGGACTTGATTTAAATGAACTTCTAAGCATGTGTTCCCCCTCAATTTGTGCATCTAATCATCTAAGAGCTACCTAACATATTAGCTCCTCATCTAGCCTTTATACTATATGTTCTAACATTTCTAGAACATATTCAATCATGACTTAGGCATGTCTCAGGGGGTTTTGGTATTCAATCAAAACATAACTCATTTAATTCCCAACAATTTCCCCCTTTTTGATGATGACAAAACCTATACAGCTTGTGCAAAAGTGACTTAGCTACACCTATTACATTAATCTTCAGAAGACATGACTAAGGTCAGTTATCCTGAAAAGCAATGTGTTAGTGTATTCACCATTCATGTTGCACATAGGTTTCATAGATAGGCATAGAGAGATGAGTGTTTCTTGATTCAAAATAAGTTCAACTATCATTCATTCAAAAATCATTACAAGCATGTTGATAGTTGAATTTAACATATCAGAGCATGAATCATCAACACTAAATACATCAGAGTATTTCATTCTAACAGTTCAACACATATACAAGATTTTTCAGTATCAGAGCATAAACTTGTATCAGAGCACCAATCTTGTATCAGAACAAATACTAACACTTTAAGACATATACAAGATTTTCAACATCAGAGCACAGAGCTTGTATCAGAGCAATCCATATCAAATCAGAGCAAACAGGTTAGCACACCACATCAGCAATCTTGACCATATTTCAGCATAGTTGATCAATCAAGAAAGGTCAGAAGACTTAGCCATTTCAAAGATCATCCTCAGGAGGTGGCAGCATTCCATACTGTGCCCACACTCTTCTTTTCAATGCCATGGCTTCTTGGTTTGTTCCCTTAGGACCAAGAACCATCTTGTTTAGCTTAAGGATCTCAGTGAATTCTCTCAGAATTCTTGCTTGGTCAATCCATCCTTCAAGCTTTGGAGGCATGTATATGATTGGCTTAGGAGCTGTGAGTTCAATTCTTGCAATATCAGCAGCTGCAAGCAATTGTTGATAGAGTTCTTTGTAGTATTCTATCATGAACTCAGCAAAAGTGGAGTTGGCATCTCTTCCATTCCATCTGTCAATGACATATTGATCATATACATACTCCCTTTTGGCTTCCTCCCATAAGTCATTCAGCTGAACTGGTACCCATTTATCCAAGTGAGGATATTTGGTGTCCATTGGAATCAATAGCTGTGGCTTCATCTTGTTGTAAGTTGCTCTCTTCCTTCTTGGCTTCTGGAAGTCTGTTCTTCTCTTATCTCTTGCTCTGTTGGCTTCTTCCATCAAGTCCATTTTCTCTTGGGCCCTCATCATGGCCAGCTTTTGTTGTGTTTCAGGGTCTTTGCCATACCCTTCATGAAACAGCTTTGATGGATCATTGAGTACCACAATCTTTGTCTTATTTGGTCCAGGTCCAAAGCCTTCTTCATATAAGATTTCCACATCTTCAGTGACTTTGGCACCTTCAGCAATGTTTGCTATTTCAGAAGACTTGTCCTCTTCAGCATTTTTGGGCTCTTCAGTAGTTTTGGCCTTCTTTGAGATAGGCTCATCATCAATAACTCTGAATTCAGGTGGAAGATCAAGGCTATTGGGAAAGTCAGTGAATTTCTCAACTTGTCTCTTCTTTCCTTGGGCCTTCTTGATCTTTCCTCTAGTTTGGACACCTTCAGCATCCTTGTCCAAACCAGATACCTCACCACCTGGTCTTTGTTGTAACCTCACTCTTTCCTCTTGAGCTGAGGCCATAGAGTTCTTCAATGCAAGTGCTAACTGCTCCTCTTCATCCAATTCTTCCAAGTTCAGCACTGCTGGCTCTTTTCCCTTTCCTTCAGGGACTTTGTCCTTACCCTTAACTGGGCTTCCAATCACTAAGGCACCTTTTGCCCTTGCTTTTTCCCTTTCCCCCTTTTTGGCAGCATCAAAACATTGGGGTTTTAGCTCACTCATTGTTGTGGCCATTAGGGATTGTGCCTGATTTAGGGATTTCATTTCTTCCAACAAATATACATTTTCATCATGTATATTCTGCATCCTGTCACTGCTCAAGCTAAGAAAAGCTAGAACAGGCTTCATTTTCTGTTGGACAACCTCCTCCGTGGTTGATTTAAGAGATGCATCCAATTGGGCTTTGAGAAGCTCAGTGAGGTTGGCCACTGCACCTTCAGCAATGTTGGCCAATACCTCTTGGGAAAACTTTTCTGAGGCTGCTTTCACCATAGCTAGCCTTTGCTCTTCAGCTCTTTGTCTTTGCAATGCAGTCTTTCTTCCAAGAGCTCTCTTTACCACTGACCTCAATGTCTTCACATTCCTATTGTGGTTGATTCGTAGCAAAGATTGCTCTTTCTTTACATCCTTTGAAACTGATCTCATGGTTGGGTCTGACAATTTTAATGTGTGCTTAGTTAAATTTTATTAAATCTCACTTAGTGTACATTTTTTTTTTTAGAAAGTAAGAAGTATTAGCTTTCATTATTGCAAGAACACATGTTATTTGGTAGTCCGATCACAAATGCCGGTGGATCTACCCAACAAAAAGAGCTCTCATAAAAACGAGGCGCCCTTGCAAACTCGTGCGCCATATTATTAGCACTCCTTCGTATAAATTTTACCGAAAATGGAGTGATAAAATTGAGACGAGTTAATTACATCCACCACTATTTTTGAATCACTCTCCACCAAAACATCGCTCAAGGCCAAACTCTTCATCCAAGACAATGCTTCTGACACGACCATTGCCTCGCCCACCTCCACATCAACAACCCCATCAATGACCATCGTTCGACCCACCATGAACTCACCTTGGCTTCCTCGGATCACCATACAAAAACCGGTTTGCTGGGTTTCCATAAAAAAAGCAGCATCAACATTGAGTTTCCAACTTCCATCCATTGGAGCATGCCATGCCTCACATCTCCGACCAATTGCTCCATCTCTTAGCATAAATACCTTATTTGTTGCTACCCAATCTTCAAGTAGTACAGCAGCAGCAAAGCATGTTTCAACAGGTCCATTACAAGCTCCTTCCCATAGTTTCAAGTTGCGTTCTCGCCATATTTGCCACATAATCGTTGCACCCCGAGCAGCAATCCCCGAATCACAATGGCGCAGCACAAAAAAAATCAAATCCCTTGTACCTTCCACCTCTAGCAAGCTCTTTCTACCACCTCCTTCAAACCTGCCTCTTCCCAACAATCCATAGCAAATCTACAACTCACAAAGACATGCCAATTACCCCCGTGCTCTTCTCCGCAGTGGATACACCACTTATCTTCAACAATTCTTTTCGAAAATAATCTCTCTTTATTAGGTAAACAATCATGGCAGACCCTCCACAAGAAATCCTTGACCCGTGGAGGCACTTTCAGTCGCCAAATAAGATTCCAATCGCTAGGTGTATCCAACGAATCACCCCTTGCAATCATCAAAGCAACTCGATAACCAGATTTAACCGAGTACGTTCCATTTCTTTCATAATGCCAAATAATCTGGTCTGCCACACCTCCGGGGACTAGTGGCGTTCGCATCACACGTTGTGCTTCAGCTTGCGACATTATTGCAGTGATTAAATTCTTATTCCATGCCCTCCTACCAGGTACCAGCAACATATTCACAGTCCACTCCTCCATGCTATTTGGAACCACCGATCTTAATTTAAAGCCATTGTCATCAGCAATCCATGGTTTACCCCATACTTGTATGCAGTTTACTTCCCCCACCTTCCAGCGAGCACCACAATCAATAAGGTCTCGACTCGCATAGATACTTCTCCAGGTGAAACTCGGATTACTCCCCTTGTTTGCATTCAAAAAATCTGATTCAGGGAAGTATTTCGCTTTTAATACTCTACAAACCAGAGCCTCTGGTTCTTTAATTACCCGCCAAGCCATCTTTCCAAGCAAAGCTAGATTAAAAAGATGAAGATCTTGGAACCCACGACCTCCCGTTTCCTTTCTTACAAAAAGTCGTTCCCATCTCATCCAATTGACCCCTTTAGATTCATCAATAGAGCTCCCCCACCAGAATTTATTAAGCATTATTTGAATCTCCTCTAATAAAGTCGACGAAAGTAGAAATGTAGTTATACAATATGTGGGAATAGCCTGCGCCGCCGCCTTTATTTATACCTCTTTGCCTGCTTTAGATAATTTCCGCCCCCTCCACTCTTGTAAACATTTCCAAATATTTTCCTTAATATAATTAAAAATCTCACGCTTTCTCTTTCCAACCATTGATGGTAGTCCCAAGTACCTTCCTGTGTTCAAAGGACTATGAATGTTCAGAATATCGGCTAGTTCCATGCGATCCCCCTCCGACACATTTTTACTAAAGAAAATGCTCGACTTACTGTAATTGATCGCCTGTCCTGAAACTGCTTCGTATCTGTCCAACAAGTTCCGCAAAGACAAACACTCCTCTGATAAGGCTCTACGGAAAAGAAAACAATCATCTTCAAATAATAAATGAGATACCTCTAGAGCTCTTCTACAAACTCAATGGCCGTGTATATCTCCCACTATACAAGCCTCGTTCATTGCAGCCGACAAGCCTTCAGCACAAAGTATGAATAGGTAAGGTGAGAGAGGATCACCTTGTCTCAGGCCTCTCCCCGACATAATAGGTCCAACACCATCCTCATTTACTTGAATGGTGTAGCGAACTGACCTCACACACATCATCATCCATGCCGTCCACCTTTCCGAAAATCCCATCCTCAATAACACCCGCTCCAAGTAATTCCAACCCACCCGATCGTAGGCCTTGCAGATATTTATTTTAATTGCCACATCTCCTTTTATCCCTCTCCGTCGATTTTTCATAGCATGCAAAATTTCAAATGCTGTCAATACATTATCCTGGATCGATCGCCCCGCAATAAACGCCGATTGAGCACGATCTACCAAACTAGGCAAAACCTCTTTGAGACGATTGCTTAGAACTTTAGATATTATCTTGTACACCACATTACACAATAAGGTTGGGCGCAAATCTCTCACTGTTAGAGGGTTATCAACCTTAGGAATTGTTGGTCCTGAAAGGAGTATATAACAAGTGTATGGGGGGGGGGATACACTTGTATTTAAATTCTTTTCTAACTTGATCAAACCAGAGCTCAGCAAGGTTGTCTTGGACAACTCTGCTGAAGATGATTAACTCTTCTAAGATAATCAGACTACTAAGTACTATTGAGTACTTAGTTGAATAACTATCTAGGAGAGTTATATGTGCGGAATAGTGGTTGGCCCTTTTAGTTTAAACTCCTTTAGATTCTGAAATCACTTGGTCAATTCAATACAGTCCAGTTTCAGGGAATTTGTCCAAATCAGTTTTGCACAGTCTTTGAGTGTTTATCCTTTGAAAGATCAGTTTTGTGTGCAGTGTTGAGTGTATGAAAGTACTTGAAAGTAAATCAACACAAGAGTTTATAGTGGTTCAGAGACTCAAGCTCCTACATCCACTTTCCCTGATTTAACAGGATAATTCCTTCACTCTTGGAATTAACTTGTTTTATAGTGCCAAGGTGCACTTGATCAAGAACACCACTCTTGGTGAATTGATCCCTAGGATGTCTAGAGTCCTAGTACCCTCTTCTCAACTCAGAACTGAACTGTTCTTCTCTCAACAGTCAGCTCCTACCACTTCTACTACTACAACCTTCTCACTTTCACTCTTGAAAGATATGAGGATTGAAGTAAGGTTCCAACTAATGAGATATCCTTTACAATGAAGATCAGTGTATAAGGATAGGATATCTCTCTAAGCTTGTGTATGGATATACAATGTAGTACAGCTTAGATGAAGTGTTTGAAGACTAAGATAGTCTTTGAAAGCTTTGAAAGCACTCTAGCTTGTAAGAACTTAAGGTTGGATGTGCTTGGTTGAGGTTGAAGTTGGATGCTAGTTGGATGCTTTCAAATGGTCTTCACACTTCTGTATTTATAGACAAATGAAGGATTTGCCCGTTGGAGAGGCAGCCTCCAATGTCCATAAATGTCTTCTTTTAGTTCTTCAACTTTGAAGACAGAATCTTGATAGTGACATGTCCTCATTTGGGAAATAAACGGCTGTAAGAGCTTTGTCTTCATTCTGCAGCACTCTTTCCAATATCTGACATTCAGATTCTCTTGTAAGAATATGGACATGTCTTATGAAGGTTGTTCCATTGATAGGACAACATTCCTCATCATTTGGACAACTCTCCTTATCACTATCAGCAGTCTTGCTTATCAGCAAGGTTGGCTTGCTCTTCTTCAGATGACTTGGCTCATACCCTTTGCTTCACTTCAAGGTGATCTTAGCATGTTGATTTGCAATTCTTTAGGGTGTGTTTGTCTTCAGCATAGTTGACCTCAACTTTCAGAGCACTTGATATTGATTTCTTGTACTGAGACAACTCCTCTGGATAACTCTCCTGATCAGTATAGTTAGTCTCAAAAGACTTAGTGTTGTATCCAGAGTTTGAGCCTTGAGGGGACTTGATTTAAATGAACTTCTAAGCATGTGTTCCCCCTCAATTTGTGCATCTAATCATCTAAGAGCTACCTAACATATTAGCTCCTCATCTAGCCTTTATACTATATGTTCTAACATTTCTAGAACATATTCAATCATGACTTAGGCATGTCTCAGGGGGTTTTGGTATTCAATCAAAACATAACTCATTTAATTCCCAACAATTTCCCCCTTTTTGATGATGACAAAACCTATACAGCTTGTGCAAAAGTGACTTAGCTACACCTATTACATTAATCTTCAGAAGACATGACTAAGGTCAGTTATCCTGAAAAGCAATGTGTTAGTGTATTCACCATTCATGTTGCACATAGGTTTCATAGATAGGCATAGAGAGATGAGTGTTTCTTGATTCAAAATAAGTTCAACTATCATTCATTCAAAAATCATTACAAGCATGTTGATAGTTGAATTTAACATATCAGAGCATGAATCATCAACACTAAATACATCAGAGTATTTCATTCTAACAGTTCAACACATATACAAGATTTTTCAGTATCAGAGCATAAACTTGTATCAGAGCACCAATCTTGTATCAGAACAAATACTAACACTTTAAGACATATACAAGATTTTCAACATCAGAGCACAGAGCTTGTATCAGAGCAATCCATATCAAATCAGAGCAAACAGGTTAGCACACCACATCAGCAATCTTGACCATATTTCAGCATAGTTGATCAATCAAGAAAGGTCAGAAGACTTAGCCATTTCAAAGATCATCCTCAGGAGGTGGCAGCATTCCATACTGTGCCCACACTCTTCTTTTCAATGCCATGGCTTCTTGGTTTGTTCCCTTAGGACCAAGAACCATCTTGTTTAGCTTAAGGATCTCAGTGAATTCTCTCAGAATTCTTGCTTGGTCAATCCATCCTTCAAGCTTTGGAGGCATGTATATGATTGGCTTAGGAGCTGTGAGTTCAATTCTTGCAATATCAGCAGCTGCAAGCAATTGTTGATAGAGTTCTTTGTAGTATTCTATCATGAACTCAGCAAAAGTGGAGTTGGCATCTCTTCCATTCCATCTGTCAATGACATATTGATCATATACATACTCCCTTTTGGCTTCCTCCCATAAGTCATTCAGCTGAACTGGTACCCATTTATCCAAGTGAGGATATTTGGTGTCCATTGGAATCAATAGCTGTGGCTTCATCTTGTTGTAAGTTGCTCTCTTCCTTCTTGGCTTCTGGAAGTCTGTTCTTCTCTTATCTCTTGCTCTGTTGGCTTCTTCCATCAAGTCCATTTTCTCTTGGGCCCTCATCATGGCCAGCTTTTGTTGTGTTTCAGGGTCTTTGCCATACCCTTCATGAAACAGCTTTGATGGATCATTGAGTACCACAATCTTTGTCTTATTTGGTCCAGGTCCAAAGCCTTCTTCATATAAGATTTCCACATCTTCAGTGACTTTGGCACCTTCAGCAATGTTTGCTATTTCAGAAGACTTGTCCTCTTCAGCATTTTTGGGCTCTTCAGTAGTTTTGGCCTTCTTTGAGATAGGCTCATCATCAATAACTCTGAATTCAGGTGGAAGATCAAGGCTATTGGGAAAGTCAGTGAATTTCTCAACTTGTCTCTTCTTTCCTTGGGCCTTCTTGATCTTTCCTCTAGTTTGGACACCTTCAGCATCCTTGTCCAAACCAGATACCTCACCACCTGGTCTTTGTTGTAACCTCACTCTTTCCTCTTGAGCTGAGGCCATAGAGTTCTTCAATGCAAGTGCTAACTGCTCCTCTTCATCCAATTCTTCCAAGTTCAGCACTGCTGGCTCTTTTCCCTTTCCTTCAGGGACTTTGTCCTTACCCTTAACTGGGCTTCCAATCACTAAGGCACCTTTTGCCCTTGCTTTTTCCCTTTCCCCCTTTTTGGCAGCATCAAAACATTGGGGTTTTAGCTCACTCATTGTTGTGGCCATTAGGGATTGTGCCTGATTTAGGGATTTCATTTCTTCCAACAAATATACATTTTCATCATGTATATTCTGCATCCTGTCACTGCTCAAGCTAAGAAAAGCTAGAACAGGCTTCATTTTCTGTTGGACAACCTCCTCCGTGGTTGATTTAAGAGATGCATCCAATTGGGCTTTGAGAAGCTCAGTGAGGTTGGCCACTGCACCTTCAGCAATGTTGGCCAATACCTCTTGGGAAAACTTTTCTGAGGCTGCTTTCACCATAGCTAGCCTTTGCTCTTCAGCTCTTTGTCTTTGCAATGCAGTCTTTCTTCCAAGAGCTCTCTTTACCACTGACCTCAATGTCTTCACATTCCTATTGTGGTTGATTCGTAGCAAAGATTGCTCTTTCTTTACATCCTTTGAAACTGATCTCATGGTTTTTTTTAGCTTTGATGACTTCAGTGGAGATGGTTTGTAAACCAGTCTCAACTCCACTGATCCTTGCCTCCAAGGTAGGTAACACCACTTCCTCTGAGCCAGTTAGCCTCATTTCCACAGATGCCAAAGTTCTTCCATGCTCATCCAAGGCTCCAGAAGTTTCTGCATGAGCTGATTGTACCTGGTGAGCCAAGGAATCCAACTTCTCTGATTGCATCCCAAGCAAGGCTTGTGCTGATCCACTATCAACTTGGATGGGTGCATCTGTTAAGAGTTCATCTGCAAAGATTTGATCAAAGGTTATACCTGCAATATCAGACAAATCAAAAGCATCAGTAAAAACACACTTGTCTCCCTCCAATTCTTTTTCATAAGACTCTGATACATCAACAGTCTTCTCCTCATTTTCAACTATTTCTTTTCTCCCTTCAACAATGATTTCCTCACTTAAAGGAACAGGCCTCCTCTCATCAAGGGATTCTTGAAGTTCAGATTTGACTTCAAGAATAGCCTGCCCTTCCTCACTTATATCACCCTCATTTGGTGGTACACTCACTATTCTAGTGATCACAACCTCTCTTTCATCCATAACTCCCTCTGATTTTTCAATTCTACTTTCCTTTTCAACTCCTTCTCCTAAACCTGCAGCATCTCTACCTTCTACAAGGTTCAAAGATGGCAGTTGTGGGGAGATCACAGTGCTCTTATCAGCAGCCACTGAGTCATCCTGAATGATTAAGGGCTGATCAGTGTCCAACTCATCTGACACTGAATAGGCCTTAACCAAACCAGCCTCTAAAACAGGAACCTCCACATCTTTAGGCTGTGCCTTGGGTTTAAAAGAACCTTCATTGGCAGATGTGTCATTGGTTGTGTTACCATCCTTGGTCAACACCTCTGAATTGACAGAGCCTTTCCTATGATAGGTCTTAGGAGGGTTGGAAAGTCTTTCAGATACAGAAGGCTTAGGGATATTAGCTTGAGGGGTTTCAGGAGGGTTGGGTTTTGAGGGGTTTGAGGGATCATTAGGGGAATCATCATCATTGGAGCTACTATCAGGGTGTTTGATTCCCTTAGCTTTTCTTTCCTTCTCCTCCTTAATCTTATCAGCTACCAGCTTTGCAAAGATTTCCTCATCAATGAGATATCTTGTCTTTGAGACTCCAGCAAAGTGTAGCAATCTGTTCTCCTCAACTTGCCACCAGTTTGCACCCTTATCTTGGATGACTTGTGATATCTCCATCATAGACTTATCTTTTACATCAACAAGCATCCTTAGGTCATGAAATGTCTTCTGAATTCTTGGAAATTCAGCAAGCTGTGGGTACAGACTGTCCACAGTAGCCATGGCTCCTCCTCTGAGCATACTTTCATAAGTATACTCCTCCTCATCTCCACTTGAATGGGGACTTTGGGTTATAGGGGAGTTGGCTCTGGGTTCTCCTAAAGTGGCTTCAGGAAGGTTTAGTTCAGGAATGTTGGCTTCAGAAGGGTTGGGTGCAATGGAAGGTGCTTCAGTTGCTTTAAAGAGCAATGGATCTGAAGGGGCTTTACTCAAGGGGGTTGGCTCAAAGAGTGCAGCTTCTAATTGCTTTGAGTAATTGAGCATAGATGAGTCAAGGGGAGAATTTAATCTTGTCTCATCAACTGCTATATCTGCTAGCACATCTATCCCACTTCTTTGCACACTCCCTTCAGGAGAGTATCTCTTTGTAAGATTGATGGGGGTTATAGGTTGGTTGGTTGGGGTTATGTGGGTTTCAGGGGAGTTGGGCTTAGGGTTCTGAATTTCAGGGATGTTGGCCTCTATTGGTTGACCTTCAGGGACCTTGGATTCTGGAGTTCCAGAACCAGATGAGTTGGTCCTTGACTTTGATTTGGTCCTGCTTTCAACTCTGCTCTCTCTAAGAGCAAGTTGTAGAGACCTTTCCTCTTGGAGCTCCAACACTTTGTCAGTAGGCTTGGCCCTTCTCTTGCTGGCCCTACTGCTTCCACTTCCTTCCTCATCCTTCTCAGGGACAACCTCCCTGATCCTTTTATCACCCTTAGACTTTTGTCTAGTCTCATTGTACTTCTGCCTTAATTCTTCTGAATGATCAGAGGGCACTTGTACACCTTCTCTAGCAACTTCTTCAATCTCTGTTGAAGCATCTGAATTCTCTTCTGAGATGATCTGAGACATTTTCCTTGTCTTCACCACTCTTGCTTTTGTCCTCTTCTTCATTTTAGGTTTCTCCTCCACCTTTTCTTCAGCAGGTTTGGCCACTATCATCCTCCTTTGCTCAGTTTTCTTGCTGAGTTTTCTGAACAGAATCTTTTGAGCTGGGAGAGGCTTTGCAAAGGTTTGCATTTGGGAATAATGGGAAAATCTCTCAATCAACAAGCTTGCCCTGGTGCAATACTTGAGTTTCCCTTCTAGCACAACCTTGTTATGAGCTCTCACTTTAAACTTGGCCTTTTCCTTCATCATCTCAGAAATAATGAAGGTCCTCCAATCAAATTTGATACCCTTGTCACTGGCATCAATGACTGCAGCCATGATTCTGATTCTAGGATGGCTGACCTGCTCCAAGCTCCCAGTGTTGCTCATGAGACTCTTAGTGATTACCTCAAATAGATTGAGAAATTTAGGCTTGAGAGTCTTCTTGTTTTGTGTTGAAGATAGAGGGCCTGGCTCTAATAGCCATTCTTGTGCTATGTTATCTTCATGGCCAGCACCATAAGATTCTGGATTCCTTCCTTCTGAAGGCAATCCAAAAGCTCCTTCAAGATCTTCTGAAGAGAATTTCACTCTATGAAATCTCTCTTCTTCATCTTCTTCAGCAACATAGGACAATCTGGTGGAAATCTCACCATCTTCTGGTTTACCTCTCCATTTGAGAAAGGCAAAGAACTCAGCCATGTAGTTGTCCAAACAAGAGCTTGGCCTTTCCTCCATGAATTTCTGAAGGCCTGCTCTTCTCAACCATCTCAGGGTTGGAGTGATTTCAGGATCTTCACTTGTAAATGACATTATTGGCTCAAAGTGAAGTTTGTTCTTGTTGCTCAAATAACCAAAATCAAGGTCAAGAGCCTTGTTGGAAAAATCTATGATCATCTCTGGTCTAACTTTGGGAGCCATTGAAAATTCCAGAGATGAATTTGAAAGAGTGTTGAGAGAGTTTGAAGAAAAGTGAACTAGGGTTCGAATACTTGGGGAAGAAGTGTTTGTGGGGGATCTTAAGAGTTGGGGATATTCTAAAAAGAATGTTTGTCAATGAGTTGGTGAGTTTTGTGTATTTTCAACGGTTGTCAAAAATGGAAACATACACTTGGACGGCCAGGATGACTTTCAGGGGAGTTGGCCGGTTTTGATCCAATGGTTAAAAACCAATGTAACAGTGTTTTGTTGGTTTTATTCAAAACGTGGAAGGTATTTAATATTAGTTAATGGTTGGGGAGTTTTCGAGATAGATCATGGCTTGAAAAGTGTAATGCAAACAAGAGTTAAATCTTGGCATTTAATGCATGGAAAGCGACCTTTTGGGTGGGGACAAATTAAATCCCACAGAAATGATATCTGTAGTTGGGACAGGTATCAAGGTAGACAATGATTACCCAAAATAGGTGCTTATCAAACCAAGAAAATAGGTTTGATAACTAGGACAACTTATCTGACCCTACAAGGACAATTGCCCTGAAGAGATGTGGACAAGAGTCCTGAATGTCAATGGACAAGTGTCCTGAGTAATTGTGATCATCTCTTCTGTACTTCAGTAGATTTGTCCAAGTCTACTGAATATCAATTCAGCTCTTTTACTCCCATTAACTTCAATGAGTTTTACTTGTCCAACTTCCCTGGATCAAGTAAACCCAACTCTGCTGATAGCTCCAGAAACCTTGCCTCTGCAAGTGGCTTAGTTAGTATATCAGCTTTTTGATGATCTGTGTGGATCTTGACCAACTTTATATCCTTCTTCTCCACATGATCTCTAATGAAGTGATGTTTGATGTCCACATGTTTGCATCTTGTATGCAAGACAGGATTTTGTGAAATAGCAATGGCACTATTGTTATCACAAAATATGGGCACTTCAGTAGAGTTGACTTTGTAATCTCTTAGTTGTTGTCTCAACCATAGGATCTGGGCACAACAACTTCCAGCTGCAACATATTCAGCTTCAGTGGTGGAAGTAGCCACTGTATTTTGCTTCTTGGAGATCCAAGATATGAGTTTGTTGCCTAGGAATTGACAAGTCCCTGAAGTGGACTTTCTGTCAATTCTGCATCCTCCATAATCAGCATCTGAGTAGCCAGTTAACTCAATGTTGTCATCAGCAGGATACCAAAGGCCTAGATTTTCAGTGTCTTTGAGATACCTCAAGATTCTCTTTGCAGCCTCAAGATGGATTTTCTTAGGGTTTGCTTGAAACCTTGCACAAACTCCTACTGCAAAGGTGATATCAGGTCTGCTGGCAGTGAGATAGAGGAGTGAACCAATTATTCCTCTATACTCAGTAGAGTTGGTTGGAATACCACTCTCATCAGGATCCATCTTCTAATTTGTGTTCATTGGGATCCTTACTGGCTTGCTAGTTGTACACCCAAACTTCTTGATCATTTCTTTGGTGTACTTAGCTTGGTTGATGAAGATTCGTTCTTTTGATTGCTTGACTTGAAGACCCAGAAAGAAGTTCATCAACCCCATCATGGACATCTCAAACTTGCTTTGCATTAGCTTGGAGAACTTCTCACATAGCTTCTCATTGGGGGATCCAAATATTATGTCATCCACATAAATTTGGACAAGCAAGATGTCCTCTCCTTCAGAGATTCTGAAAAGAGTTCTGTCCACAGTTCCCTTGGTGAATCCATGATCCAAGAGGAATTGTGACAGTGTATCATACCAAGCCCTAGGGGCTTGCTTGAGTCCATAAAGAGCTTTCTTGAGTCTGTAAACTTGGTTTCCAACTTCAAAACCTGGTGGTTGCTCTACATAGACTTCTTCCTTCAAGACTCCATTCAGAAAGGCACTCTTGACATCCATTTGGTACACTTTGAACCTCTTGTGGGCTGCATAGGCTAGAAAGAGCCTTATTGCTTCTAGCCTTGCCACAGGTGCAAATGTCTCATCATAGTCAATGCCTTCATGTTGGCAGTAGCCTTTTGCCACAAGTCTTGCTTTGTTTCTGACAATCACATCATTTTCATTCTTCTTGTTCTTGAACACCCACTTTGTTCCAATAACATCTTGATGTGAAGGCCTATCCACCAGCTCCCATACTTCATTTCTGGTGAATTGATTCAGTTCTTCCTGCATGGCTGTGATCCAATTGGCATCTTGAAGTGCCTCCTCAATATCACTTGGTTCTTGTTCTGACAAGAAACAACAGAAAAGAGCACTTTCACTATGAAATCTTCTTGTTTTGACTCCAATACTTGGGTCACCAAGTATTTGATCAGTAGGATGGTCAGACAACCAAGTCCTTCTTTTTCTGATCTCTTCAGTAGAGTTGTCCTCTACTGAAGTTGAGTCAATTTGATCATAGAATTCAGGATAATTGAATGCAGGATCTAATTCAGGATCATAATCAGGGGTGTTGTCCTCAATGTCAGTGACATTGGTATTTTCAACATTTTGATTTCCCCCTTGATTATTTGACCCATTAACTACCTCATCAGGAACTGCTTCTTCATTGGTAGTTGTTACCTGGATGTGAACTGGGATTAGATCATTCAGTTCACTATTTCCTTCAGTGGGATTTGCCTCAGGAGGGTTGCCTTCAGGATGGTTGTCCAACATAGAGTTTTCAGGTAGATTGGTTTGGACAACATCTATAAGCTCAGTGTCTTTGTCTTTTAGACTTAGTCTAGTTGTCCTCTGTGTGATTTCTTCTGATTCCAAGTTCTCATTCCTGGACTCATGAATAGATTCATCAAATACAACATGAGGTGTTTCCTCTACAATAAGGGTTTTCTTGTTATAGACTCTGAAAGCTCTACTGATTTGAGAGTATCCAAGAAATACTCCTTCATCAGCTTTGCTGTCAAAGGCTTTCAGCTGATCTTTCCCATTATTGTGAATAAAACACTTGCAACCAAAAATGTGAAAGTAAGACACTTTAGGCAATCTTCCTTTCCAGAGTTCATAAGGGGTTTTGCCTTGCCCCTTAGTGATCAAACATCTATTTTGAGTATGGCATGCAGTGTTTATGGCTTCAGCCCAAAACCTCTTAGGCAAATTTGAATCAGCAATTAAGGTTCTAGCAGCTTCTTTTAAAGTTCTATTTCTTCTCTCTGCAACTCCATTCTGTTGAGGAGTTCTAGCTGCTGAGGTTTCATGAGCTATTCCATTAGATGTACAATACTCATTGATGTATGAGTTAATGAACTCGGTGCCTTTATCAGATCTTATCTTGATAATGCTAAGGCTTTTCTCATTTGACAATCTCTTTAGAAGTTCAGGCAGTTTGACTTGAGTTTCCTTCTTATTAAGGAGAAATACTACCCATGTGAACCTAGAGAAGTCATCTACTACTACCAATGTGTATTTTCTACCATTTATGCTTACAGGGGTAATTGGTCCAAAAAGATCCATATGTAAAAGTTCAAGTACCCTTTCAGTGGAAATGACTGGTTTTCCTTTAAATGAGGCTTTGATCTGTTTTCCTTCTTGGCATGGTTTGCAAACATGCTCTTTAATGAAAACCTCATTAGGTAGTCCTTTGACTAATGCATTTCTAGCAATTTTGTTCATTGTTTTGAAGTTCAAGTGATTTAATCTTTTATGCCACAACCAACTTTGTTCACTAGAACTCTTAGCAATGAAGCATGCAGCATCAGTAGACTTGTCCCAGTCTGCAAAATACACATTTCCTTTCCTAGTTCCAGTCAATAGAATTTGTTGAGTCTTATCTTTGATCAAGCATTTATCACTGGAAAACTCAACATTGAAGTCTTTATCACAGAATTGACTGAGCTGTCTCAAGATTGAAGTATTTGAGACCAGCTATATAAGATACATTGGATACTTTGATGTTACCAATCATCAAAGTACCATAACCTTTTGTTGATGCTTGTGAGCTGTCTCCAAATGTGACATTAGGGCCTTCTTTTTCAATGAAATCAGTGAGGAGTTCCTTGTTTCCAGTCATGTGCCTTGAGCATCCACTGTCAAGGTACCATGCTGTCTTTTTGCTTATGCTTCACATCTTGTGGCCCATAGGTACCTGCAATTAGATTGGTTTAGGTACCCTTTGAGTTTTGGGTCCTGAGAGGTTAGCTGTACCTTTAGGAACCCAAACTTGCCTAATAACCCTGATTGATTCAAGGTGACTAAGTTGTCTTCCTTTAGCATCTAAATACACTGTCTTTCCCTTAAATGCCTTTGGGAAAGTGTGTGTGAATGTGTTAACTCTATAAGTTTCAGGAGAGTTGTCAAGTCTCCTGAACTTTTGAGTTCTTTGTGCAGCTTGAGGGAATCTTTGAGGAAAGACTTTCTTATGACCATTACCCTTTGGTATGAAGGGTTTTGGTTGTCTCATTTTATTCTGCCTTTGAGGAAAGTTGTCCCTAGGTCTATTCAGTTGAGGCTTTCTCAGAAGAGTTGGCCTAGGCTGATTATACCTTGGATACTTCCTCTGGACATTGTTCAGTAGAGTTGCCCTACCATTGGGTCTATTCTGCTGACCAATATTCCTCTTGTGTTCAGGAGCTTTGGCCATTTCCTTAGGTTTTGGCCTAATCTCCTGAAGCACTTGAGTAGGCATAACATCCATTTTGCCCTTTCCTTTGTTCAGTGGCTGAATTATTTCATTTTCAGTCTGTGCCACTGACTTAACAAAGATTCTCTTAGTGTTACTCACAGAAGCAACACTAAGACAAGGTGAAGATTCAAATGGATTAAAACCTAATCCACTTCTTTGAGCCATAGGTCTTTGATAACTCTGAATTTCCTCTATTGCTCTAGAGGATTTCTTCAGAGCAGACATCTTTAATTTCAGGCTCTCTTCACTTGCTTTAAGAATATCATATTCAAGTGAGAGGTTTTCAAACTTGGCATTGAGAATTTTAAGTTCAAAATCTTTTCTCTTCTGAGAGAGAAGTTGATCATCAATCTCCTTTTGTTGGTCAACTATCCTGAGATTTGCTTCCTCAAGCTCTCTCAAGACTTGTTGATACAACTCAGTAGACTTGACATCAACAACTGTCTCAGAGTTTTTGGCAAGTTCAATAGCCAATCTTTCATTTTCTCTCACACAGTTATCATGAAATTCTTGTAGCATAGTGAAATCTTCCATTAACTTTCCAAGGGAAAGCTTCAAGTTGATCTCACTATTGTTTTGTGAGATGAATGATGGTGAACTAGAAGTAGAGGATACCTCATCATCCTCAAGAGCCATATTGCAGACATCATCATCATCATCACTGTTGGAGAATAGTCCATCTGAAGAGTTGAAGCTTTCAGCACTATCAGATTCTTCACCAGCCATCATGGCCTTTCTATTGGTGAACTTTCTGTCTCTTTTGGCCTGCCTCTCTCTTCTCTCCTTAGAGCTTAATTCAGGGCAATCATACTGAAAGTGCCCTTTCTTTTTGCAATTATAGCACAGATCTTCATCATCTTCTTTCTTTGATTCTTCTCTTCTTTTTGATGATGAAGGTTCAGCTCTACTTGACCTTCTCCTATCAGAGTACTTGTCCTCTGACCTTTTCTCTTCAGGCTTTTTGACTTCAGCCTGTGCTTCAGGAGAGTTGTATCTCCTGAATTTGTTGTCCTGGTAGAACTTCTTGTATCTACCAAACCTTGAGTTTAACTTTTCAAACCTTCTAGCCATCAAGGCTAGTTCTTCCTTCATTTCAGTCTTTGAGACTGACTTTGATGATCTTGGAGTGGACTGCATCTCTGGTTCAGCAGTTTTGGCTTTGAATGCCACTCCCTTGGTAGTATTTGAAGGTTCCTCAATAGGCTTTCTTCTATTGAGGTCGAACTCATAGGCTTTGAGTTCAGAGAAGATTTGTTGCATGGGCATGGTGGAAAGATCTTTGGTGTTTTGCATCATTACAGCATAGACATCCCACTTCTGAGTGAGACTTCTCAAGATCTTCAATCCAACTTCTCTCTTGGTGTAGACCTTGCCCAGTGAGTTGATTTCATTCATCACATCAGTGAATCTACCAGCAAATTTATCAATGGACTCCTCAGACTCCATTGCAAACTGTTCAAATTTCTGCACAGCAACTTGGAGTTTATTCTCCTTGATCTTTTCAGTACCCTCACACATTTCTGCAAGAGTATCCCAAATTTCTTTGGCTGTTGTGCAGTGGTAGACTCTACCCATAATTGCATCTGGAATTGTTTGGTAGAGGGTGTTCATGGCAAGATAATTCAAGTTATCTTTCCTCTTTTCATCAGTGGTAAAGTCATCTTCATCTTTTGGGAGCACCTCTCTTGGGTCTGCCTTTTGAGCCTCAGTGACTTTGGGATTGACAAATGTGAACACAAAAGGACCTCTTGTGATCACTCTCAGCATGTCAGTGTGTAGAGATGCAAGATGAGCCCTCATCCTGATTTTCCAGAAATCATAATTATCAATTGAGAACATGGGCAGTTTGTGATGTGAAATGTGGTTGACAGGATTTGTGGCCATGTTGTCCAATCCTTGGACAGTAGGAGGTGGAACAGCAGCATTGTTGTTGGCCATAACTAAAGAACAAACAGTCAGTTAGTATACAATTAGGATTTCAGAAAGATCAGTTCAGTGACCACACTAAATATGTGATTTTGAAAACCAAGATGGCTTTTCAGAAGCAGTGGTCTTTGAACCCCTGCTCTGATACCACTTGTTGGTCCTGAAAGGAGTATATAACAAGTGTATGGGGGGGGGGGGGGGATACACTTGTATTTAAATTCTTTTCTAACTTGATCAAACCAGAGCTCAGCAAGGTTGTCTTGGACAACTCTGCTGAAGATGATTAACTCTTCTAAGATAATCAGACTACTAAGTACTATTGAGTACTTAGTTGAATAACTATCTAGGAGAGTTATATGTGCGGAATAGTGGTTGGCCCTTTTAGTTTAAACTCCTTTAGATTCTGAAATCACTTGGTCAATTCAATACAGTCCAGTTTCAGGGAATTTGTCCAAATCAGTTTTGCACAGTCTTTGAGTGTTTATCCTTTGAAAGATCAGTTTTGTGTGCAGTGTTGAGTGTATGAAAGTACTTGAAAGTAAATCAACACAAGAGTTTATAGTGGTTCAGAGACTCAAGCTCCTACATCCACTTTCCCTGATTTAACAGGATAATTCCTTCACTCTTGGAATTAACTTGTTTTATAGTGCCAAGGTGCACTTGATCAAGAACACCACTCTTGGTGAATTGATCCCTAGGATTTCTAGAGTCCTAGTACCCTCTTCTCAACTCAGAACTGAACTGTTCTTCTCTCAACAGTCAGCTCCTACCACTTCTACTACTACAACCTTCTCACTTTCACTCTTGAAAGATATGAGGATTGAAGTAAGGTTCCAACTAATGAGATATCCTTTACAATGAAGATCAGTGTATAAGGATAGGATATCTCTCTAAGCTTGTGTATGGATATACAATGTAGTACAGCTTAGATGAAGTGTTTGAAGACTAAGATAGTCTTTGAAAGCTTTGAAAGCACTCTAGCTTGTAAGAACTTAAGGTTGGATGTGCTTGGTTGAGGTTGAAGTTGGATGCTAGTTGGATGCTTTCAAATGGTCTTCACACTTCTGTATTTATAGACAAATGAAGGCTTTGCCCGTTGGAGAGGCAGCCTCCAATGTCCATAAATGTCTTCTTTTAGTTCTTCAACTTTGAAGACAGAATCTTGATAGTGACATGTCCTCATTTGGGAAATAAACGGTTGTAAGAGCTTTGTCTTCATTCTGCAGCACTCTTTCCAATATCTGACATTCAGATTCTCTTGTAAGAATATGGACATGTCTTATGAAGGTTGTTCCATTGATAGGACAACATTCCTCATCATTTGGACAACTCTCCTTATCACTATAAGCAGTCTTGCTTATTAGCAAGGTTGGCTTGCTCTTCTTCAGATGACTTGGCTCATACCCTTTGCTTCACTTCAAGGTGATCTTAGCATGTTGATTTGCAATTCTTTAGGGTGTGTTTGTCTTCAGCATAGTTGACCTCAACTTTCAGAGCACTTGATCTTGATTTCTTGTACTGAGACAACTCCTCTGGACAACTCTCCTGATCAGTATAGTTAGTCTCAAAAGACTTAGTGTTGTATCCAGAGTTTGAGCCTTGAGGGGACTTGATTTAAATGAACTTCTAAGCATGTGTTCCCCCTCAATTTGTGCATCTAATCATCTAAGAGCTACCTAACATATTAGCTCCTCATCTAGCCTTTATACTATATGTTCTAACATTTCTAGAACATATTCAATCATGACTTAGGCATGTCTCAGGGGGTTTTGGTATTCAATCAAAACATAACTCATTTTATTCCCAACAGGAATCAATACCACATTCGTACAATTTAAATCCTGTGGAAAAAAACCCATGTTTAGCCATTCTGATCTAGCAGCGAACACATCTCCCCCTACCACCTCCCAGCAGTGCTTATAGAATCCGGGGTTAAAACCGTCTGGTCCTGGCGACTTATCTTGATGCATTTGTTTGATGGCTATGACTAATTCTTCCTTTGCAAACTCTCGGCCCAAAACCTCATTTTGTTCAAAAGTGATTGTTTGCGGCACCTGCTCAATGAAGTTGTCGTCCAACCCATTATTATTGTTAGGAGTAAATAATTCAGTAAAATAATTGCCAACCAAATCACATAGACCATGTTGCCCCTCTACCCAGACCTCATCATTGTTCATCAAACGTGTGATTCTATTCTTCTTCTTTTGAGATGAAGCCGCCTGATGAAAAAATTTAGTATTTAGATCTCCATCACTTATCCAAAAAAAATTTGCACGTTGTTTCCAAAATATATCTTCCCTTACCAGCAATTTACCCAAAGAATCATGTGCCTCCCTATAAGCTTGTCGCCCCCCATTCGATAAATCTGCTTGTAAGTTTTCAATCCAGCGTTCCAGATTTCTCTTTTCAATCCTGAATTTTGAATCAGTTTGATCCCCCCATGTTTGTAGTGTTTCACCTGTATCCTTCAAACGAGTCAAAATGTTAAACTCTTGAAAGCCTGACCAACATTTACAAACCACTATTTTTTAATCCGGTTCACGACTCCACTTATTCTCATACAGAAACCCTCTTCGTCTTACTCTCCCCATACTCGGACATGTATCTAGAACAATCGGATTGTGGTCAGAGACTGGCGCCACTAAATTGTTCAACACTGCCCCAGGGAATTTCTGATGCCACGAAAGGTTTGCCATCGCACGATCTAATCTTTCCTCTACCGTTGTAGCTTCATTACGACCCCTAAACCATGTGAAGCGATAGCCTGTGAGAGGGATATTCGTTAAGCCACTATCGTCTACAACCTCTCTGAAACCTCTATACAACCATTGTGGATGCTCCACACGTCCTCTTTTATCATCCGACGTCAGTAAATCATTGTAATCTCCTATGCATATCCATGGCCAATCATTGATATTAGCAAGATGACGCAAAAGATTCCAAGACAATTGTCGTCTACTTCTCTCCGGATGCCCATAATATCCAGTCAATCTCCAATCTCCACCACTGTCTACCACCCGAAGGTCAATATGGTTATTTGAGTAGCTCAAAACCTCACATGAATAATTATTATTCCAGATAACTGCGAGGCCACCACTACGGCCAACAAAATCAACACAAAAACAATTATTAAATCCCAACCTCACACGGAGGGATTCCAACCTAACGCCAAAAGATAAAGTTTCAAATAAAAAAGATTACATTGGGACGTCGAGCTTGAACAAGCTCACACAGTGCCAGAATTGTAACGGGTTGTCCCAAACCCCTGGAATTCCAACTAAGGATTTTCATAATTCCTGGTTGTCCCCCAAGCCAGGACCAGCCGATAAAAAATGCACGTCGTCAGTTTGTGCACGGGTAAGTGAGTCTCTTTGCAAGATAGCCCATCGTTTCCTCTCTTTTTTTTTTAATTCCGCCAGGGCAATTTCATCTTCATCCTCTCTAGGTGGTGAATCACGCGTGTCATAGATTGGATTTGATTGCATGAGAGCAACTGCTCCTTTATTTGTCAAAATGTTTCCGCGAATTCCTCCTTGGTCAACCCTCTGTAGTTGGTTACATGCATTGATATCCCTTCCTTGATTATTGACCGAATTGAAATCTTCTTCTACCGTTTCAGTGTTTGAACCCCCGCCATAAACTCCATCATTATTGCTTTGACTGTCGGTTTCATCAGTATTGATCTCCTTCCGCAATCATTTGTCACCGGAATTCGAGGTTTTCCGGCGGTCCGGTGCAACCAACTTCGGTCCCCATAGATAAGGTTATGTGGGCGAATTAGCGTCAAAGGCATCCACACAAAAGATGACTGTGTGATCAAGATGACTGCAGTAGAAGCAAAATTTTGATAATCGTTCATATTTAAAATTGACTTCCACCACTTTCCCATTGGCAATAAGGAGTGGCCTTGAACGCCGAATTGGCATTGAAACATCGACCTCCACCCGGATTCGCATGAAAGGCATCCAAACGGCACCTTTGTTCGAAGCATCATATTCTAGAAATTTGCCAATGTAGTTGCCCATCGCTTTCCCCACATCCTCTTCAAAATAACCAGCTGGTAGATCGTAAAGCTGCACCCAGAATGGAACACTCGTCAATGGGACTTGGTGGGGGACCTCTCCCAATTGGAGTTGATGTAGTAAAATCACATGAGTTCCCACCGTCCAAGGCCCCCCAGCCATGACTCGTTTCAAGTTCATCAAATGGTTGAATTGTGCCATGAATCTGTCCTCTCCAATATTTCTGATACACACCCCCCGAGTAGGTTTCCACAGGCTTGCAATGCGGCTTCGAGTGAGATTGAATGACAAATTAGGGTCAGTAACTCTTGTTCTCACACTTCCACCTTCTACGGCTACCTCCTTGCGATCATTTCTATTATGAACTTAATCAAGCCTACACTTCAAAACTAAATTTATGATGAATTTTAATAGATTTTCATGTAAATGCATAAGCAAATTGCAAAAAATAATTGTATATACTAAACTATAGATGAATTTTACGGCGTGCTTCATTTTAATATATTTAGGACTTATATATTATTTATTTTATGATATTTAAAGACGAATATTGACATATATAGATGTAAAAATATAATATCTAAATTTGATGTTGAATATATATTAGTATTTGAACGGTATATATCAGCCCCCCTTAACGCAAAATTCTGGACCCGTCCTACTTTTAGCGCTTCTCTTTTCAACTATCTTCAACCTAAACTAACTTAATTGATACTCACTCCGTCCAATTTCATTATTCTCACTTTCCTTTTTTGGTTGTCCAGTTTTATTATGCCCATACCCTTTTTGGAAACAATACTATTCATACTACTTTATCTCCACCCTCCTACCATCACTTATTTACCCACTTTGCCATTCACTTTATTCATAAACAATCATTTATTTACAAATGGACCCCACAATATCCCATCATACCCCCAATTTATCTACTTTATGAATAAACTAATCAATATTCATTAAAACTCGTGCCCAGAGAAGTGGACATAATAAAATTGGACGGAGGGAGTATTATTTTTGTCTTTTATGATTGGAACATATGTCTTTTCACCCACGTTCTCAATATAAGATAATTCATTTATCATTTTTTTACTTATTACTCTTTTTCAATTTTTATTTTACACTCTCCTCTATAAAATGATTGGTCCCGTAGCTCAGTTGGTTAGAGCGTTGGTCTTATGAGCCGAAGGTCGCGGGTTCGAGCCCCGCCGGGACCAGTTTTATTGAAGCCT
Source organism: Galeopsis tetrahit (assembly GCA_963675135.1). Classification (NCBI taxonomy): domain Eukaryota; kingdom Viridiplantae; phylum Streptophyta; class Magnoliopsida; order Lamiales; family Lamiaceae; genus Galeopsis; species Galeopsis tetrahit. The sequence goes on from OY776134.1 coordinate 43,670,885, forward strand.
CAATTTCCTTTATACTTATTTGTTTAAAGTATATTTCTGTTTTAATGAAATATGAATTTTCAGCTCCCTCTTTTCTACTTTAATATCTTTAATTAATGAATCTTGTATTATTCCATGTGGTCAGACTTTGATTTAGGGCTTTGACCTTACATCATGAGAGTACTTAGATACAATTTACCACATGTCTTTAGTTGATTATAATTAATAGAAAACGAGCTACTACCTTTTAAAAATTTACAACCTGCAAGTTGTTAATATTTTTAGCTTTTCTGTCTCTCTCTTGCACAAAGAATGATAATAGAAATGTATGGAATACTAATAATAATTTCCTGGAAGCATACAATGGTCAATGGCCTCTACAAGACCACACCATAACTATTTTTATATGTATTTAATGTTGATTTTTAGTTAGGGACTTTATATTTATTTATTAGTAATTAATTTGTGTATAAACTCAATGTCATATAATCCTAGTTTTTTTTTTGACGGAGTATAATCCTAGTTTATGAGATTTACTATACATATACAGCGTAAAGCTCTGGCTTTGAACGGGATCCTCGCAAGTGGGCGGTGGGATTGGTCCCCCGGAATTAGTCGGTTTTTGGACCGGATACCTAAGACTTCAAAAAAAACAAGAGGATACAATGTTCGTTACTTATATACACTGTGTATATGTACTCGATTAGTGTATGCATTGTTATTAGTTTATGTGTTGTTACTTATATGCACTGTTTTCTTGGTGTTTACACGTGAGCATTTTGAGGGCTAGAAGGGCCCGTAAAAGGCCCGACAACATGAGGGCCTAGTGAAGGCCCTAATATATATATGTATCGGGCCCAATTGGGCTCTAGGGAGATTGAATTCAAAATTTTGGAATATTAGTCAAGTGCTTTGTCAAAACATCCCTACTTTGCACTAGATTGTAACTACTAGGATGCTTTTGTGGTGTTGTAAAGACACATATGAGTAATTAATTTAGACTTCACATTGACCTACATTACAATAATTTATCAAATATATATTGGAAAAGGCTAATACTTTTTTCCAAAATAGATGGTTAGCTGTTTGTGGACTTCATTTGGTGCGTTGAACTTTTTTCTGGAAATTGGCCATCATTTATAGTGGGGGCACTTAAAAAAATACTTCATTTTATGTCCAATGTGCGTTGACAAATACTCAATTATTAATCGAATCTAATGGCTTTGTGGGGTATATATATAATATGTATATACCTAGTTAGGGTGGTTCCTCACTATATAAATTAATTAAATTCCCATTTGCCTTGCTAGCTCACTAGAAATTTCCATTTCCATTTCCATTTCCATTTCCAATATATATATAAATGGAAGAAGTGAAGAGAAGTTTTGTACTAAAAAAGAAACTTGAGAGCTATCTATCAATGAAGAGGCGAAACAAGGCCCGGCCCGAAGTAGCTCCGACGGGCTGTTTCTCAGTGTACGTGGGGCCCGCGAAGCAACGGTTCGTGATCAAGGCAGAATTCGCTAACCACCCTCTGTTCAAGATGCTGCTTGAGGATGCTGAAATGGAGTACGGATTCACGAGTGGAGGGCCTCTCCTTCTTCCTTGCGACGTCGATCTTTTTTGCAAAATCGTAGCTGAAATGGATTCCGATGAACAAGCTGGCTTTGTTGATGGAGCTGGCTTTGGGAACATTGGGTGTTGTAGCCCCTTCATTAATCCATCACGCCGGTTAGGAAAGAGTGGCATGGCTAAAGGCTGCACCTCTTATGGCCTTCTCATGACTAGTTAATTAATCACTTTAGATTCATCGTTGCTTAGGGGGCGTTTGCTCGAAAATTCTTCAATGAGAATGAGTATATATATGGTAATTATTGTGGCGATGAAATGAAAAATTTTCACCAAGAACTTTAATTTGGTCGATAGTTTTCAATGAAAATATATGAGTATATAATTATTTTTAATATCAGAAGCATGACAAATGTAGTACTCCCTCCGTTCCAGCTTAACTTTCATACCTACTTTTTCGATCCTTTAGAAACTCTACCTATTCAATATCTAAAATATTATATTTAATGTTATTATTTTTATGGTATATACATACACACGAGTCAACTCACATATTTATTTTTTATAAAATTATATCTCAAAATTTTATTTATTATAATATTTTTTTAAAATGGGGTAAACAGTAAGTATGAAAGTTAAGTTGGGACGGAGTGAGTATATAATAGGCTAATTTAGTGCTAATCATCATGTCTACCAAAACAAATGGAATTAATATATATAATAGGCTACCCCAAAACTCTAGCTATGTGAGAATACATAATAAAAGGTACCGTATATAAAAAGAAAAGAAAATATAAAATTATAAGCTTACAAATCGAGTCAGAGACCGAAGTACCGTTAAAATCTTGCCTGAAAAAATTCTCCTTAGGATAAAATCCGAGGTCAAGAGAAAATGTACACTCCTCTGAAACAAAGTCTATAGTGAGTTAGTAAAGTAAGACAAATACAAGTGTTCCGTGAAACACCTCTAATACTTATTATCCAGCATATTCGACCAACGATTGTAAATGGATACTTGCATAAACTCTGAAGTGCTACAGCCGATGAAGTTTTACAATAGTTGTTGCAGTTTACCATTTTATAATGTCATATAATTTCTTTAGTCAACCAAACCTATGTACTACCAAAAACTACCAAAAATATTACCCACTACTCCTCCATTCCACAATAAACTTTCACATTTTTTATTTTACAAATGTTCCACAATAACTTCTATCCATTTGAAATGAAAAATCATTTATAAACTTTACACTCACAATATTCATAATTTTACACAAAATGTCATTGCTTTTGGTCCACATATACGTACACACAATTTCAACTCTTTTATTTACTACTCCGTATATACTTAGATCTACACAATTATTCCTCAAAATTGTATCTATTATTACACCTTTTTAATATGTGTGTCCACCTACATGTGAAAATTATTGTGAAACGGATGGAGTATATCAAATATTCTTTCATTGAAAAGGAAAAAAAAAGCAAATTTCTGACAATTAATGATTAATGAATTTAAAAGAAGTGAATGGGATTGGGGTCCTAGAAACTCCAATAAAAGATGTCGATGTGTGAATATGAATTTAAACTTTAATCTGATGATGGAGACTCGTAGCCATGCATGCAACCGGCCGTTGAGATTGAGAACCAAAAAAGCAAGTCATTGAAGATTGAAGTTTAATTTCAGCCACCAAATGTGGCTTCTCTTCCCTACCATTTGAATCTAATCACGATTTTCCATTGTTCCTCATCTTTCTTTAGCTTTTCTTTTCTTTTTATTTATTTTATTGATTAATTATTAATTAGTAAAATAATCTAATATTCAAGGTCTAGATCTCGATTCTACTTTCTCATTTTGTGTGTTATTTATAGCACATAGGAAATAAATCATGGAACAGAGGCAGTATATATATATATGACATGAGGTATATGTAGTTAGGGTGGTGCTCAACGTATATAGTGATCAAAAACTTATATGCAATGTTGTACTACAAATTAAGATATTTGCAATATAATAACACATTTTGCTTCATACGGTAACACCTTTGAATTTAAATAATACTCTCTCCGTCCTTGAAAAGTTTGCATTTGATAAAAAGAAGTTTAAGAAAAAAGTGTAATAATTAGTGTTTTGAATGCAATTTTGTAAATTTTTATATATAAATTAAATTAAGTAGTTTGATTGAGTGTATGATCATGGACCTCAAAAAATATTGTATAAAAGGTAAATACATGTATATCGTGAAAGTGACTATACAAACTTTTTAGGGACGGGGTAGTAATACATTTTTTAATATCTTGCTTTTGTTGTCCTATGAACTAATATACATTAGTATCTGAAAAAATATGTTTTACTATTATAACTATAATAACACATACACCCTGTTCCACAATTGTTTGCACTCTTTCCTTATTCGTCCGTTTCACAATTGTTTGCACTACTCAAAAATGAAACTTTTTCATAAACCCCACCCTCACAATATTCACATATTTATACAAAATATCGTTACTTTTACTCTCAATCCAATCATTCACTTTATTTTATTTATAAAAGTTTACAAAATTACCCCTCAACACTTCATTCATTACACCATTTTCTTAGTTTGCGTGCCTATAAAATGGTACAAACAATCTTGGGACGGAGGGAGTACTTATTTATATATTAACACATGATTTGCATTCGTGTTTTTTCTATTTGTTTAATTTGTGCAATTTTGTAAGAAAATTGATTTTTTTTATCCTTTCCTATAATGTGCTAATATTGTATGTACACATGGGCTCTCTGTAAAGTGGGGCACTTAATTCAATAGGAAAAAAAAAATACTTAAACATTTTATGTCCAATGGGACACCATCTGCGTTGACAAATACTCAATTATTAATGTCCGATGGTACTCAATATTTACATTAATATGATAGAGAATTGACGTTAACATCCAACAAAAATTCCATAAACTACTCATTTTAAAGTACTAATCCTACTGCAAAAAAAGATTGCTTTTATAAACATGCATGTAAATTATAACGATGACTTTTATGCTATAACTTATTTAGTATTATAAAAATATACGAATATATATATATATATATATATATATTATATTTTGCACAGATTAAATTTGATTATGTTAAAAATATGTAATATATCTATAAAATCTACTCCCTCCGTCCCACAAATGTTTGCACCATAAAATGGGCACATTTTTTAAGAAAAAATTGTAATGAGTGGAGTGTTGAGTGATAATTTTGTAAAGTTATATAGATAAAGTAAAAAGGTGATTGGAAAAAGAGTAAAAATAATGACATTTTGTGTAAATATGTGAATATTGTAAGGGTGGAGTTTATGAGATAGTTTTCTTGTATGGGTGTGCAAACAATTGAGGAATGGGCAAATAAAGTAAGTGTGCAAACAACTGGACAGGGAGAGTGTAATATATCAATTTTGATTTGATTCTAATATTGTGAAAGATTAAAAATTTAATTAAGCAATTAAAATAATTCAAATCACTTAAAATTCAATATTATGTATGCACACATTTGCATACAGGAATATATATATATATATGTGTGTGTGTGTGAATTTTAGCCTAAATTGTGACTCGTAGTTACTTGCCAAATTAATAAGTTTTAAAATAAATTTGATTAAGTTAAAAATATGTAATATATCTATAAAATCTATAATATATCAATTTTTATTTGATTCTAATATTGTGAAAGATTAATCTCAAAAAAAAAAAAAGTGTGAAAGATTAAAATTTTAATTAAGCAATTAAAAAAATTCAAATCACTTAAAATTCAATATTATGTATACACGTATGTGTGTGTGTGAAGGTCATATATTGTGCAATTTTAGCCAAAATCGTGACTTGTGAGTGTAGTTACTTGCCAAATTAATCAGTTTTTAAAATAAATTTGATTACGTTAAAAATATGTAATATATCTATAAAATTATATGTTACATGTATACAATTATGCCAATGTTTTTTTTTTCTTTTCATAAATCATTAACCTGCCTCGACACCGCCTGTTACTGTCGAGCCGCCTGTGCCTGCGCCTCCTGCTCGGCCTCCCTCACCAGTCCCATCTCATTCGATGGTCACACGGGCTCGAAACAACATTTTCAAACCCAATCCAAGGTATGGTCTCATCACTTCTCTTCAATCAGATATTGAACCTCGCAATGTTTCCTAAGCTATGTCTGCTGAGTTTACAGCTCTTCTTAAAAATGGTACTTGGGATCTGGTTCCTCCCTCACAATGTCATAATGTTGTTGGCTGTAAGTGGGTGTTTCGTATCAAACGAAAACCTGATGGTTTTGTTGACAAGTTCAAAGCTCGCCTTGTGGCTAAGGGATTCCACCAACGTCCCGGGATTGACTTCTTTGTAACCTACAATCTAGTTGTAAAACCCACTACAGTCCGTGTTACTCTTAGTCTAGCTGTCACTCAGAATTGGCCCCTTCGACAATTTGATGTCAACAACGCATTTCTCCACGGTACTCTGTTGGGTGAGGTTTACATAGCTTAACAACCTGGGTTCTCGGATAAGAATTTCCCTTCTTATGTGTGCAAATTACAGAAGTCAATATATGGCCTGAAGCAAGCTCCTCGTATGTGGTACAATGCTCATCGCGATATTCTCTCCACACTGGGTTTCACTCATACGACATTTGATGCTTCACTCTTTGTATATAACTGCAAAGGGGTCATCGCCTACTTCTTGGTGTATGTTGATGATCTGATCCTCACTTGAAATACTCCTCAGTTCCTAGAGTCGGTTGTCACTACTCTAGCCTCGAAGTTCTCTGACAAGGATCTCGGCTCCCTCTCCTATTTCCTTGGGGTGGAAGTCTTTCGTACGTCCTCCACCCGTACACTTGTTCAGCGGAAATATATCACAGATCTTCTCGACAAATATAATATGCTTGAAGTCAAGCCTGTTCAAACTCCTCTTCAGTTAGGGGTGCCTCTCTCTCTTACTGATGGCACTCCTCCTGCTGATGCTACAATCTATCGACAGGCACTTGGTAGTCTTCAGTATCTCCTGTTCACTCGTCCAGACATTCCGTTTGCAGTAAACAAACTCTCCCAGTTCATGCATGCACCCTCTGAACATCACTGGGGCGCTGTTAAACGTCTCTTTCGCTGCCTCAATGGGACTCGATCATTGGGGATTACCCTTCGTCGTCAATCTCCCTTGTCACTTCACTGCTTCACTGATGCTAATTGAGCAGGTGATTGTGATGATCGTACCTCCACAGGAGCCTACATTGTTTATCTTGGTGCCAATCCAATCTCCTGGTCTTCTCGTAAGCAACGTTTTGTTGCTCGTTCCTCTATTGAGGCTGAGTATCGTGCTATTGCCTCTGCTGCTGCTGAGATTCAATGGACTAGTTTACTTTTAACTGAACTCTTTGTCCCCACCACAACGACTCCTTTCATTTACTGTGACAACGTTGGGGCAACTTACCTGTTCTCGAATCCCGTTTTTCACTCTAGGATAAAGCACATTGCTATTGATTTTCACTTTGTTCGAGAATTGGTCAAATCCTCACGCCTTCGTGTTTCACATGTCTCCTCGGCTGACCAACTTGCTGATGCTCTCACAAAACCCCTTGCTCGAGCTCGTCTACATATGCTTATGTCCAAGATTGGAGTCACTAACAAGACATATTAAGGATAATTATACATATATGTATCTAGTCTTTAGAATGAGGCCCATATTATTTTATATATACCTAAAGCCGAAGATGTACATTATAAATAGTTCATTCCATTATCAATAAAATAACTCTTTCAGTTATCTCTTTAGTCTAGTTAAAACTTAAGACTGTATTTGATCGATGTTCTGATTTCTCTTTTCAAAGATATTATGTACATTTATATTTATATATTGTGTACTTGAGCAATAATATTAATATTTATAAGTAATATATTAATTCGATCTCTTAAATAATAATATTAGATAATACAAATAATAATATTCATAATATTAGTGTTGTATGTGTATAATATATTACCTTGCTTTCTTTTTAAAATATTTTGGAAAAGTTAAATTGGATCAATGACTTTAACTGAGGAATATCTTGTTAGATTAGTTATGTCGTCTTAGATTTGTTTCATTTAAAGTTAGTGTCACATTTTATTTACTTATATGGAGTGTGATTTTAACATTGTTCAGTTATATTAATTTATACTTTATACATCAATTAAATTTACTCTTATCTTACTGTTAAAATCGGTGTCATATTTCACTCATATGTGCCCAATACACGTTGCAACCGGTGAACAAAGAACTAGTTCTATCATATCTTGTTTTAAATTTGCAACCGGTAAATTTACTCTTATCTTACTGTTAAAATCGGTGTCATATTTCACTCATGTGCCCAATACACGTTGCAACCGGTGAACAAAGAACTAGTTCTATCTTGTTTCAAATTTGCAACCGGTAAATTTACTCTTAATTATCTTACTGTTAAAATTGGTGTCATATTTCACTCATGTGCCTAATACACGTTGCAACCGGTCATTGTGGGTCCTTCAAAACATTTTTTATACTCTCTTCATTCACTAAATGTAGTCTCATTGGAGTGGGACACATGTTTTTTAAAAAATGTAGATAAAGTAGAAGTATTATAGAATTATAGGGTTATTGAGTGATTGTTAGTGAATAAAGTTGATAAAAATTTGAGTAATTAAATAATGATTATTTGAAGTGAGATGATTCTATCAATTGTATGATAATACTACATTTTATGGACGGAAAATATAAGACAAATGAGACTATATTTTATGGAGGAGAATACAATTTTTTATCAAACCCTCTTTTAAGGATGGTCTTAAAGTGCTAGTGTCAAGTCTCACTAAAATTATAAACAATTCACGATTTTATAAGAATTTAAGGTACATCAAAATATATATATGTTGTTGGGATATGAATCCTAAAACAAGTCCTACATGATGAATAAAAGATAAAGATGAAGTTTTGATAAGCCAAAAGTAGTTTGAATATTTTCTAAGTGTTGATTGATCTAGTCTAGTTATGAGTAGTCATCTTGAACAGACCAGTAAAGTTCACATTAAAAAGAGAAGTATTGTTTATATATTAAAAGATAAGTACGATCTATAAGTACTTCATATATGGTTATATTAACTGTTAAGTTGTTTTTGAGCTATGATAATCATTGTATAGAGCTCATGATTTTCGTATGTAATAGATAGATTGATTGTATAGTTTTATAAGTTGACTAAGCTATAAGCTTAAAGTAATGTAATAGTCTTGTTAGGATAGAATAGTCTACTGTTGAAAATCGCACAAGAAGACCAGACAAGAAGAGTTGAAGTCTACTACACAAGACAGGTGGACTACTAGACAAGACAAGGGTGCATACAAGACTCCACAAAGACAAGTCAACTTGGAAGTTAGTTACAAATACGCGTTTTGAAGAAGTATGAAGATAAGGATTAAAGTTAGTTAGAAATAACTAATTAACTACTTAAACGCGTGGATGGATAAAAGATGCAGTTACAAAAGTTAGTTTTCAAGAAGAGTTGGTTACAACTAACTAAGTTCTTGAAGTTGAAGTCTATAAATACCTCAAGGTGTTTATCATTTGAAGACTACTGCAAATCCATATACTGAAGAATTACTGAAGCATTTGAAGAAGCTTACTCACAGAGTTCATTGAAGTTCAGAAAGCAAGCCCGCTAGTCAAGTGAAGAAACCAGAAGACTGCTACTGAATAAGTTTTTAGTTTTTGTTTTTATCAAATTGCTAGATATTTGTTAAATTTCTAGTAGGATCGAAGATATACTTGGTAGTATAGTCGAGAAGATCTAAGTCTTTTTCTTGAGACTCAAAAGAACAAGAACTCACACTTTGTACTCGATTGGAAGAGTTAGTGGAAACATCACAACTGGGTTGTGAGAGTGGATGTAGACAAGTTGTCGAACCACTATAAATTGTTTGTGTTGTTTACTTTACTGTTTTGTTTAATTGCTTAATTGTTTACATACATAACTGAACAAGACTAGTTGAGTATAGAACAGAAGTTCTCGAATTGAGAAGTTGAGTATAAACTACTTGGGCACATTGTTTAATTTCGTATTCCGCATATTGTAATTCTGATATATCGAAAGATTTTAGAAAAGTCTATTCACCCCCCTCTAGACATTTTCTTTAGCTTCCCTCGATATTAACTCAGCTTCGGGACCTACAAGTGGTATCAGAGCAGTAGTTTACGAACTGCTGTTTCTTGATAACCGACTTAAGACTTAGGGTGAAGTCTTGGTCCGTGATTGTACTTGCTTACGTGTTCTTGATCAAATTCGTGTCATATCTGTTTCTTGTTCCCTGTTCTTGTCTTATCTGCTTCTTGATCATAAATCTGCTTAGCACTTATTTCTTGAAATCATGTCTCTTGAGATCAGCGCTAACAAGTTACCCAAGTTCGAGGTTCAGGACTACGACTATTGGAAGCTGCGAATGGAAGCGATTTTCAGCTCCACGCACGACCTAATGATCTCTGTTGTCACAGAGGGCCCGATCGTGACAATGGTTCCAAATACTGCTGCCCTCGACAAAGACAAACCAATTGGCACTCTTGTCAAGAAACCCAGGTCAGATCTAACCTCAGAAGAAATGCGTCAAAATAATTTGGATAGCTTGGCAAAGAATTACATCTTACACACACTTCCTAATGAGTATCTCGGAAAGGTGTTGAAATGTAAAAATGCCAAAGACATGTGGGACAGATTGGCTATCATTTGTGAAGGGACAACCCTGATCAAAGAGAGCAAATTATCCACTGTCGTCCAAAGATTTGAATCATTTCGGATGAAAGCTGGTGAAACTATCGACCAGCTGGATACTCGTTTTACTAAGATTATGAATGATCTGGAAGTCCTTGGTAAATCATATACTGCTCGAGAGATCAATCTTAGGATTCTGAAAAGTCTTGATAGACGTTGGAAAATGGTAAAGATGCTTGTTAAGAATACTCAAGACATAGACAAGTGGTCTGCTGAGACCATGTTTCAAACTCTGAAGGCCCATGAGTTTGATCTAGACGAAGATGAACCACTAGCCAGTAGTGATAGAGAACATGCTGTATCTAAGAACGTTGCCTTTAAGTCTACTTCGTCTAAATCCTCTAAGGTAGACAAGTCTAAGTCTAAGACTAAGTCTGCTTCTATGAAAGACGGGTTAGATACTGATCTTAGTCTGAAGGATCAGGTGAACCTCATGGTTAAAAAGTTTGATAGGCTGAATAAACGTTTCGGTAGATATAAGAAGTTTTATAGAGATCATAGAGCGTCTACTTCTAAGAACTCGTCTGAGACCAGACGAGACCGAAACTCGTCCGAAAGGAGAGACGAAGTCTCGAAAGGTAATAGACGAGATAGAGAGTCTGATGATAGGAAGATTCAGCGTTCTGATAGACGTGATAAGCGTAGGGATAAATCTCCTATTAAAAAGGTTACTAATGATCTTTTGTGCTATAATTGTGAAAAGCCAGGTCATTACATATATGAATGTCCAGACCTGAGCACTGATGATCGAGAAGAACGCAAAGCACGAAGAGAAAAAAGATACAACTGTGGCAAGAAGGCAATGATGGCCAATGATGACTCTGATTCGGATTCAGACGAGTTGCCATCGTCCTTATCTAGTCACTCGTCTGATCGAGATCACGATGAAGCATTCATAGTAGATGATGGTCTATGCTGCATGGCTAAAATCGATCAAGAGGTATCATCTGCTACTTCTTTTCAATCTTGTGATGATTCAGAAACTGATGAAAGTGACACTGCTAGTAGTGAAGTAGGAAGTAGTCTTCAGCACTCGACTAGTGTTGTTGAAGACGACCTTCTACTTGCTAACCAAGCATTCATTGAAGTCAGTGATGAAAACATTGCATTAAAACAAGAAATCATTGATCTTAAGGAAGCTCAGTCTAAAGTAGATCCTAATGTAACAGTCCTAAATGAACGCTTGACTGAAGAGTTAAGACAACTCAAAGAAAAGTGTGCATTGACAGACAGGTTATATCAAGACCTACTTAAGACACATGCAACTTAGAGAAATGAATTCAATGTTTTAAAGAGCAAGTGCAACAGACTTGAAGAACGTAATAAGTTCTTAGAGACCGAGGTTGTCACACTTGATCTCAAACTTACTGACCTGGTTAACTCTTCTAAGATTAACCTTGAACTGTCAGATAGGTATAGAGATCCAGGTGACAAGACAGGTATAGGTGCTGAGTCATCTAGCTCGTCTACTCGAGTCATTAAGAACCCTACTACTAACGCAAGACCTTTGCCAAATGATAAAGGAAAAGGACCAATGATATACGATATTGATACTCCATCTAAAGGTACTGTACCTAAACAAGCTCGAGTTAACATTCTGATTACCAAGGGAGGTAAAAAGAATGGTAACAACAAGCCAATTCCACCTAGAACTAATCTTCAAAGGACCACTAATCGTGGACGACCCAACCAGGTCAGATACGAGGATTGGTATCCTAAGGAGACGAGTACTAGACACGTACAGACTAGACGACAAGAGCCTAGACCTCCTTTCATAAGGCAGTCTCAGCTCTACTCGTCTAGACCTAGACAGGTAGCTCCAAAATATCGTACACAAGCTGTCCTATATCCTCCACCTTTGTCATACGATATCATTAGTGAGGAAAGACCCAAACGCGTCTATAAACCGTATGGACCTAATGCATATAAGCTGTTGGGATATGAATCCTAAGACAAGTCCTAAATGATGAAAAGATAAGATGAGTTTTGATAAGCCAAAGAATATTTTCTAAGTGTTGACTAATCTAGTCTAGTTGAGTTGAAGTCATCTTGAACAGACCAGTAGAGTTCACATGAAAGACAAGTACTATTTTATATTAAAAGATAAGTACAGATTTATAAGTACTTCATATATGCTATTTGTATATGTTAGATTGTTATTGAGCTATGATAAATGTTGTATAGAGCTCATGTTTTGAATGTAATAGATAGATTGATTGTATAGATTATAAGTTGACTAAGCTTATTTTATAAAAGCTTAAAGTAATGTAATAGTCTTGATAGATTAGTATAGTCTACTACTAAAGATTGCACGAGGAGATTAGACAAGAAGACTTGGAGTCTACTACTCAAGACAGGAGGACTACAAGACAAAGACAAGTGCATCTACTATACTACACAAGACAGGTCAACTTGAAGTTAGTTACAAATACGCGTGAAAAGATAAAGATGAAGAAGTTAGTTAGAAATAACTAATTCGTAACAAGAAACGCGTGGATTGATAAGAAGATTCAGTTGAAGTTAGTTTTCAAGAAGAGTTGGTTACAACTACCTAAGTTCTTGAAGATTGAAGTCTATAAATACTTCATGGTGTTTATCATTTGAAGACTACTGCAACTACGCATACTGAAGACATACTGAAGATTACTCACAGAGTTCATTGAAGTTCAGAAGAATAGTCAGAAGTGAAGTGAAGAATCAGAAGACTACAACTGAATAAGTTTTTAGTTTTTTGTTGTTTTATCAAGGTGCTAGATACTTGTTAAAATTCTAGTAAGATCATAAGACGTATCTGGTGGTATAGTCTTTGAAGATCTAAGTCTTCTTCTTGGGACTTAAAATCACAGGAAAATACACTTTGTACTCGATTGGAAGAGTTTAGTGGAAACATCACAACTGGATTGTGAGAGTGGATGTAGACAAGTTGTCGAACCACTATAAATTGTTTGTGTTGTTTACTTTACTGTTTTGTTTAATTGCTTAATTGTTTACACACATAACTGAACAAGACAAGTTGAGTATAGAACAGAGTTCTCGAATTTGATAAGTTGAGTATAAACTTAGATTGGGCTCATTGTTAATTTCGTTATTCCGCATATTGTATTCTGATATTTCGATAGATTTTTGAAAAGTCTATTCACCCCCCTCTAGACATTTTCACTAGCTTACTCGTTATTAACTCAACTTTGGGGACCTACAAGTGGTATCAGAGCAGTGGTTTTCGAACTGCTGTTTCTTGATAACCGACTTAAGACTAAGGGTGAAGTCTTGGTCCGTGATTGTACTTGCTTACGTGTTCTTGATCTATACTCGTCCTATCTGTTTCTTGTTCCCTGTTACTGATCTATCTGCTCCTTGATCATAAAACTACTTAGCACTTATTTCTTGAAATCATGTCTCTTGAGATCAGCGCTAACAAGTTACCCAAGTTCCAGGTTCAAGACTACGACTACTGGAAGTTGCAAATGGAGGCTATCTTCAGCTCCACGCACGATCTAATGATCTCTGTTGTGACCGAGGGTCCGATCGTGACAATGGTTCCAAACACTGCAAATCTTGACAAAGATAAACCAATTGGCACCCTCGTCAAGAAACCAAGGTCTGATCTAACCTCAGAAGAAATGCGTCAAAATAATTTGGATAGTTTGGCGAAGAATTATATTTTACACACCCTTCCTAACGAGTATCTAGGAAAAGTGTTAAAATGTAAGACTGCCAAAGAGATGTGGGACAGATTAGCTATCATTTGTGAAGGGACATCCCTGATCAAAGAGAGCAAATTATCCACTGCTGTCCAAAGATTTGAATCATTTCGGATGAAAGCTGGCGAAACTATCGACCAGCTGGATACTCGTTTCACTAAAATCATGAATGACCTTGAAGTTCTTGGTAAAACTTATACTCCTCGTGAAATCAATCTTAGGATTCTTAAGAGCTTAGATTCTCGATGGAAAATGGTAAAGATGATAGTTAAGAATACCCAAGACATAGATGCCTGGAGTGCAGAGACCATGTTTCAAACTCTGAAGGCTCATGAGTTTGATTTAGACGAAGATGAACCACTAGCCAATAGCGATAGAGAACATGCTGTATCTAAGAACGTTGCCTTTAAGTCTAGCTCTTCTAAGTCTTCCAAGGTAGATAGGTCTAAGTCTAAGACTAAGTCTGCCTCTGCGAAAGATGCGTTGGATATTGATCTTAGTCTGAAGGATCAGGTGAGCCTCATGGTTAGAAAGTTTGATAGGCTAAATAAACGTTTCGGTAGATATAAGAAGTTCTATAGAGATCATAGAGGATCAACTTCTAAGAACTCGTCTGAGACCAGACGAGACCGAAACTCGTCCGAAAGGAGAGACGAAGTCTCGAAAGGTAATAGGCGAGATAGAGAGTCTGACGATAGGAAGATTCAGCGTTCTGATAGACGTGATAAACGTAGGGATAAATCTCCTATTAAAAAGGCTACTAATGATCTCTTGTGCTACAACTGCGAAAAGCCAGGTCACTACATATATGAATGTCCAGACCTGAGCACTGACGATCGAGAAGAACGTAAAGCTCGAAGGGAAATAAGATACAACCGTGGCAAGAAGGCAATGATGGCCAATGATGACTCTGATTCGGATTCAGACGAGTTGCCATCGTCCGTATCTAGTCACTCAACTGATCAAGATCACGACGAAGCATTCATAGTAGATGATGGCCTATGTTGCATGGCTAAAATCGACCAAGAGGTATCATCTGCTACATCTTTTCAATCTTGTGATGATTTAGAAACTGATGAAAGTGACACTGCTAGTAGTGAAGTAGGAAGTAGTCCTCAGCACTCAACTAGTGCTATTGAAGACGACCTTCTACTTGCTAATCAAGCATTCATCGAAGTCAGTGATGAAAACATTGCATTAAAACAAGAAATCATTGATCTTAAGGAAGCTCAGTCCAAAGTAGATCCTAATATAACAGTCCTAAATGAACGCTTGACTGAAGAGTTAAGACAACTCAAAGAAAAGTGTGCATTGACAGACAGGTTATATCAAGACCTACTTAAGACACATGCAACTGAGAGAAATGAATTTAATGTTTTAAAGAGCAAGTGCAATAGACTTGAAGAACGTAATAAGTTCTTAGAGACCGAAGTTGTCACACTTGATCTCAAACTTACTGACCTGGTTAACTCTTCAAAGATTAACCTTGAATTGTCAGATAGGTATAGAGACCCAGGTGACAAGACAGGTATAGGTGCTGAGTCATCTAGCTCGTCTACTCGAGTCATTAAGAACCCTACTACTATTAAAACAAGACTTTTGCCAAATGATAAAGGAAAAGGACCAATGTTATACGATATTGGAACTCCTTCTAAAGGTACTGTACCTAAACAAGCTCGAGTTAACATTCCGATTACCAAGGGAGGTAAAAAGAATGGTAACAGCAAGCCTGTTCAATCTAGAACTAATCTTCAAAAGACCACTAATCGTGGACGACCCAACCAGGTTAGATACGAGGACTGGTATCCTGAGGAGACGAGTACTAGACAGGTACAGACTAGACGACAAGAGCCTAGACCTCCTTTCATAAGGCAGTCTCAGCTCTACTCGTCTAGACCTAGACAGGTAACTCTGAAATATCGTACACAACCTGTCCTATATCCTCCACCTTTGTCATATGATATTATCAGTGAGGAAAGACCCAAACGCGTCTATAAACCGTATGGACCTAATGCTTACAAGCCCTACTCTGACTATCATAGACCAGTGCCTGCTCAAGTAGAGATTAAGTCTAAAGGCTATCTCCAAAGAGTAGACCCGAACTCGACTGATAGGCCAGTTAAGGACAACAAGGTCTTATTTTGTAACAAATATGGGCGAAAGCTTAAAAGATCGAACTTGTTCAAGACTCCAATGTATATTTGGATTCCTCTGAACACGACTAACCCCCAAGGACCCCAATAAACCAATGGGTACCTAAATTATTGAATATCTTCATTGCAGGGTCGACTTGACTTGTATAAGAAGGGTGGGTCAGTAGGAGAAACTTGGTACATAGACAGTGGTTGTTCACACCACATGACTGGTACCAAGGCTCTCTTATCAAGCTACCATGAGCAAGAAGGACCAAAAGTGATATTTGGTGATAGCTCCACTGCTGTCACTAAAGGATTTGGTTACATCCGGAATGGAGACGTTGAGATCCAAGATGTCTCATATGTTGAAGGTTTGAAATATAATTTACTCTCTGTTTCTCAGTTTTGTGATCGTGGTTACAAGGTGCAGTTCAAGAGCCGCAAATGCGAAATCATTGACAAAAGGACGCACACAGTCCTACTAGTCGGCGTAAGACAAGGAAGTGTGTACATAGTGAACTGGAACAGTTGTCCGAGGGACACCTGTCTACTTACTAAGAATCCTAAAGAGCTTGGGTTGCTCTGGCACAGACGCCTTTGTCATCTAAACTTTAAGGTTCTTAATAAGATAGCCAGAGAATATCTTGCTGAAGGTATTCCCAATGAAGTTTACTACAAGTCACATGTATGCACGGCTTGTCAACAGGGTAAACAGGTTAAAGGTTCTTTTAAGTCAATTCCTACTCTCTCAACTAGTAGAGTCCTAGAACTTCTACATATGGATCTTCATGGTCCAATAACTCCTCCAACCTTGAATGGTAGAAGGTACACACTTGTTGTTGTAGACGACTATTCTAAGTTCACTTGGGTAGTCTTCCTACACAAGAAGAGTGATACACAAACACTTCTGCCTGAACTGTTGAAGAAGCTACAAGTTGAGAAGAACCAGTCCATTGTCAAGATTCGTAGTGACAAGGGAACTGAGTTCATTAACTGCTATATTAAAGATTTATGTACTAAATGTGGTATCCAGCATCTAACTAGTGCAGCTAGGACACCACAACAAAACGGTGTAGCAGAAAGGAGGAATCGAACCCTTAAAGAAGCCTGTAGGACCATGTTAGCTGAGTTCAACACTCCTCAAAAGTTTTGGGCCGAAGCTATCAATACTGCATGCCATTCACAAAACAGAAGCGCGATCAACAAGGCTCTAGGCAAGACACCTTATGAGGTTTGGAAAGGTAGAAAACCCAGAGTTTCATATTTTCATATATTTGGTTGTAAGTGTTTCATTCACAACAATGGAAAGAGCAAGTTGAATGCTTTCGATGCTAAAGCAGACGAGTGGATATTTTTAGGATACTCCTCGACTAGCAAAGCATTTAGGGTATTCAACTACTCAACTCTTTGTGTGGAAGAAACACCACATGTGGTTTTCGATGAATCTCAACAGGACTCGTCTGCCGACAAGATCAGTAAGAAGGTAACTGATCTAACGATCGAATCTGACAAAGATTCAGAAGTATATGAATCCGTTCAAGCCTACAATCCATTCATGAAAGCTCTCGAATCTGATGACAAAGAGAAAGTAAGTGCTCAAGGTAAGTCTTCTAGACCAGTTGACATGCCTGCTCTAGTTGACTCTACTACTCCTGGTAAATATGTTGATGATACAAATGATGTTGACATGTGAAAGTGTGTGGTGTGGTGTTAAGTGTATGTATATGAAGTGTTTAAGTTTAAGTAGAATAATGTTGTACTAAATGTTGTGACAATTGGTACAGCACTGACTCTAGCAGAATATCAGAAATTATGATTAACACAGCGGAAGATTTGAAACACTAAAAACAAACGTGACACAATGGAAATAATTTTTCACATAGATTTTATAAATAAAAATCTATGCTAGCCTTACGGCGAAAAACAATACTTATCTTCAAGTATAAATGTTGTGTGAAATGTTACAGCATTAACATTCACAACAGAAACTACAAACGAGGCAGGTGCCTTGTTCTAAAAACGAACTAAGTGTATAATGTATACACTGTCGAAATGCCTAGTCTATCTAAAGATTACACTCTCAATAGATAAGAAGACACACAGCCATACGGGTGGGATACGAACGTATGATCTAAAAGGTAGTTCTACTGGCCACAATTCCTAACAGGGATATACGCTCGGTCTAGGAAGTTGATCGAATAGAGTACACTGATTTGAGAAGCCTTCCATCGGTATTTATAGTAGTGGGGTGCTGATTCTAGAGGCTTCCACAATGAGGTCCTATTTTTTAGGAACTCAACTTCCATGATCTTTCTAGATCTTTCTTGAATGCTCCAGGTCGTTCCAAATGGTTCCAGGCCGTTCTAGCATGTTCTCCAATGTTCTGGAATCTTCCAGGTTCCAGATCCTTGTAGAAGCTTCTAGATCCTGCCAGAAATGCGACAACATTTAGATCAACATTTAATGTAGCATTTCAGAAAAGACTTAGAAAAAATCTCGGAAGGTCAAATTAAGATGTTGTTGATAATGTTAAGGCATTTAAGGATTAACAACATCTACAATCTCCCCCAATTTGACCTTTCGACTACAACACACCTGATGCACATATATTTCTATACATACTCAGTATTATGTACTTAGTTGAGGTTAACATCATTGCTAAGCACTAGTCAAGACAATACCTGTTGTAATCGTTCGATCAAATCGAATGAAGATCAAGGATAATTTTACAATGATCCGTGCCATAAGATCAAAATAAATTTTATCCAAAATAGAACAAGTATAAACACTACACTTATTCACAACATAAGTAACTTTACTTAAGATCATAAGTTAAACTGGAAGAAATTCAACTTAGAATCTAAGTAAGACACTAACAAAAAAATAGAGCAACAAAAAAAAAAACAAACATCAGAGCAAAACATAATGTAACAAGGAACAAAACAAAACAGAAACTACACTATACACAACCTGCAATAGACACATGATAATCTGCAAACAAATTAAGCAAGGCAGTAAACAAATATCAAGTGGAGCTAATAAACAAGTTGCAGTAAACATCCTACCATCTAAAAACAGTAAATAACAAATGTATCATAATTTCAGAATTTCAAACTTAAACATTAGTTACAAAGGTAGAACTGAACAAATGGCTTATATTGCTGTGGTAACAGCTGCAGCATCATCTTCCTGCACCATAGCCATTGTGGAATTCAGATCTCCCCCTGTCTAACAGCTTTCTCCAGGTAGATCACCATACAAGGTGTCCATTTCAGCAGCATCATCATCATCTCCTTCATCAACAAAGTAAGTAGATGCAAGGTGTGCAACTACATCAGTAACAGCAGCATCTCCAGCAGCATCAGGTCCATCACCAGCATCAGCAGCAGCTGGAACTCCATCATCATGTATCTCCTCAATGACTACACTGGAGTTGGATGATGGTGGTACTCCCCCTGTTGTAGATGAAAGGAGGTTGGTCCACCTGTCCTTCAGGAACTGAAGTTCATCTATAGTTTCCTGCAAGTGTTGGAGTTGGAGTTTGATGAATTCCTGTGAAAGATACACATTACCAGAAATGTTGATACGGATGTTCTCAACATTTGGGGTTGCATTTCTGTGTCTTGGTCTGGATGATTCAGGATGATCAGTAGTTGAGGGTCTGGTTGGTTCTGGTTGAGCAGAAGCAGAGGGTCTTTGCTGATGTTCAGTACCAGGAGCAATCAAAGGCAGATCAATTACTCTATCCCCAGTGAGTAAGGCAGGAGCTATGGCCAATAGTGGAACTCTCCCCCTCAACACATCAGTGTTCTTGGCAACAAATCCATGATGCCTCAAGTAGTTAGAAATCAGAACAGGATAGGGTAAATTGCCTTTTTCAGAAACTCTCCTAGTAAACCTCATCATGTGTTGGAAAATAGTAAGACCCAAATTAAACTTCTTAAGCACAGAAATCCTATATATCAAAACAGCTTGGTCCTTAGTGATCTTGGTGGTATTTGTGGTGGGAATCCAATTGTAGATAATGAGTTTGTATAACACAGAGTGTAGGGAAGTGAGGTCTTTGGCTAGCATGTGTCTAGTCCATTTAACTACCCTACCAGCAGTTATAGCAGAAATGACCACATCCATGTCAGGTTCTTCATCAACCTCAACATTGGGAATTTCTAAAAACTCATTTATCAATTCAGGAGTAAAAGGTACATCCCTCCCCCTAAAATTAACAGTCCCATACCACTTAGAAGATCTCCTACGAGTGCTCTTTTTCAAACATGCATAGAATTCATATGCCCAATTTGTCAAGAAAGATTCACCAAAATTCACAGCATGCATCAAATTCCTTTCTTCTAAGAAACTAACCATGCCTTTACTATCAAAATCAGGTATATTGATCCTCTTCTCTATCAACAATTTTTTCTTAGAATAAATGGCCAATCTATTCTCTAGAGTATCAAGATCATCAGAAATACCTTCCTCTTCAGATGCCAGGTTATCTGAGCTGGGAGTAGAGCTTTTAACAGAGCTCTGTTCAGGGCTGCTTGCTGCACTGGAAGAGCTATCCCCACTGCCACCATCTTCAGGTTCTGGTGCAGCTCCCTTTGCAGCAGCATTGTGCTCAGCATTTTTCTTTAGAGACTCCAGAATGTCTCTCAAGCATCTTTCAGAATCAGAATTGGATTCTGACTCAGCTGGTTCATTTTCAGTGATCATCTTTTCTTTGCCTTTTGGTTCAGCAACAAACTTTCCTTTCCTTTGCTTTTCAGCATCAACCTTCTTTTTGGATTTTTCAGCAGCAGCAGTCTTAGCTTTCTTTGATTTCTCAGCAACAACAGGAGCTTCATCTTCAGAGTCTGTGAACACTTGGATAGGTTCACCAGCATCAGCTCCAGCTTTCTTCTTCTTCCTCATAGATTCAGAGTAATCTATTCGGGTAAACACACGGTTTGACCTCCTCCTTCTTTGTACAGGGCTTCTCTGTCTTTTCCCTTTTTGTGCATTCTTCTTTAGAGGAATGGGAGCAGACTCATCAGAGACAGAGAGTGAGGAATTTGTACCATCATCAGAAGCTTCAGCATCCTCCATTTCGACATCCTCAGAATTAGATGCATCAGCACTAGCTTCTTCTTCAGCAACGGTTTCCACATTCCGTTCCGGTGCAGCTGGTTCAGTAGGGTTTGAAGAATTGGGGGTTTTTGCAGCAGCAGCCATTTGGGCAGTTTGTTCGGCTAAATAGCTCGAGATATCCACAGTAATATCTCCAAACTTCATCACAGGTAGATGACCAGTAGTCCGAAGAGTGTTGGATACCTCTTCAACAGCCCTAGTGAATCTTCAACTGTCGAATCTTGTGGGATGAGGGTAGTTGGAGGAGTGGTTTGAGGAGTGGGAATGGTTGTTGATGGTGTTGCAGAGACATTCGAGTCAGCATTTGAAGCAGTAGAGTTTTGTGAAGCCATGGAAGCAAGAAGATTGAGAGAATTTTGGGCGTTTTGATCGGAAGATTCAGGAGAAGAGTGTGAGTGAGAGTGTGATCGAGGGTGGTTTCTAGCCATTAAGAGGGATCGGTTGGGTTTTCAAGGTAGGTTTGAGGAGTGTATACACAAACTTTGAGAGATACACGGCCAAAACAATTTCTTCAAACTTAGTACTCAACAAAATCAAAAATCACAATTAGCAAATAGATGACATCTTATGTTTGATATTTATAGAGAGAATAATGTAGTTGGAGATAAAAGAAAATAAAACAGAAGAATTAATCTAGAATTTTTCGAAAGTGCTCCACATTTTTAGCCACAACCTAGATCATGGTTAATTAGTGGGAAAGATCAATTAATTAAATTAATTAGATAATTAAGAAAATTAAGAAGCTTCCAGAATTAATTAATTTCGCATAATCTGGAAAAATAAAGATGTGGGTCATTAATTAATTAAATAAATAGAAATGAATCTCAATAAATAATTAAATAATTACACAGATAAAGATAAATTCGAATCAGGCAATGTTGTGCTCAAAACTGTTACAAACACCTCAACACGGTTTTTACATGAATTTGCTTCATTTGTGTTGCACCATATTTTTTCTTTTTGTGTTATAGCATCTAATTTGTATTGATCCATTGTTCCTGTAGAGTACATCGTAGTAGCGAACTCCGTGCCCCATACTTACTTAATGGATTACAAATATGTTGATGTTTTTACCAAATATCACCTTTTGAAAAGAAGGCATCGTAGTAGCGAACTCCGTGCTCCATAGTTACTCAGTGATTTGGTACATCTTTTAGTATGCTAATAACATTCTCATTTTTATGCATTTGAGAGGTGTAAGACATGTTTATTTTTGCACTTCAATGATCTTAGATTCGTAGATATTTTACAAAGGAATTATTTAACTAAGTAAGAAATAAATTCAACTTATAAAATTTATACAACCCATGATGTTGTCCCAAATGCTGACGCATTTGTGACAACATCCATCCGAATTTTTTTCAGATAGTGCTCATGCCAAGAGATTTCCTCAAAATAGAGAATCTCTCATGGTCTAAGGCTTTAGTAAAGATATCAGCATTCTGTTTTTCAGTAGGTACATACTCCAACTTAACAATATTCTTCTCTACTAAATCTCTCATAAAATGGTGTCTTATGCTAATGTGCTTTGTGAGTGAGTGTTGTACAGGATTTTTAGAAATGTTAATGGCACTAGTATTATCACAAAAGATAGTAAGTATACCATTCTCAATACCATAGTCATGGAACATCTTGCTCAGCCACAAGAGTTGTGTGCAGCAGCTTCCAGCAGCAATATACTCAGATTCTGCAGTGGATTGTGAAACACAATTCTGTTTCTTGCTGTGCCATGATACAAGATTGTTTCCCATGTAGAAACATCCTCCACTCGTACTCTTTCTATCATCTATGTCTCCAGCCCAATCAGCATCACTATAGCCAATCAAAATGTTGTTGGTGTCCTTAGTATACCAGATTCCAAGGTCACTTGTTCCTGAAACATACTTGATGATTCTCTTCACAGCATTCAGGTGTGATTCCTTTGGATTTGCTTGGTACCTAGCACAAACACACACACTGTACATAATATCTGGTCTACTAGAGGTTAAATACAGTAAACTACCTATCATGGATCTGTAAAATGTTGGATCAACATCTGTTCCAGCACTATCTTTGCAAAGTTTCAAAGTAGATCCCATAGGAGTTTTCATTGGTTTTGAATTCTCAAGACCAAATCTTTTAACCAAGTTCTTAGCATACTTACTCTGGGAGAAGAAAATACCATCACTGCACTGTTTGATTTGAAGACCTAGAAAGTAATTCAAGTCTCCAACCATACTCATTTCAAATGTTGCAGTCATTGCCTCAACAAAGTTACTCAACATTTTATCACAAGTAGAACCAAACACAATGTCATCAACATATATTTGTGCAATAAGTAAATCTCCTTCAGTGTGCTTAATGAACAAAGTTCTATCAGCTTCTCCTCGAATAAATCCATATTCCAAAAGAAAGTCAGTAAGCCTACCATACCATGCTCTAGGAGCTTGTTTAAGACCATACAATGCTTTCTTAAGTTTATATACATGATCAGGATACTGTGGATCTTCAAATCCTTTAGGTTGTTCAACATATGCTTCTTCATTCAATATGCCATTTAGAAATGCAGCCTTTACATCCATTTGATGAAGTTTAATATCAATAAAACATGCAATAGCTAGCAGTAATCTAATAGATTCTATCCTAGCAACAGGTGCAAAAGTCTCATCAAAATCAACTCCTTCAACTTGGGTGTAACCTTGTGCTACTAACCTAGCCTTGTTTCTAACAATATTACCAGATTCATCAGTTTTATTCTTGAATATCCACTTTGTTCCAATGACATTAGTATGACTAGGTCTTGGAACAAGTGTCCACACTTCATTTCTTTCAAACTGACCAAGTTCTTCATGCATAGCATTAATCCAGTTTTCATCAGTTAAGGCTTCTTTAGCACTCTTAGGTTCAATTTCAGATAAATAGCATTCAGCATTTACAATATTACACATAGAAGACATGCATATTGTTCTTACCACATCTACCTTGTTTGATCTTACTCTTCCTCTTGTTTGCACTCCAACTGTAGCATCACCTATGATCTGGTCAGAAGGATGACTTTTACCTATTCTTGAAGAAGGATTCGTTTTGGGAATGTACTGGTCATTCTGTGAAGTTACAGCTGTCTGTTCTGTAGATGTTGACCCAGATGTGTTAACATTTGGTGCAACATTCTCAGACTTCAGTGTATTCTCAGAAGTGTCAGTAACCTGTGATACATCTTCTTCATCTTTGTCATCTGTAAGACCTTTATCATCATCAAACACAACATTAACAGATTCTTGAACAGTGTTAGTTCTAAGGTTATATACTCTATAAGCTTTACTATTTCTAGAATAGCCTAAAAAGAAACCTTTATCACTTTTAGAATCAAACTTATGAAGTTGATCCCTATCATTCAGAATATAACACACACAACCAAATACATGAAAATATTTCACACTTGGTTTTCTGTTGTTCAAAATCTCATAAGGTGTTTGACTTGTGCCAGAACGAATAAAAACCCTATTAATAACATGACATGCAGTATTCAATGCTTCCCCCCAAAATTTCTTAGCAAGACATTTGGATGTTAGCATAACTCTAGCCATTTCTTGTAAAGTTCTATTATTTCTTTCAACAATTCCATTTTGTTGTGGAGTTTTAGGAGACGAATATTCTTGCAAGATACCCTTTTTATCACAAAAATCATTAAACATGCTGTTTTCAAATTCCCTACCATGATCAGTTCTAATACGGCCAACTTTCAAGTTAAACACATTTTTGAACCTCTTATAAAGAATTTTAAATGCAGCAAATGCTTCAGATTTGTCTCTTAGAGACTCTACCCAGGTATATCTAGAAAAATCATCTACCACAACTAAGGAATACCTCTTTCCTCCAATGCTTTCAGTTTCCATAGGACCCATCAAGTCCATGTGCAGTAATTCAAAACATCGATGTGTAGTACAATGTGACAGCATTTTGTGCGACATTCTTACCTGCTTACCTTTTTGGCATGGTCCACATACAGTTTTGTTGTGAAGACTTAGTTTTGGAATTCCTTTTACTGCATCTGCTTTGATTAGTCTGTTCATTGCTCTGTAATTTGCATAACCCAATCTTTGATGCCATAAGACATTTTCATCATATTTTGACAAGTTACACATATTTGTTCCAATAAGATAGCAATTATCAGCTGACCTAGTACCAGTCATGACACAAACTTCATCTTTATTAAGAACATAACATGAATCTTTATCAAATTTCACATGCAACTTATCATCACAAAGTTGACTAATGCTAATCAGATTTGCAAGTAAGCCATCAACATGTAAGACATTTTTAAGCTTAGGAAAACCTTTAACATTCAAAGTTCCTCTACCAAGAATCTTTCCTTTAGAACCTCCACCATATGTAACATTACCACTATTCAAGGTCACATAATCAGATAAGAAATCAGTACGACCTGTCATATGTCTAGAACAACCACTATCAAAATACCAAGAATCAGGTAGACATGCTTTTAAGGAGGTATTAGCAACATTACAGGTAGTTTTTGGTTTCCATGCAGATTTCATAAACTGTTTACCAGAATGTGACAGTTTTTTATGCAGCATTTTCAAAGTTCTCTGTTCTTCAAACAATTTCATGCAGTAAGGACGAATATGACCAACTTTAGCACAGTAATGACATATGTACTTCCTCTTAACCTTGTGAGGGTCTGATTGTGCAGATGTTGCATCAAATGTGACAACATTTGCATTCACAAATTTCACAGGTTTTCTAAATTTATCAGAAATAGAAGCAGTAGTACCATCATAACCTAAACCATGAGTATTAGACTTACCAGTAGCTATAGCATTATTTACCTCAGAAGCACTCTTGGAATATTTCTTGAAACATAAGGTGGAATTTATTAATTTCTCCTTTAAGTTACAGATTTCCAGATCCCTTTTGGTAAGAATAACCTCTAGCTTGGTGATTGTGTCCTTCAGATCCTCATTCTCTTTATTCAAGGTATTAAGAGTGAGTTTCTGATTGTTCCAATCATCTAACAACTTTTGGTGTTCATTGTCATCATTCCTTTTTCCTGCATCATCAACTAAACCATTAAAACAGTTCAAATCTGGGTGACTCTGTTCTGATGTTGCTGTAGATGTTGAGGCATCAGGTACATCATCAGAATCTGTTTCATCCAGATCATCATCTGAGGAATCATTATAATCAATTCTGGTAAAATTAGAATATTCATTCTGATTTAATTCATCAAGATCATCATCATCAGATTCATCACTCAAGGTAGCACTAAAATTCAGTTTTTGCTTAAGTCTAGTGTTGGCACATTCATTTGCATAATGGCCATAACCAGAACAAGCATTGCATTGAACTGATTTTCGAAATTCAGGATCATACCTTGGTTTACCTTCACTCTTTGATGGTCTTGGTGTGAATTGAGCTTTCCTCCTTTCTGGTTGAGGTGTTGATGTATTGATTTGAATCTTAGGCTGAATGTTTCTAGATTTGTTCACAGATTTCTTAAGAAACTTGTTAAAATGCTTAGTGAGCAAGGCAACATTGTTAGGATTTTTGAGACATACATCGAGCAGTTCTTCATCAGTGTCAACTTCAGTAATGATGGGTTGAACTTCAGAAGTGTTTGATGTTTCCCCTTTAAAAACCACAACTTTCTTATCAGCATTAGCTTCATCATCTTGATTAGTGTTTATCTCATATGTCCTAAGAATACTCACTAACTCATTTTGACTTAGCTTATCTGTATCTTTTGCCTCTTCAATAGCACAAATTTTAGCATCAAATCTTTTAGGAACAGATCTTAATATCTTATGAACTACTCTAACATTAGAAATAGGGTCACCAAGAGAATGTGATTCATTGATAATCTCACTTAACCTTTCATTGTAGGCTGTAATTGTTTCATCTTCCCTCATTCGGAGATTCTCAAATTTTGTCCCCAACATTCGAAGCTTAGTTCTTCGAACACTTTCTGAACCTTCACAATGCTCTTGCAACCTGTCCCATGCATCTTTAGAAGTAGAACAGTTAGATATAATTTTAAACATTGAAACATCAACAGAAGTAAAAATAGCATTTAAAGCTTTAGAATTGTAGCTTGCTGTTGTTATTTCATCAGCCGTCCAGTCAACTTCTCTCTTGAGTTGTATTTCACCATCTGCGTCTGCTGGTCTTTTTGGAGCTTCCCAACCTGTAAGAACAGTCCTCCAAGCACGTTCATCAACTGACTTGATGTACATACGCATCTTAGGCTTCCAATAAGCATAATTCGAACTATCTAAAACGGTTGGCCTAAGTGCCGTGGATATGTGATGTGTTTCCATTGCTAACCTACACTAAAAACACACTTGACCAAAGATCTAACCTAGTGTCGTCAGGTATCAGCTCTGATACCAACTGAAAGTGTGTGGTGTGGTGTTAAGTGTATGTATATGAAGTGTTTAAGTTTAAGTAGAATAATGTTGTACTAAATGTTGTGACAATTGGTACAGCACTGACTCTAGCAGAATATCAGAAATTATGATTAACACAGCGGAAGATTTGAAACACTAAAAACAAACGTGACACAATGGAAATAATTTTTCACATAGATTTTATAAATAAAAATCTATGCTAGCCTTACGGCGAAAAACAATACTTATCTTCAAGTATAAATCTTGTGTGAAATGTTACAGCATTAACATTCACAACAGAAACTACAAACGAGGCAGGTGCCTTGTTCTAAAAACGAACTAAGTGTATAATGTATACACTGTCGAAATGCCTAGTCTATCTAAAGATTACACTCTCAATAGATAAGAAGACACACAGCCATACGGGTGGGATACGAACGTATGATCTAAAAGGTAGTTCTACTGGCCACAATTCCTAACAGGGATATACGCTCGGTCTAGGAAGTTGATCGAATAGAGTACACTGATTTGAGAAGCCTTCCATCGGTATTTATAGTAGTGGGGTGCTGATTCTAGAGGCTTCCACAATGAGGTCCTATTTTTTAGGAACTCAACTTCCATGATCTTTCTAGATCTTTCTTGAATGCTCCAGGTCGTTCCAAATGGTTCCAGGCCGTTCTAGCATGTTCTCCAATGTTCTGGAATCTTCCAGGTTCCAGATCCTTGTAGAAGCTTCTAGATCCTGCCAGAAATGCGACAACATTTAGATCAACATTTAATGTAGCATTTCAGAAAAGACTTAGAAAAAATCTCGGAAGGTCAAATTAAGATGTTGTTGATAATGTTAAGGCATTTAAGGATTAACAACATCTACAACATGCATGATGCTGTACATGATATAGATGATGATAGTATCCCTGTTAAGAATAGGAAAATATGGAAATCTGCGCATGATACTGAAAATATCATTGGTGATTCTACTATTGGTGTGAAGACTAGACGACAACTCTTTGAGTCGCAAGCACAGCCGAGTCCAACTTTATTTTGTTGGTGTTGTTTCCTCTCTGCTATTGAGCCTACCACTGTTAAAGAGGCATTGGCTGATAGTAATTGGATCATCGCTATGCAAGACGAGTTGAACCAGTTTGTTCGAAACGACGTCTGGGAACTTGTCGATAGGCCGAAACATCATAATGTAGTCGAGAATGATTTAGTCGTTAGGAATAAGGCTAGACTAGTCGCCCAAGGCTATTCACAAGCTGAAGGCATAGACTATGATGAAACATATGCTCCTGTTGCTAGACTAGAAGCCATTAGATTGTTCCTTGCATATGCTGCTCACATGAAGTTTACTGTATATCAAATGGATGTCAAAAGTGCATTTCTTAATGGTATTCTTGCGGAAGAAATGTATGTTGAACAACCTCCAGGTTTCGAAGTCAAAGGCAACCAGGTGTACAGATTGAAGAAAGCCTTGTACGGATTAAAGCAAGCTCCAAGAGCATGGTATGACACTCTCTCTCTCTTTCTATTGGAAAATGGTTTTACTAAGGGCAAGGTCGATCGAACCTTGTTCAGAAGACAAGAAGGGAAGGACATTTTACTCGTCCAAATTTACGTAGATGACATCATTTTTGGGTCACCTAACAAAAAGCTGAGTGAAAGTTTTTCAACACTCATGCAAAGTAAATTTGAGATGTCTATGATGGGTGAAATGAATTACTTTCTTGGTCTTCAAGTAAAACAAACTCCAGAAGGTATTTTCATAAATCAGGCGAAGTACACTAGAAATCTTCTAGACAAGTATGGGATCAAAACTTGTAAGTCTACTGGCGTACCAATGCAACCAACTTACAGAATGGATCCAGATGAGAACGGTAAATGTGCTGACCAATCCTATTACCGTGGTTTAATTGGTTCCCTACTATACCTAACTGCTAGTAGACCAGACATTGCATTCTCTGTTGGTGTTTGTGCTCGATTCCAAGCCAATCCAAAAGAAAGTCACATGGAAACCACCAAAAGGATCTTGAAATATTTGAAAGGGACCATCAATCGTGGTATATGGTATCCCTCAAATGATGATCTATCCTTAAGTGGCTATTCAGACTCAGACTTTGGAGGATGTAGAATAGATAGGAAATCTACTTCTGGTTCTTGTCAATTTCTAGGCACAAAACTCATATCTTGGTTTTCTAAAAAGCAGACTAGTGTTGCAACTTCAACTACCGAAGCCGAGTACATGGCTGCTGGTAGCTGTTGTAGTCAACTACTCTGGCTCATGCAACAGCTTAGAGATTACAACATACATGAATCAAATGTTCCTATTTTCTGTGATAGTAATAGTGCAATTGCCATTACACAAAATCCTGTTTTACACACACGATGTAAGCATGTTGATGTGAAGCATCATTTCATATGTGATCAT
Organism: Galeopsis tetrahit; assembly: GCA_963675135.1. Classification (NCBI taxonomy): domain Eukaryota; kingdom Viridiplantae; phylum Streptophyta; class Magnoliopsida; order Lamiales; family Lamiaceae; genus Galeopsis; species Galeopsis tetrahit. The sequence goes on from OY776134.1 coordinate 43,701,013, forward strand.
GTAGAAAAGAAGGATATTCGCATGGAAAAGATTCATACTGATTTTCAAAGAGCTGATATTTTTACAAAACCATTAGCTGAGGCACGATTTCGTGAGTTATGCATTAGTCTAGGGCTAATTGATTTAGATCCTACTTGCCTATAGCTATGTACTAACCAGACAGGTACATCAAGAAAAGGAGACAAGATCACTAGACCAGAGCACTCGTCTACTCACTCAACAGACAGGTATACAAGGCTAGACTAGATGACCAAACAACCCGATGAGGAAGCTGGTAAAGCTGAGGGTAATACTAAGGGAATAAACATTTAAGGGGGAATCTTTGATTTCTTAAATATCCTTATGTTGACTCTTATGCTTGTTAGAAGGTCATCTTGTTCGAAACCTTGATCATTGCTTTCGATTGATATTCATCTTATTTATTTTACTCTACTTGTACCTTTGATTACACATTGTCAATCATAAGATAGGTACATAAGGTCGTTCGACGGTTCAGAATAGACAAGCACAGGCGAAGGGGGAATTCGTCTTGTGTACTTAAGCCCACTCGTCTTGTGAAGCTTAAGTCGACTCGTCTGTTCTGGATAGACTCGAACAGACAAGCTAAGTGCTCTTTTTGAAATATGTTAAGTGTTTAGTCATTGAATTAAGGGTATTACGGTAATTAGATATTCTTAAAATTGAAAAATTCTAGAATTGGATTTATACACTCCATTTAATGAGGTGTATACACCCAATTCGCACCATATTCTACTACATTAGGTCAGATGTGTACACCCTTCTGTCCTAACCAATAAGAAGTGGCGGATTTCAAATTTTACAATATCAAATCACGTAATATTCTCGATTCCGTAACAGAATACCAAAAGCCTCAACCGTTAGATCAAAACATTGCATCTTGGCCATTGATTCAAAAGTTAAGGTTTTACAAAACCCTCAACTGCTTCACTCGTCTCCCCTACGCGTTCTTAACACTTCTACTCTTGCGAACTTTCGATTTCTTGCTAATTCCTACTGATTGTTCTCACACAACTTACCTATAATGTCGATCGTCTCGTTATTCGATGTTAGAACTAACATGCAGGCTAGGTTTGACCTAGGCAAATATGCATCTGAGGGGAAGGTGCATGTTGAAGGGTCTGTATTTTTCAAAGGCAAGCACACTGACGGCAATAAAGAAGTTTTGATGAAATGCTGCCGCTGTGGATTGAGACCTTACTTGGAATCATTCCCAGAAGTGGTTCTTGAAGAAGAAGTGCTTGAATTCTATGCCAACGCAACCAGGCAGGGCGATTCAATTCTTTCGTTCATTGGTAGCAGTCAAGTAGAGCTTACTCGAGAAATTGTTTTCGAGAATTTGAAGCTGCCAATCGGTTCGATTGATATTGAAAATTATGCTGGTGGCCAGGAGTTGAGGTATCTAAGCGTGTTTTGTGGTAAAAAGTTGAAGCTGGGTCGTGATGGAAAGATCCCTGCTGTCAAGAAGAAGGAGCTCTTAGACAAGTACAAGACTCTTCTTGACATTGCATCGAAAATGTTGCTATGTGTTACTGGAAGCTATGATTCCGTGACTCTACTGAAGGCAAGAGTGATGGCCGCAATCTATGACGGCATCACTGAAGGAAATTGGTACAAATTATTCACGGATCGTATAATGTACTTTGAGAGGAACGTGCGTGTTGACACCGATTCGGCAAATTGGGTGGTGTCTGCCGCAGTTGGGTTTGGAAACAAGTTAAGTATCCTCTTACCTATCTTGTTGCCAAACAAGACGACTTGGAGCAAAGGCAAACCGTTTCATGCACTTAAACATTATTTGAAGAAAGAGGCTTTGGCAAAACAAGCTGCTGCAAGGACTGCTGCTCCAAGACAGGTTCACATTAATCCTGATGATGCCATGATTGAGGCCGCCTCATCTAGTTCAGACGAAGACGAGTCAGATGATGGAGAATCTGAGCCTGAGGCTGGAACTAGTGGACGACTAGTTGAGTATGTCGCAGAGGAGGCCATGTTCGAGGCTGCTAATGACTCGGAAGAGACTCATTCAGACAAAGGATCTGAGAAGGAGGAGAGGACAAGTGCTGAAGTTCCGGAAATCTATCGACTGGTAAGAGTCGAGTCGAGTCCTTCACCAGACAGGACAACTAACCAGGTTGGTACTTCTTCTAGATCTCGTTCAATTTCTCTCTCTCTCCCTCCTGTTCGAACCAAGGCTAGATCACATCGATCTCGTGCCAGACCTGCACCCTCAACCTCTCAAGTGCTGCCAGTATATCCGCTGAGAGCCAGCCTACCCGAAAACACTCCTATAATGGAAACAACTGATACTCCGACAGTTGTCATACCTGACCTAGCCACATCAAAGCCCCTAGAAACCACAATCCTTACTCCCTCTACCTCAACAGAATATGTTGAACCCTCTTACCCATCTATTTCAGAAACACCACTAGTTGCCACTGCAACAACTGCAACAGGGACCCCACCTGTTCAGACCCCTTCTGAAATTAGATTTGATTCCCTGGTTTACTATCCGATGTGTTTAAGGGAGAAGAGGCTGCGATTGAAAGTTAGCAACTACCTGAAGAAGACGCTTGTGTCAGTAGAGATCGATACTTCTTCAGAACAGTATGAGAAGCTATTGAGAATTTGCACTTGGGTTGCTTTGAAGAAAGCCCCAACTGAAGATCTGTTTGAAGTCATCCAAGGAATGGGTGGAATTTCCAACTTTCAAGATTGGGAGATGGAACAGAAGGAGAATAGTGGAGTTCAAGATCACTCGGAATTGTTCCCATCTTATGCCTTGACTGCTCTAGTGAAAAGGATGCTAAATCTCTCTGATGACGTGCTATTCTCAGAAGCTACAATTGAAGTCGGTGTTCAAACTGATCTTGTAGAAGATGAGTTGAAACTCGAACTAGTTGATGCTGTCGTTCAGACTTCCGAACAGTTGGAAGAAATTGTTGACAGTGCTGAAGAAGAAGACGACTCGATCATTTTTGGCAAGGAAGATGATGAGTTTGTTGAAGCATTCATTTTTTATGAAGATGAGATTAATATCAAAGATGATGATGAGTTTCTTGGAACTCAGACTTCTACACAAGTTTTTCCAGAAGGATTTTTAAATGAGTTGAAGTCGGATCTGAAGAATGTTGTTCAAACTGCCATAGATGAGTTCTTAAACTCAAAGCTAAAGGATGTGCTAGTTGAACAGAATCAGTCACTTGTTGACAGCTCAAGAGAATTAATAGTCGGAGAGGTCAACAAAATGGATTCGTCTTTCAGAGAAGAAATGTATACTCAAATTGAAGACTTCCTGAAGAAACAAGTTGATTTTTCAGAGAAAAGATCAATCTCATTTGCTCGTTTGTTAGCTAAAGAGTCAAGCAAGATGGAGAGACTCTACAGGGTTAAGATAGAGATTACTGATGAGCAGAGACGAGGAGCACAAGATCAATTGGTGCGTTCTCGAGCTATTCTTACCGAGTTAACTGAGCAAAATAGGCTACTTCGTCAGACAGCTACTCATTTTAAAGACGAACTAGTTTCAAGTACAAGGAAGCTAGAGCTGGCTACTGATCGTCTAGACAAGATAAGTCATGAGGAGACGCATCAGAAGCAGATTGAGTCAGCTGCTGAAGCGATGAAAGACGCAATAAAAGAAGAGATGACTCGCTTTACTTCTCTTTTCACTCTTAAGGCAAATGATGAAGCCAAAAAGGGGGAAGAGACGAGTAGAGTTGGAGTTGAAGTTGAAAAATCTGCTAGTGCTGAACCAGAATTGAAAGCTGCTGCTACTGCGATAGAAGAGCTAAGAAGGCCTAAGAGAGGCAAATTAGTGAAGAAGGCAGATCTAGAGCAAGCTAGAATTGAAGAGCAGAAGAGATTAGAGAGAGGCAAAAGAGTTGTATCTTCTGAAGCAGAGGTTCAGACTAGACGAACTAAGAGAAAGTTAGAGCTGAAGGAAGTTGAAGATCAAAGTATTGTTGAAATTCATGATGCTGATGAGGAATTACGGTATGCAAGTCAAAAACTTCTCGGCAAGCATATTAGAAGACTGCAGAAGCTGAAAGCAAATCCAGATCGTGTTGAAGATGCGCTCATTGACAACTTCATTGACAGAGAACATCGAGAAGATTGGTTCAAAGTCAAGTTGCAATGAGAGTTGGATCACTGGATTATTCGTAAATTTGGTGATGTTGATAGTACTGAAGAGCTGTATGCTATCTTTGAGAAGTTTATGGAAGTTCAAAACAAGAAGCTTTGGAATCTGATCATGAGAGTTGCTGCTGCAGTGAATTTTAATATTCTAGTACCGATCTATCCAAAGTGGACTACTCCTTTGCTAGGTTCTGGAAAAAGAGTTGATTTTAATCATATCAAGAAGTTTGAAGAGGAGCTACTGGACAAGGAGAAGATCAACAATGAAGTGCACATTGAAGAAATTCATAGACGACTCCTTGATGCTTTTTGTGTTTCAAATCTGGAAGGAGGTAACATTACTGTTTAGTTTTTACTTATGTTTTTATAAGTGTAATCTACTGGTCTTATTTTGAATGAATGAAAAGATAATATTTGATGTTAAGACAAGATAACTACTTAACTAGTCTACTATTATGAAAAGATTCAAGTAGTTTTGGCTTCATCAAAAAGGGGGAAATTGTTGGGATATGAATCCTAAGACAAGTCCTAAATGATGAAAAGATAAGATGAGTTTTGATAAGCCAAAAGTAGTTTGAATATTTTCTAAGTGTTGACTAATCTAGTCTAGTTGAGTTGAAGTCATCTTGAACAGACCAGTAGAGTTCACATGAAAGACAAGTACTGTTTTATATTAAAAGATAAGTACAGATTTATAAGTACTTCATATATGCTATTTGTATATGTTAGATTGTTATTGAGCTATGATAAATGTTGTATAGAGCTCATGTTTTGAATGTAATAGATAGATTGATTGTATAGATTATAAGTTGACTAAGCTTATTTTATAAAAGCTTAAAGTAATGTAATAGTCTTGATAGATTAGTATAGTCTGCTACTAAAGATTGCACGAGGAGATTAGACAAGAAGACTTGGAGTCTACTACTCAAGACAGGAGGACTACAAGACAAAGACAAAGACAAGTGCATCTACTATACTACACAAGACAGGTCAACTTGAAGTTAGTTACAAATACGCGTGAAAAGATAAAGATGAAGAAGTTAGTTAGAAATAACTAATTCGTAACAAGAAACGCGTGGATTGATAAGAAGATTCAGTTGAAGTTAGTTTTCAAGAAGAGTTGGTTACAACTACCTAAGTTCTTGAAGATTGAAGTCTATAAATACTTCATGGTGTTTATCATTTGAAGACTACTGCAACTACGCATACTGAAGACATACTGAAGATTACTCACAGAGTTCATTGAAGTTCAGAAGAATAGTCAGAAGTGAAGTAAAGAATCAGAAGACTACAACTGAATAAGTTTTTAGTTTTTTGTTGTTTTATCAAGGTGCTAGATACTTGTTAAAATTCTAGTAAGATCATAAGACGTATCTGGTGGTATAGTCTTTGAAGATCTAAGTCTTCTTCTTGGGACTTAAAATCACAGGAAAATACACTTTGTACTCGATTGGAAGAGTTTAGTGGAAACATCACAACTGGGTTGTGAGAGTGGATGTATACAAGTTGTCGAACCACTATAAATTGTTTGTGTTGTTTACTTTACTGTTTTGTTTAATTGCTTAATTGTTTACACACATAACTGAACAAGACAAGTTGAGTATAGAACAGAGTTCTCGAATTTGATAAGTTGAGTATAAACTTAGATTGGGCTCATTGTTAATTTCGTTATTCCGCATATTGTATTCTGATATTTCGATAGATTTTTGAAAAGTCTATTCACCCCCCTCTAGACATTTTCACTAGCTTACTCGTTATTAACTCAACTTTGGGGACCTACATAAGCCCTACTCTGACTATCATAGACCAGTTCCTGCTCAAGTAGAGATTAAGTCGAAAGGCTATCTCCAAAGAGTAGACCCGAACTCGACTGATAGGCCAGATAAGGACAACAAGGTCTTATTTTGTAACAAGTATGGCCGAAAGCTTAAGAGATCGAACTTGTTCAAGACTCCAATGTATATTTGGATTCCTCTGAACTCGACTAACCCCCTAGGACCCCAATAAACAAATGGGTACCTAAATTATTGAATATCTTCATTGCAGGGTCGACTTGACTTGTATAAGAAGGGTGGCTCAGTAGGAGAAACTTGGTACATAGACAGTGGTTGTTCGCACCACATGACTGGTACCAAGGCTCTCTTATCAAGTTACCATGAGCAGGAAGGACCAAAAGTGATATTTGGTGATAGCTCCACTGCTGTCACTAAAGGATTTGGTTACATCCGGAATGGAGACGTAGAGATCCAAGATGTCTGATATGTTGAAGGTTTGAAATACAATTTACTCTCTGTTTCACAGTTTTGTGATCGTGGATACAAGGTGCAGTTCAAGAGCCGCAAATGTGAAATCATTGACAAAAGGACACACACAGTCTTACTAGTCGACGTAAGACAAGGAAGTGTGTACATAGTGAACTGGAACAGTTGTCCGAGGGACACCTGTCTACTTACTAAGAATCCTAAAGAACTTGGCTGGCTCTGGCATAGACGCATTTGTCACTTAAACTTTAAGGTTCTTAATAAGATAGCCAGAGATTACCTTGTGGAAGGTATTCCCGATGAAGTTTACTACAAGTCACATGTATGCACGGCTTGTCAACAGGGTAAACAGGTTAAAGGTTCTTTTAAGTCAATTCCTACTCTCTCAACTAGTAGAGTCCTAGAACTACTACATATGGATCTTCATGGTCCGATAACTCCTCCAACCTTGAATGGTAGAAGGTACACACTTGTTGTCGTAGATAAGTGATACACAAACACTTCTGCCTGATCTGTTGAAGAAGTTACAAGTTGAGAAGAACCAGTCTATTTTCAAGATTCGTAGTGACAAGGGAACTGAGTTCATTAATTGCTATATTAAAGCTTTATGTACTAAACGTGGTATCCAGCATCTTACTAGTGCAGCCAGGACACCACAACAGAACGGTGTAGCAGAAAGAAGGAATCGAACTCTCAAAGAAGCCTGTAGGACCATGCTAGCTGAGTTCAACACACCTCAAAAGTTTTGGGCTGAAGCTATCAATACTGCATGCCATTCACAGAACAGAAGCGCGATCAATAAAGCTCCAGGCAAGACACCTTATGAGGTTTGGAAAGGTAGAAAACCCAGAGTTTCATATTTCCATATATTTGGTTGTAAGTGTTTCATCCACAACAATGGAAAGAGCAAGTTGAATGCTTTCGATGCTAAAGCAGACGAGGGGATATTCTTAGGATACTCCTCGACTAGCAAAGCATTTAGAGTATTCAACTACTCAACTCTTTGTGTGGAGGAAACACCACATGTGGTTTTCGATGAATCTCGACAGGACTCGTCTGCCAACAAGATCAGTGAGAAGGTGACTGATCTAACGATCGAATCTGACAAAGATTCAGAGGTATATGAATCCGATCAAGCCTACAACCCATTCCTAAAAGCTCTAGAGTCTGACGACAAAGAGAAAGTAAGTGCTCAAGGTAAGTCTTCTAGACCAGCTGACATGCCTGCCCTAGTTGACTCTACTACTCCTGGTAAATATGTTGATGATACAAATGATGTTGATATGCATGATGCTGTGCATGATATAGATGATGATAGTGTTCCTGTTAAGAATAGAAAAACATGGAAATCTGCGCATGATACTGAAAATATCATTGGTGACTCTACTATTGGTGTGAAGACTAGACGACAACTCTTTGAGTCGCAAGAACAGCCTAGTCCAACTATGTTTTGCTGGTGTTGTTTCCTCTCTGCTATTGAGCCTACCACTGTTAAAGAGGCATTGACTGATAGTAATTGGATCATCGCTATGCAAGACGAGTTGAACCAGTTTGTTCGAAACGACGTCTGGGAACTTGTCGATAGGCCGGAACATCATAATGTAGTTGGCACTCGATGGATTTTCAAGAATAAGAAAGATGAGAATGATTTAGTCGTTAGGAATAAGGCTAGACTAGTTGCCCAAGGCTATTCACAAGCTGAAGGCATAGACTATGATGAAACGTATGCTCCTGTTGCTAGACTAGAAGCCATTCGATTGTTCCTTGCATATGATGCTCATATGAAGTTTACTGTATATCAAATGGATGTTAAAAGTGCATTTCTTAACGGCATTCTTGCGGAAGAAGTGTATGTTGAACAACCTCCAGGTTTCGAAGTCAAAGGCAACCAGGTGTACAGATTGAAGAAAGCCTTGTACGGACTAAAGCAAGCTCCAAGAGCATGGTATGATACCCTATCTCTCTTTCTATTAAAAAATGGTTTTACTAAGGGCAAGGTCGATAGAACCTTGTTCAGAAGACAAGAAGGGAAGGACATTTTACTCGTCCAAATTTACGTAGATGACATCATTTTTAGGTCACCTAACAAAAAGCTGAGTGAAAGTTTTTCAACACTCATGCAAAGTAAGTTTGAAATGTCAATGATGGGTGAAATGAACTACTTTCTTGGTCTTAAAGTAAAACAAACCCCAGAAGGTATTTTCATAAATCAGGCGAAGTACACTAGAAACCTTCTAGACAAGTACGGGATTAAAACATGTAAGTCCACTGGCGTACCGATGCAACCAACTTACAGAATGGACCCAGATGAAAACGGTAAATGTGTTGACCAATCTTATTATCGTGGATTAATTGGTTCCTTACTGTATCTAACTGCTAGTAGACCGGACATTGCATTCTCTGTTGGTGTTTGTGCTCGTTTCCAAGCCAATCCAAAGGAAAGTCACATGGAAACCACCAAAAGGATCTTGAAATATTTGAAAGGGACCATCAATCGTGGTATATGGTATCCCTCAAATGATGATCTAACCTTAAGTGGCTACTCAGACTCAGACTTTGGAGGCTGTAGAATAGATAGGAAATCCACATCTGGTTCTTGTCAATTTCTAGGCACAAAACTCATATCTTGGTTTTCTAAAAAGCAGACTAGTGTTGCTACTTCTACTACCGAAGCCGAGTACATGGCTGCTGGTAGCTGTTGTAGTCAACTACTCTGGCTCATTCAACAGCTTAGAGATTACAATATACATGAATCAAATGTTCCTATTTTTTGTGATAGTAATAGTGTCATTGCCATTACACAAAATCCTATTTTGCACACACGTTGTAAGCATGTTGATGTGAAGCATCATTTCATACGTGATCATGTAGAAAAGAAGGATATTCGCATGGAAAAGATTCATACTGATTTTCAAAGAGCTGATATTTTTACAAAACCATTAGCTGAAGCACGTTTTTGTGAGTTATGCATTAGTCTAGGGCTAATTTATTTAGACCCTACTTGCCAATAGCTATGTACTAACCAAGACATGTACATCAAAGAAATAAGGAGACAAGATCACTAGACCAGAGCACTCGACTACTCACTCAACAGACAGGTATACAAGGCTAGACTAGATGACCAAACAACCCGATGAGGAAGCTGGTAAAGCTGAGGGTAATACTAAGGGAATAAACAATTAAGGGGGAATCTATGATTTCTTAAATATCCTTATGTTGACTCTTATGTTTGTTACAAGTCATCTTGTTCGAAACCTTGATCATTGCTTTAAATTGATATTCATCTTATTTATTTTACTCTACCTGTACCTACGATTACACGTTGCAAATGATAAGATAGGTACATGAAGTCGTTCGACGATCAGAATAGACAAGCACAGTCGAAGGGGGAACTCGTCTTGTGCACTTAAGCCTACTCGACTTATGAAGCTTAGGTTTACTCGTCTGTTCTGGATAGACTCGAACAGACTAGATAAGTGTTCTTTTGATTGAAATATGCTAAGTGTTTATTCAAATCGAATTAAGGGTATTATAGTCATTCGATAATGCTAAAATTGGGAAACCTTAGAATTGGATTTATACACTCCCATTTTAATGAGGTGTATACACCCGGTTCACTCTCGACTACACTAGGTCAGATGAGTTCACTCCTCTGTCCTAACTAAGAAGAGACGGATTTCAAATTTTACAATATCAAATCACATAATATTCTCGATTCCGTAACCGAATACCAAAAGCCCCAACCGTTGGATCTAATACTTAGATCTTGGCCGTTCAAAGTACAATTCAGTTTTGAACAAAACCCAACTCTCTCACACGTCTTGCCCCACAATTTCTTAACTCCCCTACTCTCAAGCATTTGTTTTCTTGCAATTCCAAGCTATTTTTGTTATTACCCAGTTCATCACTATGTCGATTCGATCTATTTTCGATGTAAGAACTAACATGCAGGCTAAATTCGACCTAGGTAGATACATCTCCGACAACAAAGTGCATGTTGAACCTTCTGTGTTCTTCAAGGGTAATCACACAGATGGAAACGCATAAATTCTGTCCAAATGCAGCAGATGTGGCCTGAAACCTTATTTGGAGGCGTTTCCTCAAGTCGTCTTGGAGGAGGAAGTGCTGGAGTTCTATGCCAACGCCACCAGACGAGGTGACACAATTGAATCCTTTGTTGGTGGAAGTCCAGTGGAAATCACTCGAGAAGCCATGTTTGAGCATCTGAAGTTGCCCACAGGAACAATTGATGTGGAGAATTATGCAATCGGGCAAGAGATAAGACATTTGAGTATATTTTGTGGAAGATGTAGTTATGATTAAAGCTGCACCAGCTGAGGATATCCAGTCCACTGATCCGATTCTCGACTTGGAGAATGTTTCTGATCAAATGAGAGGTCTTGTGTTCGAATTTCAAGTAGAACATGCTCATGGTCCACGATGCAACGTTGGACAGATCACAAGACAATTTGAGAAGTATTTCCCATCAGAAACATGTGCTTACACTGCTAAGCTAGTCGAGTTGGTGAAAAGAGAGTCTGATGATGCTAAAAGAAGGGCTCAAGAAGTAAGGTTAGCTATCGTTCCTTACTCCCCCCAACTAAATTTAAAGGCTATTGCTGGAAGTGTGCTTCCAGAGGCTGAAGTAGTTGAAGACGAGGTCTTGACTGCTGCTCCAGAAGGCCAGCTGGTGGAAGTGTTATCGATTCCAGATGATGAGATTATGGAAGAGGCTGCTCATGTTGAAGTTGGACAATCGTCTCAAGCAATCCCAGCCGCTTCAATAGATGAGTTGAAAGAAGACTTGAAGGCTGTTATCAAGTCGTCTATCGATGAATTTCTCAAGTCTGAGTTGAAGAAGACTCTTGTTGAACAAAACAGTGTCCTTGTGACAAGTTCAAAGGAGATGATCATGAATGAGGTCAACCAGTTGGATAATGACTTCAGACAAGAGATGTTCAATCAAATTGAAGGATTTCTCCAGAACCAAGTTGAATATTCGGAGAAGAGCTCAGTCGATTTTGCTCGCGTCTTAGCTACTGAATCCAGGAAGATGGAAAGAGTCTATAGAGCCAAAATCGAGGTTGCTGATGTTCAGAGAAAGGAAGCCTATGATCAGTTAGCACAAGCAAGAGAAATTATCAGTGCTATGACTGAAGAGAACAGGAAGCTGCGTCTGACTGCAACACATTTTAAGAATGAGTTGAACTTGTCTACTCAAAAGCTGGAGTTGGTGGCGACCAAACTAGACAAGTTGAGTCAAGACGGTTCTCATGAAAGGCAGATTGAAAGAGCTACGAACCTTATGAAGCAAGCTATGTTAGAAGAGATGACTCGATTTACTTCTCTTTTCTCTCTCAAGGCAACTGATGAAGCCAAAAAGGGGGAAGAGACAAGTCGAGTTGAAGTTGTTGCTGAAGGTGAGAAAGCTAAGTCCAGTGCTGAACCAGAAGCCAAGGAAGCTGCTACTACCATGCAAGAGCTAAGGAGGCCTAAGAGAGGCAAGTTGGTGAAAACTGTAGAGCTCGAGCAATCTAGAGCAGATGAGTTGAAGAGAAAGGAGAAGGGCAAAGCTGTTGCATCTCCTGAAGCTGTAGTTCAGACTAGACAAGTATCAAAAAGGAAATCTATTCATATAGAAGAGCCGAAAGAAGTTGAGACAACAACAATAGTGAAGAAGCAGAAGGTTGTTGATCCGAATGATGAAGCTCACTATGCAAACCAAAAGAAAGTTGGAAAACATATTGAAAGGTTGCAGAAGCTAAAGGCAGATGAAGATCAGTTCATTGACTACTTCATAGACAAAGAACATCGAGCTGAATGAATGAAGGTGAAGAGGCAATGGGAACTTGATCATTGGATTATCAGGAAGTATGGTGACTCTGAAAGTCCAGATGAGTTGTATGCTATGTTTGACAAATTTATGGAAGGTCAGAACAAGCTGCTGTGGAATTTGATCATAAGGATATCTCCTGGAGCGAATTTCAATATTCTTGTTCCTGTATTTCCAAAATGGAAATGTCCTATGACCAGTTCTGGAAGAAGAGTTGATCATAATCAGATCAAAAAGTTTGAAGAAGACCTACTTGAGAAAGAGAAGATCGAAGATGAAGACCATATCGGAGTAATTCACAAGAGACTCCTAGATGCGTTCTGTGTTCCAAATCCAGAAGGAGGTACTCTTTCAGATTAGTTGATTATGTGCTCTGATATTTAGTTTCATTTGCTCTGATTACTTAATTTCTTTTGATTTTTGATTTTTTAAGTATGTGTAATATCTACTGGTATTATTTTGAATGAATGAAAATATAAGTATTATTTGATGTTAAGACAAAATAACTACTTAACTAGTCTACTATTGAGAAAAGATTCAAGTAGTTTTAGCTTCATCAAAAAGGGGGATTTTGTTGGGATATGAATCCTAGAACAAGTCCTACATGATGAATAAAAGATAAAGATGAAGTTTTGATAAGCCAAAAGTAGTTTGAATATTTTCTAAGTGTTGACTGATCTAGTCTAGTTATGAGTAGTCATCTTGAACAGACCAGTAAAGTTCACATTAAAAAGACAAGTATTGTTTATATATTAAAAGATAAGTACGATCTATAAGTACTTCATATATGGTTATATTAACTGTTAAGTTGTTTTTGAGCTATGATAATCATTGTATAGAGCTCATGATTTTCGTATGTAATAGATAGATTGATTGTATAGTTTTATAAGTTGACTAAGCTATAAGCTTAAAGTAATGTAATAGTCTTGTTAGGATAGAATAGTCTACTGTTGAAAATCGCACAAGAAGACTAGACAAGAAGAGTTGAAGTCTACTACACAAGACAGGTGGACTACTAGACAAGACAAGGGCGCATACAAGACTCCACAAAGACAAGTCAATGATTCGGGTGGAATTTACATGTTTTAGAGGCACATGTGAAGCATGTTTTGATGTGGATTTCATTGATTTATGCATTGATTATGATTGTTTAAACCGAAATGAGAGAAAGGTTGTGTTTTGTCGATTTTGTAGGTAAAACGATGGAATTTGGAGCAAAACACATACCACGAATGATCGTACCGGAAATAGGAGTGCACGGTTGGATTCGTCTCGAAAAACGGAGTGGATTAGTCAAAGGAATCAAGTCAATCCGACACCCGAGGCGAAAGTTATGCATGAAACGAGAAGGGGAGGAGACAACTCGGCCGAGTGAGTCAACTCGGCCGAATCTGAGACTTTGAGCTCTACTGCGCACTCGGCCGAGTGAGGTTACTCGGCCGAATCTACAACTTTGCACTCCACTGCGCACTCGGCCGAGTGAGCCAACTCGACCGAGTAAGATTGAAAGTCGTAGCCACTGGAGTTTGAAGACCACTCGGCCGAGTGACTCCAACTCGGCCGAGTCGCTGCTGGAAAGAGTTGTTACACGCTTTTTAAGTGTTCCACTCGGTCGAGTGACCCCAACTCGGCCGAGTCACCCCAATTTCGGTGCCAAACTTGTATTTTCTCCATTTTTGAGGGATCAACTTGCAAATATGCCATCCAAACCCTTCCCCAACACTATATAAGCCCCCTTTCTTGAAATCCAAGACATTCTCCCCCAATCCACACATAGTTACACATACTTGGAGGTGTTTTGGTCATTTCTCTCTCAATTCTTCATCAAATCAAGGAAGAAAGGATGCAATAGCTCCCAAATTTCATTCCACATCACATTCTAGACTAAGCTTTCTCTTTCTTTTCCTTTTTATTTAGTTATTTCATTTGGATTTTGTAATTTGATTATGCTAGTTATTAGCTAAACACTTTGTGGTTCTAAGGCATTGTAGATACTTGGATTGAAGTTTATGATTAATTTCTTGCTTTAATTGGTGTTTGTCTCTTATTTGTGTGCTTAATTCCTTATTGCAAAGCATATTGTTATTGGCCATGATGATTTGCTTAATTCATTATTAATTGGGGTAAGATCGAGAGATTTATTCCGTTTAATCGTATGCAAGCATGCAACCCGGTATTATTATGATCTCGAAAGAGGATTAATTATCGGAGAGGGACTTGAATGATCTTAGGAGATATTTTAGGCGGTGTAACGTTTGTGATGTAGAAATACGAGCCTATGTTACATTGCGCCTTTGGTTAATTAGATCGAGAGATTAGTTAATTCTTCTTGTGTGATCACCCTATATGAGATAACCTTAATGGCCATTTAAACGAGATCATAAACGGATATCTATGTGTTACAATCGCCTTGGAACCCACTTTCTTTCTTTGAGTTTTCACCCATTTTACTTTCGTTTCGTGATTCGTATGCTATTTGATCGATTTCTTATTTACTCTTTTGTTGTCTATTTGTGACACATTGTTAGGCAATCTTAGGGGTAATTCATCACATTCAATCTATCGATCACGTCTAAATAGAACTCAATTAACAAACTACCCTTTTACGCTTAACCTCCCTGTGGGATCGACCTCGTGCTTATCACGCTACGATAGACACCGTACACTTGCGGTTGTTTATTTTAGTGTTGCATAACACGTGAATCAAGTTTATGGCGCCGCTGCCGGGGAGGTTTTTATAGCTCTAGAGTGTAGGTTAATAGAGTTTTAGTTTAGACATTTTACTTGCTTTCTTTATTTGCAAAAATCCAAAAATATTTGTGTTTGTTACTTTGAGCTTATTTGCAATTATCACTCTCGTTTGCTCTTTTGATAGACATGGTTTATGATCACACGATCTAGGAGGAACCAACAAGAAGTGTTACCCTTAGATCCGGAGATTGAAGCCAATTGTCGAAGAAGGAACGCCGAAAGGAGGAGAATAGATTTGGAAAGAATGAATCGACGGGAAAATCCGATTGTAGAAGAAGTTGAAGAGGAATTTGAGAATCAAGGAGTGGAAGGAGTTGAGGAACCAAACGGGAATGGAGGTAACCGACCTCAAGGAGTGCTAAGGGACAACTTTCGTCGAAGAGTTGAAGAGAATATTGGTATGGAAAGAGATGGTAGACGAAGGGAGGATGAGGAACCACAAAGAGTCTTGAGAGACCACTTCCGCCCTATTCCAAGGCCCTATGGAGGAGCGGGTAGGGAACCCGTAGACGCTCATAACTTTGAGCTCAAACCGGCATTGATTATGATGGTCCAAAACAACCAATTCGGAGGGTTGTCGAAGGAGGATCCTAACCTCCATTTATCTCAATTCCTAGAGATAAGTGGAACGGTTAAGATCAACCATGTTCCCCAAGACTACATCCGCTTGCAACTCTTCCCCTTCTCACTCCGTGATCGTGCAAAACAATGGTACATGTCTCTTGATCTAAGGACAATCGAAAATTGGGCCGACCTTGTAGATGCCTTCCTTATGAAGTACTTTCCTCCAAGCAAGACCATCAAGATAAGAGGAGAGATTTCTTCATTTATGCAAGATGATGATGAGTTGTTAGCCGAAGCTTGGGAGCGCTTCAAGGATTTGATAAGGAGTTGCCCTCAACATGGTTTCTCGAGAGACCAATTGATTTGTTACTTCTACAACGGGATGGACCATCGTACGAGAGGGATGGTGGATGCCTCGGCCGGTGGAGGCTCTTTACTAGGAAAGACAACGGAAGAGGGTTATGTGCTCCTAGAGGAGATGGCAAAGAACGGAAACCAATGGCCATCCGAGAGAAGGCAAACCCGGAAAGTTGCTTCTACTAGAGAGTCGGATGATTTTGCTACCTTATCCAACAAGGTAGACAAATTGACTTCGATGATGGCGGCCAAGTCATTAATGGGACCTAGTGACGATCAATATGAAGAGGCCCATTATATGAACAATCAAAGGGATCGTCATTTTCGAGAAAGAGGTTGGGGAGAAAGACAAACCCATAGGAACTATCACCCATCTAATCCGAACCAATACCATCCCGGCTTGAGAAACCATGAAAATTTCTCATATGCTAACCCACACAATGCCATTCAACCACCGTCGAACTTCAATGCACGAGATGGTATGAGAGAAGAGTCTTCGTCAAAGCTCACTATGGAAGAAATGTTTATAACAATCATGGGAGAAACCAAGAAGTTCATGGGAGAGACGAAGAGTTTTATGACCAAAACTTGGCAAAAGTTTGAGAGTCAAGATGAGAAAATTGGTCAATTGGCAAATGAAGTGATGGGAATCAAGAATGATGTGAAAGCCATTGAGATTCAAGTGGGCCAAATTGCTAATATGGTTGGAAATCAACACAAACCGGGTCGATTCCCCTCAACCACGGAATTGAACCCCAAGGAGCAATGCAACTCAATTAAGTTGAGGAGTGGCACAAGCTATGAAGGCCCTATGATGCTAAAGGAAGATGGTGAAGAGGAACAACAAGGAAGGAAGGTTGAAGAGAAAGATGTTGAGAAGGAGAAAACAAGTGAGAAAGAGAATGATGCATATAAGCCTCCATCTCCACACAAGCCTCCAATCCCATACCCTCAACGACTCAAGAAGACAAGTTTGGATGCAAAGTTCATCAAATTCTTGGAGATGTTCAAAAAGATACACATCAACATCCCATTTGCGGAGGCCCTTGAGCAAATGCCTCATTATGCCAAGTTTTTGAAGGAGATTATGTCCAACAAGAGAAGGATGGTAGAATTTGAAACCGTGAACCTCACCGAAGAGTGTAGTGCCATCATCCAAGCTAAGCTACCTCCAAAGCTTAGGGATCCCGGCTCATTTACATTGCCTTGTGTGATTGGCAAAGAGGGAACTTATCGTGCTTTGTGTGATCTTGGAGCAAGCATAAACCTCATGCCATTATCACTTTTCAAATCACTTGGCTTGGGAAAATTGACGCCTACTACCATGAATCTTGAATTGGCGGATCGCTCCATAGTTTATCCCTTGGGAACGGTTGAGGATGTGCTTGTCAAAGTTGGAAAATTCATATTCCCGGTTGATTTTGTGGTACTTGATATGGAGGAAGATATGGCAATCCCCTTGATCTTGGGAAGACCGTTCCTAGCAACGGGTGGAGCCATCATCAATGTACGAAACGGAGAGCTTGAACTACATGTTGGTGAGGAGAAAGTCTCATTCAACATTTACAAGGCCGTTATATTTCGTGATGATGAGGATGAGGAGGAAGAGTATGTGTATTCCAAGAGAGATCCTTATTCAAAGCTCATGGAAGATAAGGTGGAAGAAGAGCCCAAGATCAATGTTGTGAAAGAGGACCCCCAAATGGAAGAGAATGAGTTGAAGATGGGCAAGAATGCCAAGTTTGGGGGAGTTTTCTTCAAAAACTCCCCCAAATCAAGAAAAGTTACTTATACGAACTTGGGGATGAATGAGGCATCAACCTCCTATGACATGATTGAAGAGCCGGATGGAGTGGCTAGTGGATGCTTCAATGGTTTCAAGAAGGTTGCATGGGCTAAGAAGGTTAAGAACAAGGAGGATGATGGGGTGACTTGATATTCCCCTCAAAGAGGAACCATCCGGCATAGGACGTTAAAAATAGCGCTTCTTGGGAGGCAACCCAAGGTGTTATTGCTTTCATGTTTTTATTGCTTTAGTAGTTTTGATAGCTTGGTTTATTTTGTAGGTATGGATGAAGAGTACTATGGATATCACATCTTGAAGAATGGAGAAGAAAGCAAAACCAACTTTGGAGAGGAGGAAGCAAGTGTTGCAATGGTGATCTTTGAAGAAGCATTGGATGTGCAAGGAGGGAGGTAACAACTTGTAGCCCCAAACTTAGAATTTATACATAGTAAAATTCTAAGTTTGGGGGAGTTATTTTTTCTTTTATTTTTCTACTAGTTGTTACCCTTGCACCGGTTCGTCATTCTACTTATGTCACATCTTGCACCGGCGCACACTTGGCTTTCACATGTGTATATTGTTTAAGTTGGTTTTGATCATATGTTGGGTAGTGGATCTTTGGTGAAATGTGAGCATGAATAGTCATTGGAATCCATTGTTAAGTAGTTGTGGTGATGTCCATTTGCTTTGAATGTATGCATGCTTGGTGTTGGAATATAGTATCATGTTGTGTTCATATTTGTGAATCTTTGATAGCATGGGTGCATGATGTGTTGTTATTTGGGAACATTTGATGAATGTGAGAGTTCTATTGAATAAACCGGTGAGAATTGAGCCTTAAATCGAGCATGTAATCCGGTTTAGTTCATTTGAGAGTGGACTAGGTTATTGCTATTGATCCTAGAACTTGCCTAAATTCTTGTTTGAAAGTATGATTGTGTGAGATGATGTGATATGATATAGGCCATCTTGTTCTAAAAGAGTCACTTAGCCAAAATTTCCCAAAACCGAAGTAATTTTCCGTAGTTAGCCACTTGAGCCCAATTCCTCATTTTCTTGGCAAACTACAATGTTAACCACTTAGCCTTTTTGAGCCTTTGATACTTATATCTAGTGGGGGATAAAAGACAAAGTGGAAAAACATGTGCTTGAATGAATATCTTTGGTGAAAGGAGAAAGTGGAAAAGTTGAAAGAAAAAGAGAAAGATGAAAAGAAAATCAAGGAAAAGAAAAGAGGGACAAAGAGCCCCAAAAGCTTGAAAAGAAAAAAAAAATGGTTCAAAAGATGAGGTGATGAATGCTTGAAAAAGAAAGGAAAAAGAAAAATGAGGATGAAGTTTGTAAGCTTTGAAAGTGAAAGCACACATTGTAAAACAACAAGCTTTGTCCTCCACTAGAAGAGTCACAATTCCCAAATTCATCTTACCTTGTCCAAAGAGCCAATGTTACATCCTTGATTAAGTCCTAGTGATCACTTTGTTGAGCATTTGAGTGTTATTGAAAGTAGAAGTTGGGCAAGCATATGGTGATTGCATAGCATAACTTGGTTGATGAGTGCATTAATATCCTCAATTTGTTTGTGTGTTTGAGAGAAACACTTTGACATGAGAGTAGAGGACTTGAACATTTGGATTATGTTTCCCATTCACAATATGTTGTGTGTTTATGCATTCTTTGATCCATGAGTGTGAATTGCAATAATGAGCCCATGACCTTCATTGAGAAATGCACTTTGAGAAAGAGATATCATTGCATCTTACTTTGCATGTGTGAATTACATTGAATATTCCATTGTGATCATTCCACCCTCATTGCTTTAAGTGCTTAGTTGTTTGAGGACAAACAACATTTTAAGTTTGGGGGAGTTTGATTCGGGTGGAATTTACACGTTTTAGAGGCACATGTGAAGCATGTTTTGATGTGGATTTCATTGGTTTATGCATTGTTATGATTGTTTAAGCCGAAATGAGAGAAAGGTTGTGTTTTATCGATTTTGTAGGTAAAACGATGGAATTTGGAGCAAAACACATACCACGAGTGATCGGACCGGAAAGAGGAGTGCACGGTTGGATTCGTCTCGAAAAACAGAGTGGATTAGTCAAAGGAATCAAGTCAATCCGACACCCGAGGCGAAAGTTATGCATGAAACGAGAAGGGGAGGAGACAACTCGGCCGAGTGAGTCAACTCGGCCGAATCTGAGACTTTGAGCTCTACTGCGCACTCGGCCGAGTGAGGTTACTCGGCCGAATCTACAACTTTGCACTCCACTGCGCACTCGGCCGAGTGAGCCAACTCGACCGAGTAAGATTGAAAGTCGTAGCCACTGGAGTTTGAAGACCACTCGGCCGAGTGACTCCAACTCGGCCGAGTCGCTGCTGGAAAGAGTTGTTACACGCTTTTTAAGTGTTCCACTCGGTCGAGTGACCCCAACTCGGCCGAGTCACCCCAATTTCGGTGCCAAACTTGTATTTTCTCCATTTTTGAGGGATCAACTTGCAAATATGCCATCCAAACCCTTCCCCAACACTATATAAGCCCCCTTTCTTGAAATCCAAGACATTCTCCCCCAATCCACACATAGTTACACATACTTGGAGGTGTTTTGGTCATTTCTCTCTCAATTCTTCATCAAATCAAGGAAGAAAGGATGCAATAGCTCCCAAATTTCATTCCACATCACATTCTAGACTAAGCTTTCTCTTTCTTTTCCTTTTTATTTAGTTATTTCATTTGGATTTTGTAATTTGATTATGCTAGTTATTAGTTAAACACTTTGTGGTTCTAAGGCATTGTAGATACTTGGATTGAAGTTTATGATTAACTTTAATTGGTGTTTGTCTCTTATTTGTGTGCTTAATTCCTTATTGCAAAGCATGTTGTTATTGGCCATGATGATTTGCTTAATTCATTATTAATTGGGGTAAGATCGAGAGATTTATTCCGTTTAATCGTATGCAAGCATGCAACCCGGTATTATTATGATCTCGAAAGAGGATTAATTATCGGAGAGGGACTTGAATGATCTTAGGAGCTATTTTAGGCGGTGTAACGTTTGTGAGGTAGAAATACGAGCCTATGTTACATTGTGCCTTTGGTTAATTAAATCGAGAGATTAATTAATTCTTCTTGTGTGATCACCCTATATGAGATAACCTTAATGGCCATTTAAACGAGATCATAAACGGATATCTATGTGTTACAATCGCCTTGGAACCCACTTTCTTTCTTTGAGTTTTCACCCATTTTACTTTCGTTTCGTGATTCGTATGCTATTTGATCGATTTCTTATTTACTCTTTCGTTGTCTATTTGTGACACATTGTTAGGCAATCTTAGGGGTAATTCATCACATTCAATCTATCGATCACGTCTAAATAGAACTCAATTAACAAACTACCCTTTTACGCTTAACCTCCCTGTGGGATCGACCTCGTGCTTATCACGCTACGATAGACACCGTACACTTGCGGTTGTTTATTTTAGTGTTGCATAACACGTGAATCAGTCAACTTGGAAGTTAGTTACAAATACGCGTTTTGAAGAAGTATGAAGATAAGGATTAAAGTTAGTTAGAAATAACTAATTAACTACTTAAACGCGTGGATGGATAAAAGATGCAGTTACAAAAGTTAGTTTTCAAGAAGAGTTGGTTACAACTAACTAAGTTCTTGAAGTTGAAGTCTATAAATACCTCAAGGTGTTTATCATTTGAAGACTACTGCAAATCCATATACTGAAGAATTACTGAAGCATTTAAAGAAGCTTACTCACAGAGTTCAATTAAGTTCAGAAAGCAAGTCCGCTAGTCAAGTGAAGAAACCAGAAGACTGCTACTGAATAAGTTTTTAGTTTTTGTTTTTATCAAGTTGCTAGATACTTGTTAAATTTCTAGTAGGATCGAAGATATACTTGGTAGTATAGTCGAGAAGATCTAAGTCTTTTTCTTGAGACTCAAAAGAACAAGAACTCACACTTTGTACTCGATTGGAAGAGTTAGTGGAAACATCACAACTGGGTTGTGAGCGTGGATGTAGACAAGTTGTCGAACCACTATAAATTGTTTGTGTTGTTTACTTTACTGTTTTGTTTAATTGCTTAATTGTTTACATACATAACTGAACAAGACTAGTTGAGTATAGAACAGAAGTTCTCGAATTGAGAAGTTGAGTATAAACTACTTGGGCTCATTAATTAATTTCGTATTCCACATATTGTAATTCTGATATATCGAAAGATTTTAGAAAAGTCTATTCACCCCCTCTAGACATTTTCTTTAGCTTCCCTCGATATTAACTCAGCTTCGGGACCTACATATGTACATATTTTTTTTCTTTTTAATTTTTTCAATTCCTCCCCAATTCAATCTCTAATCACTTTACTTTTATAAAAAGTAGATTAAAAGTACACCATTAAGACGATGGAGCTTTATTTATATTCTTATATGTTTTCATTTTATTTATTTTTTGGTCCAGCTACTACAACAAGTTTAACATGTCACTTTTTATATTATGTTTCTTTTTAATGTTTCTTTTATTATATACACACCTGTTATTACTAAAACTTCATAAAATGTTATACACACTCTAAATGTTAAACACACCATACTAAAATTTAAATATCATTTTTGTTGGGATATTCTATATCCTTATGTTTTGTATTGATAAACTAAATATACTTGTAATAGGATAAATTATATTGTATAGACAACTTCATTATTCATCTTGTAATAGATTAGGATAGAAGACAAAATCAGAAGACCAGAAAGACAGCTGAGTAAAAACAGCAGAATAAAATATGCTGTGGAAAATCAATTGAGAAACAGCAGCTGAGTAGAAGATAGCAGCTGAGTAAAGACAGCTGAGTAAAATCAGTTGTGAAATATCAGCTGATTTAGATCAGTTAGACAGCAACTATACAACTGACGTGGACCAACAGAAACGCGACAACAGCTGTACGGATCTGACACAAAAGCTGCAGAATCTGTAAAGTCAAAGATACACTGAATATTACATGGAAATGTAATATTCAGAGTATCAAATCAAAAGATAAATTTTCCTAAAATAGTGGGATTTGATTATCATCATCCAACGGTAATATTTCAAATACACACTATATATATGGGTTCATTATCATATCTTACAGGTGGAAGGGTGATAAAAAGGCTGAGTAAAATGCATAAGTGTTCATTAAAACAGAAGAGCTCAAGAACACCTTGAAAGAAGAAATCTAGCAAGCATCCATACCTCTACCCCTAGTGAGTGAACTTATCTAAGCCAGCATAGACTTATACACATCCCAAGCTTAGAAGAGAAATTTTCAATCCTAGCTTAAGGCTAACTCAGATTATAAGGGAATTTCTCATACTTAAACCCTCTCGAGTCCTCACTTCTATACTCCCATTTAGATGATAGGCCGAGGTATACACACTAAGAAGACCACTGTAAAGGTTACTTGTTACTTCACCAACAAGTAGATTCGTAGCCTCAGACAGTACTTGAGGTTCATGATCGAAAGTCTTCTCTTGGGACTATAAAGTAGCAAGACGTCCTCCTCTTGGGACGTTAAAGTGTTCAAGAAGGCTAATATCATGATTGAGATCGTGAGAGTGGATGTAGGATATTGAGATCCGAACCACTATAAATCTATATGTTATTTACAACTTTAGCATGCATATATACATTAGCATAAGTGTTTAAAAGGAAAATATCTTATATCAGCAGACACCAAGTCTACTGATATGCTGATCTGATTTGCTATTTCGAAAGTTCATAATCAGAAGACTTTGATATCATAAAATGTGTTTGTGCATGAAATAAAAGTTTTAATTTACATATAGATAGTATAGACGAGTATAATCTTTAAAATGGGCACACTACAAATTACGCACACGCTTCTCTATCAGCTGATCAGATCATCTAGTTCTACACTCCTAGTTAGTCAGTTGACCAAGTCATCTGTATAGAGAGCTAGTTTTGTCTTTTACACCTGAATCTATATATCAGATGTCAACAAGTAGATTAAAAATAGGACCGTGAGTGCCCCTAATAAAAAGTAGATTAAAAGTAGGTACTGGGTTCGAGTAGTCATGGGGAGGGGAAAAAGGGATGGGTATTTAACTTCCATAAAAAAAAAAAAATTAAGACGACGGAGCTTTATTTATATTCTTATATGTTTTCATTTTTGTAACTATACAACTTCAAAAATATAATTAAAGTGCGTGTTTATCGTTAAATTTTAATATGTGTATATGCACTCTTTTGAAGCATATTTTTCAATTAATTCGTTTATTACTGTTTGATAGTATTAATTTAATAGGAATTGCAACGTGTAAATAGAATACGCAATTTTACTTAAAAATCTTTGCAAATAGAAATTGTTATTTGTATTATTTCATTTTTTTTTATTAGTTCTATATATGTCTGTTGTCCGACTGAGAGATGCAAAATTTGTGTTATTTTATATTTTCATCTGTTTTAATAGGAGTATGTTTTATGTTTATATATTTTATTTTCTAAAAAAGAACAATTAGTGGTTCTATGGTGTAGTGGTTAGCACTCTGGACTTTGAATCCAGCGACCTGGGTTCGACTCCCGGTAGGACCTCTTTTTGCACCAATTTTTTAATTTTTATTCATATTTTATTTGCACTCACTCATTTAATTAGTTCACCACCAATTTTTTAATTTTTATTCATATTTTATTTGCACTCACTCATTTAATTAGTTCATCCCCAAATCATTTATATAATTTTTAATTCATATTTTATTTGCACTCATTCATTTAATTAGTTTACTCTCAAATCGTAAATTGTGAATATGTGTGACCTCCAGCGACGGATCGTAGTCGGAAGCTGAACAGGAGGCGGCGGCCATGGGACCAGATCAAGTGCGGGCAGTGGCCATTGACGACGAGATGTCGGTGATGGCGCCGCGAGAGGGGGTAGGCGCCCCGGCGCCGGCTGAAAGCAGAGCGGCGGCAGCTGAGATGCATTTAGGATTTTAGGACAGTGGCTCTGCTTTTTCATATGGAAAGGAAATTGGTTAATTCATATTTTATTTGCACTCACTCATTTAATTAGTTCACTCCCAAATAGTAAATTGTGAATATGGGTGACCTCCAGCGACGGATCGTAGTCGGAAGCTGAACAGGAGGCGGCAGCCATGGGACCAGATCAAGTGCAGGCAGTGGCCATTGACGACGAGATGTTGGCGATGGCGCCGCGAGAGGGGGTAGGCGCCCCGGCGCCGGCTGAAAGCAGAGCGGCGGCATCTGAGATGCATTTAGGATTTTAGGACGGTGGCTCTGTTTTTTCACATGGAAAGGAAATTGGTGGTGGGGAATTAGGGGTGCACGGTACCCTCGCGCGTATATAAGTATTTGACTTTATTTAATTCAATTACTTATGGCCATTCTTTTAGAAGTGATTTTTTTTTTAATTATTTTCATTCATTGGAGAAATTTACATTTAAAATGTAATTGAGATTACAAAATTTTGTCATACCAAATTGGTTTTGGATGAAGGGATTAAACTTTGAAGAATGAGTGGATTTTGAGATTTTTTTTATCGAAATCTGTCGGAACAAAATTCTCAAATCCCATTGCAAAACTATGGTTATCAAAACAGGTGAAGTTGTCATTGTAGTAGTGACTATACTTCACTTACTAATTGCACCTTATCAATATTTTTATCTCTTTTTATTACAATGCTTTAAATAGAGACTCAACATGCTTCTGTAGTAAATTAATTGGTTTCAGGAATCGCCCTGAAACTGGCTATTACACAAAAATTGATAAGAGTATGCAAAATTTGTCATACTCTTTCTTCGAATACTACCACAAAAAAATTGCTCTCATCTCTGCTCTATATGCCCCTATAAATCATGATCAAAATTTCAAACTGAATAAAGAAACGAATTAACACGAATCATCAAATCAGATCTAACATACTGTCTATATCAGGAGTTACGACAGCTCGTTTGTTGAGTTCTCCCAAATTGCAACAGTGCTTCCCCGCTGCATTGATTGCAACAGCATCTTGAGCAAACGAGCAATTCAATCCTGCAGATACCTGTGTACGCACCAAAATTAGCTTATCTTACACACAATTTTCAATTTTTAAACTAATTTTAAGCAATTGATTGATATTGCAATCCTTTGGGGGACATACAATAAAGAAAAGCCGTTCTTAGAATGCGTTGGGTTCGAAATTTATCAATGGGAATGACTATAAGATGATCATACTAATGAGAGTCAAAATAAGACAATCATTACCACGTTTTGATTAACTACCTCCCCTCCTACAATCATTTCTTCTCAATCATTATACTTATTCTTCAACCAACAATCATAATTTACCCTCACTTATTCCAAGATAAGAGCAAAATACTGTTAATATAACCAAAATTCTCATTGTACTCACTATGCAATGATTCCCATTACCATTACTATTGAAGAATTTGAACTAAACGCACCCTTAGATTCTATATGATAGATAGGGACACAGATTGCAACAGTTTTGAACGAAAAGCAACATCAGTTGTTTTACAGAGAGATCATGAGCTAACTGATATCCCATCTGCTAACATGAGCTAATTGACTCAGTTAACTCACACGCTAACTAGGTATTGGTATTATGAACATGATCTAAATCCATACAGTGATGTTTGATTTGGGATTTAAAAATGGTTTGGGGATTTGGAAATCCAAAGACAGTTTTGCTTCTGGATTTTGAAACCGGGTTTTAAAAAACTACCGCTACAACACTTATAGACCAACTATCTAATACTCTCCCCTTACACTTCTGGATTTTGAAATCCGTTTTAAAAAAAAAAAAAAACCTACTGCTACATCACTTATAAACCAATTATCCAACTTTCCAATACTCTTTCCTTACACTTAAATACGTATATTTAAATCATAACCCACATCATTAAAATCACACCCAACAACAATATAACAATACAACATTGTTAACTTTTATACATTGATTGACATAAAGTCAAATCTCACCTTACTTATAATCTCAAAACAAGCGCACACCATTACTTTCAAAATCCACTATAAACCCAAATCAAACATCACCTAGATGACTGAGTTCTGTAATTACTTACATCGTATAATGTGTCACCAAGCTTCAACTTTACAGCACCACTCCTGTATACTAACAGTTTGCCCATCAAGCCTGCTGGTAGTGATTCCAAATGACAAGACTTTTGAGATTTCCCTGAACCCTTTGCACGATTATCATTATTTTGCATTTCCGGGACTTCTGCATTAGCTGATTGCATTATTCCAGGTAAAGTTGATGGTAACTGAAGGAAGAACATATTATTTTCTATATCCTTATCCTGCAAACAAGATCATTTACATATCAGCGAATTTCAAGTATATAGTGCAAATGTTTTGATTAATTTATAAAGAATACGAACCAATAAACCAAGGTCCTGAGCATTATTTGTTCCATTTTCATCATATGCTGATCTCTCAAGACCTTCACCAAACTCTTCTTCATCAAGAAGTGCTGCAAGTATAGAAACCAGAGCAGATTGAGACTTATAAACAAAAAATAGCAAATATGAGTTTTCAAACCGTTCTGGTTCTCCAAATATGGAAAATGACCACCCATTCCCAAAAAAAAAAAAAAAAACAGAGAGAGAGAGAGACACACACAAGTTCTTGTTTTCTCTCCTTGATCAACCCACCTCTAAAAAAAACTAGTTTATCGAGAGCTAGCAAGACTAATTTCTTTTCTTGTGTTTTCTCTCAAAAAAAATGGTAATTAAGGACTTCTTAGTCTTTACATGCCCAAAGTTCACTTTCTCTGAACAAATGAGTTTTCCATTTTGGCAAAATCTTTAAGTGGCTAAAATTAAAAAGCAACAATAATATATAAATACATTTCCAAACCTATTATGTTTTCTAGATAACCTGATAAATACCTGGATTTCCTGCATATGGCCTTCTAATGGGAAGCGTTGTTGGATAATATGTGTAGTAATTCTGCAGTATTTGTCAAAGAAGCTCAATTATATTGTAATGGACTTTATCGTAGAGCTTAAAGATTTGTTTATATTGCTTACCCATGGTTCCTTATATTCTTTCTCGACTCTTGCCTCAGCACTACCTATAAGAAAAAAATATTGTCAAAATTATCAACATGCTAATATCATACTAGATACTACAAATAAATACAATTAAAAAAATGTAATTACCATCAGAACCCTGATTTTTGACCTTGTGAGCAGCATATGACCTGATGGAAGAAGATGATCCTCCCCCAGACCCAAATGCAACTTGAACAGGTGTGGCTGGAATCGTGAAAAAAAAAATTGTGATATAATCAATAATGATTGTAAAAGTTAAAAGCACTTGAAAAGCTTAAAAAAAAAACACGAGAGGATCAACATGCTAACAATTTTTGTGCAATCTTGTATATTTTCCACTGTGGTAGGATGTTCTTATGTAACAATAGTTGAGTAAGTGTTTATATATTCACAATGTAGCTACACAGATAACCAACATTCATTTCGGAGACAATAACTTTTAGTAATTGAATATTCAACCTTTTGAGGACAATGTAGTAATCAGCATATCACATTATTACTCTGCAACCAAGGATGTACATCTATTTTATTTCATATATGCTTATTTCATGTATATGATTTGCAATGCTTAACGAAATCTGATTTTTTAACATTATAAAGTGTTAGAAAATAGCAACTGAGTGAATGAATTTAGATAAAGTATTAACATTGTTTCGATGACATAACCAGATGATGAGACCAAAAGTGATGCTTACCTTTCCTCTCAACTTTCGGCCTTCCCATAGATGTTTCCTAAAATAAAAGGAAATTATTCCAAATGAGAAACACAATTAACACATAGTTTGAACCAGAAGAATTTTATCATCTATTCTTCAAAATTGAAAAGTAGAAGCCTGTTATACGTACATTTAGGCGGCGTAGAAGATCCTCTGTCTTGGCATCATCAAGGTCATTTTCGTTTTTCTCACTAAAAACATAAACAAGCCAAAATTGAGTGATGATAAGAGCTGAAACTAATGCAAATACACAATTTAGAAGCAGGGAAAAATGATTACGCTTTAGGGAGAACAAGTTTCACTTCTCTCTTGGGAGGAGCCTTTGGTGCAAATCTCATCTAAATCAAAACCAACCAAACTAATGTTAAAAAAAACCAGTGCTCTGATTAACATAAAATCATTGATTCCGTAGAGGCATAAACTCTCTTATTTACCACAGGATACCTTCCTTGCTGGTGCTTTCGTGGTGGAACTAGGCAACTTCTGATCCATTAGCCTTACAGTTTGATTTACTATTCTGAATAATATAAACAATCATAAATCAGCCCAACGACGAGAAGTATTTCTTCTCCACGTCCAAATTCATATTGAAATTGGAAAGCTCCACAACTCAATGAGAAGAAGCTTAATCCCTAAATTGCATATTGAAATGAATTCAACATTAAACAAAAATTTAGAGCCAATAAATGTACATGTATAGTCATCAGGAAAACGTAAAAAAAAACTGACCTATATGATAATCAGATTGACAAAACTTGTATGCAGAGGATTTGAAATGAAGGGGAAGAATGTTCGTGGAGTAATATGGGAGAATTGGCAGCTGCCTCATAGGGTTAGACGTTTCAATATTTAAGCAGCACCAAAGGACGTGTGTGTGTGAGCAGGAAAATAAACGCGAGACGGTTATTCGCACACATGTGATTGTTAAGGCACCCACCAATTATTATTTTTTGGAGTACAAATTAGTGAAGTAAGAAATTGTCGGTTTTACCCTTGATTGAGCTTTGTAAGGGAATGGGTATTTTAGTTCTTTTACGTGAAGTGTTCTCATTGCAGGGTGTACTAAGTGGGTGAGTGTTCTCAACAATTTTGTGTGTGTGAATAACCGTGGTCCAATACTATACAATGGGCAGGATCTCCTCTGGGCGGGTCTGCCTTGATCTGGGCCCGTCTGCTCAAAAATTGTTCAGGTTCACATCCGGCCCGCTCATTTTTCTACAATTTAATATTCATATTATACTCTCTCAAAAAAAAAAAAATCATATTATACTTAAAAATAATGTACACGATATTTTTTATACAAACATATATAAAAAGAATTTTATGTGACAACTTCAAAGACGAATTGACTATAAAAACCACGACCCGTACTATACGAGTTTGACTATATTTAAACTCACCTTGTGCAAGTCGGGTTCAATTATAGTTGTCAAAAGGGGTCGATGGGGCGGGCGGCCCATTTGCTAGTCGGGCTGTCAAAACCTCAACCCAAACTACAAAGGGACGGACCACGAGTTTCGGCGAGCCAACACATGTCTTTTTTTAAAATAATTTTTTTATTAAATTCATTATTTCATTTCTAAATTTCAAAGTCTCTTAATATTTATCTATTAATGCATTCTCATTATTAAATCTATTATCCTAATCTAAAATTTAACAATGAAACTATGACTAGAAGGTCGACGTTTGACGTTGGAACTAAAACAAGCGGCGCGAGCAGCGCAAATTTGTAATGTGAGACAAAAACTTGTTGTGCTTAACTGTTTTTTGCTTCTAAATTTTAATTGTTAATTGCATGTAGGTGCTCGATTTTGAGTTGTTGAATAAGTCTCAAAGATGTGACCAAAATTTGTTATTTTTCTATAATATTAAACTAATTATAATAATAAAATATTAATAATTTTTTATTTAAAAAATAAAAAGGTGGGCTAGCGGGCTGGCCCGCCCCCAACTCGCCAAAACCCGCGGCCCAAACAGAGCGGTTCATGTAGACCCATTTTTTAACGGGCTGAGAAAAGCTAAGTCCAACCCGTATTTTTTTATGGCTGGGCGGACTGGCCCAACGAACTCAACCCATTTTAAAAGCTCTAGATTCAATGTAGACCTAGATTCTTAACAATGAGGCGGATCAAATTTATAGAATGGATTAGAACTCGGTCAAACAGATTTAAGACATTTTGTGTTTTTTATAGAATTTGTTCGTGTATCGGTCACATCTATATTTATAATTATATACTCCCTCCATTCCATATTAACTTTTATAGGTAGATGACACACATATTAAAAAAGTGTGATAATGAGTGAAATTTTTTGGGGTAATTTTTTAAACTTTTATGTATAAAGTAAATAAATGAGTTGACTTTTGTGTATGTGTGAAGAAAAAGTAATTACATTTGTGTAAAATTGAGAATATTGTGAGGATGAAGTTTATAAGGGTTTTCCATTTTAAGGATGTGAAAGTTATTGTGAACGTCCTAAAGAGGAAAGTGGGAAAGTTATTGTGTGAGGGAGTGAGTATAAAATATATTAATATAAACTTATACTCTTATTGTTTGTCTCGGAACGAGTGTGTGACACTTGTATGGAGGGGAGAATATTTGTGTGTTGAGAAATTTGTTTTAATTTTGATGAAATGTCAAAACATCATATCCTCAAAAAAAAAAAAAATGTCAAAACATCATGTAATTAGTCTTTGTCTTCTTATGGATAATATGTTGAAAGAGAACTCAACTGATAAATCGAGGAAAATAGTTGAGTAAAAAAAAATTGAGACCAACTTAGGCTGAATAGCTTATGGATTATGTGTGGTGTTGTCACATCTAAGTACGAATTTCAATCCATATTTTTGTCTAGCTTCAGATAATGTTAGAGTCTTCAAACGGCTAGAACATATTTTTTTTTACCGACACACAAATAAAATATTTTGACTTTATTTTCATGCAAGAGCGGATCTTAAGTATGGCTAGGGTGGTCTATAGCCCATCCAGCCATTTTAGATTTTTTTTATATATATTTTTAAAAAATAAAATATTAAACTGATGCATTATCTTTTTAATTGGAGTGGGGTTACACGGGTTTTGAGGATACTAGTGATGGATCATGATTAATACATAAAATTAATTATTAATGAAAAAACAAATGCTTGTTTCATTGTTTTAACATTTGTTTTGGGATTCTGGAGAACGCGGAATGTTAGTTTTTCGTTGTTCTAATTGAGAAAAAAAATTATTTACATCTATAATTTTTTTATTTTTTTTTAAAATGTCTAAAAAAATATTTTCTCCGTTCCAGGATTGTTTGCACCATTTTATGTGCACGTAAACTAAGAAAAATGTGTAATGAGTGGAGTGTTGAAGGGTAATTTTGTAACTTTTATGAATAAAGTAAAGTGAATGATTGGATTGAGAGTAAAAGTAATGACATTTTGTGTAAATATGCGGATATTGTGAGGGTGGAGTTTATGAAAAAGTTTCCTTTTTTAGTAGTGCAAACAATTGTGGGATAGACAATTAAGGAAATAGTGCAAACAATTGTGGGACAGAGGGAGTAATAATTTACGTCTCATAAGTTTATAAATTGTTTAATTTACATCTATTTTTTTGCGGAGACACCAAAACAATATTGTTTCATTCACACTTTTGTCAAGTGCGCATAAAAATTATGGAAAACCGACAAAAGTTGTAATCTGGTCAAATTCAACTTGTATAGCGTGAAAAAACAATGATAAAATTTTTTTTAATATTTTTTGGGACGTTTTTTAAAAAAATATGAAAATTATGGGACATAAACAATATTTTTCTCTGTTCTAGTTTAATATTTAAAGTTTAAATTTCATCATTCAACCTTACCTACTTTTTTTTACCCAATTGATTTTAACATAAATTTACATCTCATTCTAGTTCAAATCTAAAAAAAACAAATACAATCACTATTTATGAGAACTTTAAAATCCATCATTTTTCTTTTGGAACTTTCACCACTCTACATCATTCCAAAACAATGAATGGTGATAAAATATATTTTTTGCTTAGCCCACCCCATTTTTTTGCCCTGGCTCTGCCTTTGTTTTCATGTCATTGATCTCTAAACATTAAAACTGGGGATTATATTTTTTTTAGTCCATTAAGTTACCACAATTTTGAATTTAGTCCATCAGGTTACCATTTTTTGAATTTAGTCCATTATGTTTCGATTTATTTTGATTTTGGTCCAGTTACCTGCTACAGCAGGTTTAACAGGTCATTTTTTAAAACACATCAAATGTTAAACACACCACACTAAAATTTAAATATCATTTTTTATTACTATACACACCCCCAACTATTTCCTATTTAATAAATTGCCAAAAATAATTAAATTAAAAAAATAAGATTTTAAATTAATATGAAAAACATAAATTAAACCTATAAAAATCGCCTAAATTTTTAAAAATTAAACAAAGCTAAAAAAAAATTAATTAGTTTAACTAGCTTTAAAAATTTAGTTGATTTTCTACTATTTTTAAATTTTATTTAGCCTTATTTTCGACGTTTTTTTATAGAAGTTAAAACGTAAATAAAACATTAATAAAGCAATATAGTTTTAATTTTTTTTAAAAATATTTCTTTTATATTACCTAAACCTACTAACACCCCATAAATTTTATATACACTCCAAACGTTAAACATAAAAATTCAAAAATCAAATATAGTTAAATAAAATCATAAACATATTTAATAAATTATCAAAAATAATTTAATTAAAAAAGTAAGAATTCAAATTAATATGAAAAATATAAATAAAACCTATAAAAAATACATAAATCTTCAAAATTTTAATAAAGCTAAAATATTAATTAATTTAATTAGTTTAAAAAATTTAGTTGATTTTTTAATACTTTTAAAAAAAATTATTTAATTTAATAATTTTTTCAAGTTGTTTTTTTTTTAATTTATTAAAAATCTTCAAAAATAGTAAAAAAATCAATTAAATCTTCAAAACTAATTAAATTAATAGTGATTTTTTTATAAGTTTTATTTATATTTTTTATATTAATTTGAATTCTTACTTTTTTTTTTAATTTAATTATTTTTAGCAATTTATTAAATATGTTTATGATTTTATTTAACTATATTTGATTTTTTGTGTTTAACGTTTGGAGTGTATATAAAATTTATGGGGTATTAGTAGGTTCATGTAATATAAAAAAAATTAAAAGAAAAATAAAATAAATTTAAAACTCCATTGCTTTATTAATGTTTTATTTGCGTTCTAACTTTTATAAAAAAACATCGAAAATAAGGCTAAATAAAATTTAAAAATAGTAGAAAAACAACTAAATCTTCAAAACTAATTAAATTAATTATTTTAGCTTTGTTTAATTTTTAAAGATTTAGGCGATTTTTTATAGGTTTTATTTATATTTTTCATATTAATTTGAATTCTTATTTTTTTAATTTAATTATTTTTGACAATTTATTAAATAGGAAATAGTTGGGGGTGTGTATAGTAATAAAAAATGATTTTTAAATTTTGTGTGGTGTGTTTAATATTTGGGGTGTGTATAACATTTTATGGGGTGTATTTTAAAAAATGACTTGTTAAATCTGCTGTAGCAGGTAACTGGACCAAAATCAAAATAAATCGAAATTTAATGGACTAAATTCAAAAAGTGGTAACATGATATACTAAATTTAAAATTGTGGTAACTTAATGGACTAAAAAAAATATAATCCCTTAAAACTAATCGCTCGGAGACAAGTCTTTTGGTGCTACATTGATGTCTTTGTTCATTTCTGAGTATCTCCACTCTTCACTTCAGCAATCATGCTCTTTTCGGCTTCTTGTCTCTTTGTCTCTTTAGCTTCTTAACTCTTTCAATTGAATATTCTTATTTTTTGTCAGTTGTCTAACACATCAATGGAAACATCTAGTTTGAATCAACTTATCCCAACAACATTAAATGGTTAAATATTAATGAATGATTAAACTGTATTGAATCTTCAGGAGTTTTGATATCTAATTAAAATGTAATATTTTACACATTAGTTTAGTTGAACTGAGTTTCATTTAGACTTTATGTTTTATGGTGGGAAAATATCAATATTGGTCACCCAGTTTTACCTCTTTTCATATTTGGTCACCCACATTTAGTTACTATCAAAATTGGTCACCCAGTTATTATATTCTATTAAAATTGATCACTTTGTTAGTCAATCTGTCATTGACTAACAGAGAAAGAGAAAGAGTTTTGAGCCGTGAAATTTCTCAAAACCAGGTTAAAAAAATTTCATGCATCTTCCAGAACTAATAAAACAAACACAGAAACAAGAATGAAACATGGGCAAAAATTACCAATATTTACATTATATTTATAATAGGTCAGAAATCTGATGCATGGTAGAACGTGATATAATAGGTAAGAAGGAATTTTGATGCATCTGGTAGAACGTGATTCGTTGGTTTACTTTTTATTTTATAGATAATTAGGAAATGAGAAACTCAGGAGATATAAATTTATTTTAATTAATTTCCAATACCCTGTTTGACTAACATTTCAAGAAATCTGCAATAATGAAAAATATTTAGAATGAAAAATAAGTTTATGTAATTTTCTTTAATTGATTTTAGAAAATTCTTTACAATTAATCTTTACCGCAAATTATGCTCCAATAATTATAAATAGGGAAATGAATTCAAATATGTTTATATCTCCAATTATTATACAAATTCAATATGAAACCAAGAATTGGAAAACAGAGTACAATTGTTTTAAAAAAAACAGAGTACAGCATTCTATCTCTTGAGTTTCTCATTTTCTGTAAAATAAAAAGTAAACCAACAAAAATGAATTCATAATTGAGTTAAATAATTATTAAAAACTTACTGAAACTACCCTTTCATGTTGTAGAAGATGCATGAGAAAGAATTCTCATTATCTATAAAATAAAAAGTAAACCAACAACATGTTTGATTGAATCACGTTCTAGAAGATGCATCAGAACTCCTTCTGAACCTGTTATAAATATAATGTAAATATTGGTAATTTTTGCATATGTTTCATTCTTGCTTTGTTGGTCTAGAAGATGCATGAGAATTTTTTAATCTTAAATTTTGAGAAATTTCACGGCTCAAAACTCTTTCTCCGTTAGTCAATGACAGATTGACTAACAGAGTGATCAATTTTGATAGAATATAATAACTGGGTGACCAATTTTGATAGTGAATAAATGTGGGTGACCAAATATGAAAAGAGGTAAAACTGGGTGACCAAAATTGATATTTTCCCTTTTATTTATTATGGTCGATCCTTTATTTTTGTCTTCTTCTTATACTTGTCTTTCAAGTTATCTTCAATGTACATTAATTTGATTGATATTCATTTTGCGTTTTATGATATCGGAACAGGGAACATATGTCTTTTCACAAGACGATCATTTTATAAACTAATTTATTTATCATTTTTCTCAGTACTCTTTCCATTTCTATTTTACACACTCTGCCCTTTACAACAATTGGTCTTGTAGCTCAGTTGGTTAGAGCGTTGATCTTATGAGCCGAAGGTTCCTTCCTTTTTTTTTTTCGAATCCTCCATAATTGTGGGATTCTCTCCCACCAAACCCTAGCCGCCTCACGCACCTAAAACATGAACGTCGCCTCACGCAATCGTGCTCATACAGCCTCTTCGGCCGCCATCCCTGCTGCGTCCTCATGTCAACAAATCGGACAACCCCAGATGTCAATACCGGCATCTCGTCTATCTTCGTCCTCTGCTCCTCGACGGTCGGTTGCCCGTCCCCGTTCCTCGCATGTGCCCTTGCCCCAACATTCCTCGAGCCGACCTGCTTGCCCCCACCAACAGCCGAGTCGCCACACTTCTCGACCATACCTCGACAAGTGTCAGTTATGTGGCACTCCTGGCCACTCAGCTCGATGCTGCACAAAGTTCAGCTCCCACGCATCCTCGACTGCTCCTGCTCGGCAGCCGGCCCTATCAGCCTTCTTCTCGCCCTCGGCCCACACGGTCGAATCGACCCCCACATCCCCTGGATGGATCCTTGACTCCGGAGCTTCACACCATTTCACCGCTAACCTGGCCAATCTCTCATCCTACACTCCTTACAATGGACATGATGTTGTTGTTGTTGGTAATGGAACTCCACTGTCTATCACCCATACTGGTTGTCTCACCTTCCTTAACTTTAAATCACTTGTGTTTTCAGATGTATTAATTGTGCCTTCCATGGCAAAGAACTTGATTTCAGTTTCTTAGTTGTGCAAACAAAATAATGTTGTGGTTGTGTTTTTTGCCTTCGATTTTCAGGTGAAGGATTTTCGTACGGGGGGAACTCTGCTTCGGGATCAACGCGTTAATGGGTTATACGTGTGGCCTGCTGTCTTGTGCTCTTCACCTCCACATGCCCTTACCTCGGTTAGACAACTCTCTTCCATTTGGCATGCTCGCCTAGGCCACCCCTCTACCATAATTTTACAATTTACCCTGTCTAGTAATAACCTCTTGTCGCATGCTAATCATTTTGATTTTTGTTGTGATTCTTGTAAGTGCATTAAGAGTCACAAACTACCTTTGGATGATTCTTCGTTAACCTCTGTGAAACCCTTATAGTTAATTTTCTCTGATGTTTGAACGTCTCCTGTTTTGTCTAGTGATGGTTTCAAATATTATGTCATCTTTGTTGACCATTTTACTAAAGGGGGTGTATTGGTTGTGGATTCTATAGGATTTTTTTGGACTTTCAAAGTTTGGGGGTATTCAATTCAGATTTTCAAAAGTCGTTAAAATTTTTGAGGTATTCAATACGGATTTTAAAAAGTCTTTAAAATTTTTTAGGTATTCAACAATCTATGGATTTTAATACTATATGGATTTTGTTGGATTCTCTTCCAAAAATATAAATAAATTGCACTATCCAAAATCTCTTCTAAAAACTAGAGATTTCAACGGATTCTCTTATAGAACTCTGAAGACGAAAGATCAAAAGTAGGAATGTCAATATTGACCCGACCCGCGGGTACCGCCCCACCCGCGAGCCTTGTGTCAGGTCAGCTTCGCACCGTATTGAGTATGGGTCGGGTCTGGGTCTTATGCCCGACCCGCCCCTAATTAATATATAAACTTTATATAATATATATATATATATATATATATATATTATTGGTAAAATACTTTATATATATTATTGATAAAGTATTTTATATATAATATTAATTTAAAAAAAAAAAAAACACTTCACATTCAAAAAAACTCTTCGCGTCAATATTCGAGTTTATGAAAATCTATGTAAATCAATAAAAAAAATATATTCCACAATCCTATCAAGTCTATGAAAATTCATATAAATCAATAAAAAAAGTCAGTCAAACTCTGCATAGACTCTATAGATTTTAAAAATTCACGTACTTTTTAAAGTAAAAAAAAATCCAATAGAATCTCAATTGAATACACCCTCCTAAATATGTGTGGCTCTATCCCTTGAGAAAAAAATCTAATGTTTTACCTACCTTAATTGCCTTCAAAGCTCTTGTTGAAAACTTTCTTGACTTTAAGATTGTCACCCTTTACTCCAATAATGGGGTGAATATCTCGCCCTTCGTCCCTTTCTCTCCACTCATGGCATCACTCACCTCACTACCCCACCACACACTCCCGAGCACAATGGTACCTCCGAGCGCCGCCACCGTCACATTGTTGACACCGGCTTAGCTCTTCTCCACCAAACCTCCATGCCCCTCACCCTTTGGCCCTTTGCCATCTCCACTGCCACATATCTCATAAATCGCCTTCCTAAGGTTGCCTTTAACATGACCTCTTCATTCGAAATGCTCTTCCACTCCAAACTCAATCTCTCAAAACTACGTGTCTTTGGTTGTCAATGCTTTCCCTGGCTTCAGTCGTATACCCCCCACAAACTCGCCCCTCGCTCTCACCCATGTGTCTTCATCAGATACTCACTCACCCAAAGTGCCTACCTTTGTCTTAGCATGACTTCTCGTCTCATATACACGTCCCGTCATGTCGAATTTGTGGAGACCAAATTTCCCTTCTCCTCACGCTTGCCTTCACCTCCCTTGTCGCCTGACACCTTGGTCGATTCGAGGCCCATCCCTCAGCCTCCACCCGTCCTCGCCTCTCTTCCGCTGCCAACTCCGACACCAGTCGCTCCACCACCCGCGCCGACCTCTTCGGCGTCGACTCCCCCCCGTCCGGCCCCTTCCCATGGTCACCCGTGCCCGAAACAACATCATAAAACCAAATTTGAGGTACTGTCTTACCTAATCTGTTCCTTCTGATATTGAGCATACTACTGTTACACATGCTCTAGCAGATTCTCGTTGGAGGGAAGCCATGTCCTTGGAGTTCACTGCCTTACTAAAAAATGGAACTTGGGATCTTGTTCCACCTAGTGCCTCTCAAAATATTGTTGGTTGCAAGTGGGTTTTCCGTATCAAGCGTAAGCCCGATGGTTCTATTGAAAAATTCAAGGCCCGACTTGTAGTTAAGGGTTTCCATCAACGTCTTAACATTGACTTCTTTGAAACGTTCAACCCTGTTGTCAAGCCTGCCACTGTTCAGATTGTTCTCAGCATTGTTGTAGCTCGAAATTGGCCTCTCAGACAGTTTGATGTAAACAATGCATTCCTTCATGGTACCCTTAATGATGAAGTTTATATGGCTCAACCACCTGGCTTCTCTGACAAAGAACACCCGTCCTTTGTTTGCAAGCTCTGATAATCCATCTATGGCCTAAAGCAAGCCCCTCGGACCTGGTACAATGCTCTTCAGGCCTTTCTCGTGTCTGTTGGCTTTGTCTGCAATAAGTCTGATGAATCCCTATTTGTTTATGCTTGAGATAATGTTCTTGCCTACTTCCTTGTATATGTTGATGATCTTATTCTTACTGGTAACGACGACTTTTTTCTCTCTCAAGTGGTATCTGATCTTGCAGCTCAATTTTCAGTTAAAGATTTGGGTCCTCTCTCCTACTTCCATGGGGTGGAAGTCCTTCGTACTACTTCCTCTTGCTACCTATCCCAACGAAAGTATATCACTGATCTCCTCTCTCGACATGGTATGTTGGATGCCAAACCTGTTCAGACTCCTCTAGTCACGAGTGCCAAACTCTGTCTTCATGATGGAAGTGCTCCATACATCTGATGCTATTATTTATCGGCAAATTATTGGTAGCCTTCAGTATCTCCTCCTTATACGGCCTGATATTGCCTTTGCGGTCAACAAGCCCTCTCAGCCAATTTATTTAAATTAATCCTTTATCCTTTCTCTCTAAGTTTGATAAAAAATATGATATTTAATTCATGACACCCATTCTCTTTTCTACTTTAATGAATTTATTTTTATCATATTCTACATGATTACTTTAATGTGTTAGTTTATGTGAACTTAGCATCAGGTGACCAAGTATGCGATCCTATCTGTGCAGATTTCCCAACAGCACCCATAAGAAGTAAAATACAAATAAGAGTTATGGCATTAAATCTCATATTGCAAGAAATCCAATAATTTCTGGGGGCACTAGCACAAGCAAAAATGGTTGAAAAATTTATTGTTTGAAAGAGAGTAAAACAACCCGAAATCCTAGAAGCTAGTTCAAAATCACCTACTCGATTGACAAGCATAGATTTGATAGCTGCTTTATCTGCCTGAAGTCGTGTAAACCAGAAATGAATTAACAAATATGAAGCAAGACCTACTCCCTCCCATCCCAGGAATAATTGAAGAGAGTTATCTCTAGTCACCAACATTGGCATAAAAAAAGTAGAAATGGATAAATAACACATAAATCGAGTGCTATGCGGATCCTCAGACATATATGAAATAGAATAAAGATGGACCAAGCTACTTATAAATGTAACCACAATTAACATCACTACTGTCGGGCTATCGTTATGTGAACTTGAGTGCACAAAAATTTTCATTTTTATTATTTATTATGAATTCATTTTCAAATTACTTTATAAAGTTATATTAATAAAAAGTACAAGTTTTTTTTTTAAATAAAATAAAATTTGCAAGAAAAGGTAAAAAAAACTTTTAACATAATGTGTTAGTTTATGTGATTACTTTAATGTGTTAGTTTATGTGAACTTGAGTGCACATAAATGTTCATTTTTATTATTTATTATGAATTCATTTTCAAATTACTTTATAAAGTTATATTAATAAAAAGTACAAGTTTTTTTTTTTAAATAAAATAAAATTTGCAAGAAAAGGTAAAAAAAACTTTTAACACACAAGTATATCATTATTTTAGGATTGAACACCTATAAATGATACTCCTCTCCCTCCAACTTTGATCAAAATATGATATTTTATTCATGACCCCCACTCTTGTAAAAAAAAGAAACTTTTAACACCCCACCATTTAAAATTATCTATCAATATTTTTGGATTGAACAATTATAAATGATACTCCCGCCGCTCTGTTATTAATTGAACATTTACTGTTTGCACGAATTTTAATGTTAGAATTATTTATTGGTATTAAAAGTGATAAATTGATTTTTTATGAGGGATATAATGGATAATTCAACTTTATTAGAGAGATAGTATTTAAATAGCTAGTGTGTAAAAAGTAATGACATGTGGTGTAATTTTGTAAATAAGAGATGTTTAAAAATGTTTTTAAAAGAGTAAGAAGTTATTTTTTTCAAATAAGAAAATATTTAATTATAATAAAATAAATGTTTATGGTAAGTGTTCAAATAATAATTAGACAGAGGGAGTGTATTTTTTTAAAATTCTTATGCTACTAATTTCAATTTTACATGGATAAAATAGTATTTCTATTTTCACATTAAAATGTGGTCTTCAACTTTTACATTGTGTATATTTTGTGTTATTATATTTCAAACAATGGGATGATCCTACTAAGCATATAATCATATATATATAAAGAGTTCAAAACTTTAGCGTTAAATGAGGCCTACACAAGTGGACGGTGTAATTGGTCCCCCAAATTAGTCGATTCTTGAACCGGATATCATGATATCAAAAAAAAAATCATATATATTTCTTACATTAACAACCCCTTCAAAATCTAATTTTTTTCGATCTATTTACTTTCGGCCCATCAACTATCATGGCTTCCGTCGTCACCTCTTTGTTTGGTGGTCCACATTTGCTACTTGTGGTCTTTTAACATCTCACACCAGACACCACTTAAATTCTTGAGTTTCCTTGTGATTGCTTGCTTGATAATAGTTTTATAGCAGATTTTTGGACGTGGATTCCTTGGATCACTTCTGTATTTATAGAGCAATTTGATCAACTATCCGTTGGAGATATAGTTTTTCAAATTGTCTATTTGCAGCTCCATTGAAACGACTATTTGAGCTCTCTTCTATTATCCACTGTGTATAAAAGGTTCTTCAATGGTTGCTCGAATGCTTGGTGTTGATTTCTGAAAATTGCGGTTGTGCAGACTTGTGTCAGTTTCTAAGTTTGCACATTTTCCAAGACTGATTGTGTCAGAATTTGTACTTCACCAACAGTCAGATGGGACAAATTCTCTGAATGTTCTTTTGATCTTCAGCTTTTCTCTTCAATCATTTGATCTGAATCAACACTTATCACTGC
The DNA here is from genome assembly GCA_963675135.1 of Galeopsis tetrahit. Lineage (NCBI taxonomy): Eukaryota > Viridiplantae > Streptophyta > Magnoliopsida > Lamiales > Lamiaceae > Galeopsis > Galeopsis tetrahit. Next base: position 43,743,135 of record OY776134.1, read on the forward strand.
TGTTTTCAACAGATCAGATTACTTGCTTAATCCTTGTTTATTCAGCCATGTTGTCCATTTCAGGTACTTTGTCTTCATGTGTTCAGCCAGATTGAGCTAAGACAAAAACTTCTTAAGCTGCCTAACATTCTAGCTTGGACAACTAACCTGAAACTATGATCTCAACATTCTTGAGATTCTAGACTTAGACAAATTTCTATATTGTCTCAACTATCCTGAGACAACTAGACTGAGTTACCATCTCAACTAAGCTGACTATCATCAATCAGGGGTTTTGGTATCTTAATCTTAATCAATTCATTTCCCAACAGATACTCTGTTTGAACTAACAATATCCTGAACATGTACAAAATTAAACAGGGCTTCGAATATATATGGAGCTGAGAGTGCGCGCCACACGGGAGATACTCGACAAAAAGAGTGTATGAAAATCTGGGAAAGGCAGCTGGAACGAGAAACATAGATGAGGCAGACAAGGAAAATTCTCACTATTGTAGGGATCGATCGCTAGGAGTGTTCAAAAAAAAAAACCGGACCGACCGGTTAGATTCCGGTCCGGTCTCCGGTCCGACAAATTTTGGATTCCGGTCCGGTTTAGATCGGATTTTTTTTTTTTTTACTAATGCACTCTCAATTATTTTTCAAAACCAAGTAATTGGTGAAAATGTGTTGAGATCTATTACATTTTTTGCAAATATATAATTTAACAAACATATTTAATTTATTTTTAGGGTCAAAAGATAATTAATAATAATGTAAATAAAATTCACATTGGCGTAATGAAGAGCAAACACTTTAATTTTCATACACAAATTCATCAATCTTGTTCTTGCTTCCATAAACTTAAAAAAAAATTAAAAAAAAAAAAAATCCGGTCCAACCGGTCCAAACCCGGACCGGACTGGAATTTACCGGTCCGGTCTGGACCGGATTAATTCCGGTCCGGTCTCCGGTCCGCCCTTAGCACACATTCCGGTCCCGGTCCGGTCCGATTTTGGACCGGTGCACACCCCTATCGATCGCACCAAGGAGAATCCAAACGATAGTATGGAAAGCGATTAAAGAAAGACTAGATACAACATAAAATTTGAGTAAAAGGAGAATAAATCTAACAAGCGAGGAGACAACATGCAAATTGTGTGGGGTGACCGAGGAAAGCAGCAATTACTTACTATTAGAGTGCAGATTCGTAAGCTCGATTTGGGGGGAATGTCAAAGATGGTTCACAGTTAGTATGGTGCCTCATAATTCACTATCTATAAACTTTCTACAATTTAGTGAGGTGTTTGGGGGACATAAAATGAAGAGAAAGATTGCAACGAATATATGGATAGGTGTGGTATGAGAACTTTGGAATTCTAGAAATGCCATCAAAATTGCAAGGGAGGCTTTTGACACAAAAAAAATCCATGGAGAGGATCAAAACACAGGCGTGGGCTAGCTAGCTTAGTGGAAGAAATTTAATGACCCATATTCTTGTATGATTGAGTAAACTAAAATTCTGTAATTGTGTGTAAGAGTTGAGTACCCCTTATACTCATATTGTTATACAACTTTGCTTTTGACCTTTAAAAAAAAATACAATTAAAACAATAACATAAATCATCAACATCATAATAAAATGCAAGAAATTAGAGAAATTAAGAATTTACCAAATTGAAATTGCAAATAAGATAAATATCACCTTGAATCTTGATTTAAAAAAACAATTTGAAGTAAATAATGGAGCCCAACCTTAATCATTGCTTGAATTCAAAATCTAATCACTAAACTATGTTAATTTGTGAATTTAAAGTGTTAAAAATGAAGAATAATATCTACTATGTGAAACTGGGTGAAGAAGTCTTCAAAAAGAGGTGGAAGATGGCCAAAATCCAAAAAATGAGGCCTTTTATAGGGTTACCAAATAGTGTGACACGTGGCCCTAGGTAAAAAATGGAAAAAATGCAAAGCAGGGGTTGACTCGGCCGAGTTGGGTTGCTCGACCGTGTTTTTCTCAGCTTGGTCACAGGTCTGAACACTCGGCTGAGTCTGAACGCTCGACTGTGTCGTCCTTCTGTCCCTGTTTCATGCATAACCTTTGATTTCGATCTCCGATCGACTCGATTCTTTTTTCCATTCCATTCCCATTTCACTCCATTTTTTTTAGACGAAACCAATGATACAATCCTCCACTACAGAAAATCATACATTTTGTGACGAAAATTTTCGCGACGACACAAAATTCGTCACAATTAGTTACTTAAATGTGACGAATTTTATTTTTCGTCATCAAAATACTAGAAATTGTGACAAAATTTAGTTTTGTCACAACTTATAATTTTTTCGTCATTAAAATACTAGAAGTCATGACAAAATTTACTTTTGTCACCACTTATAATTTTTTCGTCACAAAATTTGTAACTTTCATAACGATGTTATTAAATATGTCACAATTATACTATGTGACGATTTTAATAATAATTGGTGACGAAATTTGACGTCAAGGAAAATATATTTTCTTGACGATGCTACCGTTTCGTCATTAATTATAAAAAAAATTAGCGATAAATTTTTTTTGTCACGATAATAATTATTGACGATTTAAATAATAATTGGTGACGATATTTGGCGTCATAAAAATATATTTTCATGATGATACAATTTTTCGTCATTAATTATTTGAAATATTTAGTGACAAAATGTTTGTGTCACAATAATAATTGGTGATTATTATAATAATAATTGATAACGATAAAATTCTTTCGTCACAATAATAAATAATGACAATTTAAATAATAATTAGTGACTATATTCAATGTCATAAAATACATTTTCACGATAATACTATATTTTTTTCGTTAATTATATAAAATATTATTACCAAAAAATTATATACAAATAGCAAGTAAAAGAAAACAAAAATGTAATAGGAAGTACAACTTACTTTGTCTCAGTGCATCAGAGACGTCAAAGCATTTTAATTTGTAGTATACATTGCAACCACGCCCCACAAAGACAAGGTCAATTCTTACAGCATCACAATCTACAAATTAGCACAAAGTGATGGAAAATAAAGCAACATACTAGACAAATGTTATGAAGAAGCTGATAGAGAATTACAAGACATTTTAGTAGTGAGATTTTTTAAAATGATGTGACAACCTTTATCATAATATAAGAAGTTCAATGAACATTGCAGGCTAAATTCATTTCAAGTTGACTCAATATGAAACTTGATTTTTTTAGCCTTAGCCTTAGGAAAAATGGAACTTCTAAAAGCATGCCCTGTGACTCGAGCACCCTAGCTTAAGCTTCCTCTGTCTAGCATTTAATTTGAGAGATAATGACTTCGTGCTCGGAAATTGAAAGAGGTGCACCTTTCTAAGAAATAATTGCATCTTTCAGTTTTTGTTTCAAATTCTTCTCCTGCAAAAGATTCACATGAATAAACTTATGCGAACATTAGTTCCATAACAGGAAACTTTTCAAAAATGTTAATTACCGTGTGCTTTGCAGCAGTATCTTTACATTTAGCTTTCTTAACTTTTTCAGCAAGTTTGGTGTTTTGGTCATCCATCCAAGTACTCTCCTTCCCATTCGTGGAAAAACCCAGTAATAAGTGAACTTCAAAAGTATTGCACAAAAAACTTAAAAATGAGTATTTACTTACTCTGTTGCATCAACTTCATCACATAATGTTTAAAAGACTAAGCTTTTCAGAAGCTTTTAAAGTCTCATAATCTGATGCCTTCTTTAAAGAATCCAGACATTGACCTTTAAGAACACTTGGAGATTCAAAGAAGTATTTCTTAAGTGCATGGTACCATGAGTGTTTTCCATTTGATGGACTTAGTTCTTCACATCTACAAAGAAAACACAACACAATTTATCAACTTATTATGTTAGAAGAAAAGTTCATGTGTCAATTTACTGCAAATTAGTTCATACTCTGCCCATTGTTACTTCTGTAAAGTAGATAGCAGGATTATATGAAACTGGGCGGTTGCAGAACATTTTCCTCTGCATCCGGTTCGACCTTGCAATAAGTCTTGAAGAATGTATTATGCCTGTCCCTTTCTTACATTTAGAATCTGTTAATAAAGGCATATATAAGGCAATTTAAACAGATGTAGTTCCAACAAATTAAGTAGAAAGACATGAGCATTAGCAGTTAAATGATAAATGAAACACTTGCCTTACAAAACACAACAAAAAATTCCAAGACATGCAAGGTGCTGCCAACATCATCAGCTATGTTCCCATAGGCAGTGGAATCTCAGCATATAAATCAGCATTTTGCTAACTAACTATCTTATTATTTGCAGCAGCATTAACTTCATCTTCTTTTATCATATGTGCCTCTTCATTGCTTATTTTATGGCATACTGACAAGTTTCTAGGACATATCCTTATTAAAGTGGCATCAGTTCTTTTGCTATCATCATTCTCTAGCTCATTCTTGTTTGTTTGTTTTTTTTCAGTATTTTCTTATCATCTTGTGAGCTAGTCTCTTCTAATCGAGACCTCTTTGTTTCCTTATCTAGTCCTTAAAAATTGGTTTTAATACAAATCCATCAATGCCACCGCATGGTCCCTTAAATTTATCATTGCATGGCCCAGTCTAGTTTGAACCTTTATCTCTATTCCATTAACATAAAATAATTTCCCCAGATTCAAGATAGATGCAGTGTTTGGCATCAAGTAATTCTGGTCCAGATTTAGAATAAAGATTAGTATGTTATTTCTCCCTCATAAAAATATTATAACTATGTTGAGAAGAAAATCTATAAAGGTGCACTTATTCATAGCCGACTTTTTACTGAATACATTCACATGTACAACATTTTTTTACTATGTAATGATACATGGAAGAAGTAAACTCACCATTTTTACAACCAAGCTCTTTTTATCATATAAACCAGAGATCAATCAAGGACAATGGATTTTCCCAACAGGCCGCTATAGAATTTGCTAAGGCCAAGTGTAGGTCACTGAGCACACCTAAGAAAAATGAGGTTATGTGAGCAACCAAGCCATCTGTTTAAGTTTATTACAATCTCTCCAGCCATCCTCTACAATTGAAAACCTTTGTTAAAAAATCACTTTCAACTCAAAATCAAAGGCATGCAACAGCCCTAGAAAATGAAAAAGAAAATTTAGGGAAAAGATCCCAATGGTACAGTGTTACATATGGCTGAATATCTGAAGTCACACTTAACAACATTTAATTGAATTCTACAAGAAAATGATACATTAAAGAAAAGAGCATGTAAGCGTACCTTTTTCAATAAGTGCATATATTGATGACATCATTGTAGTGCCTTATTCCTTCAACATTGACTTTATTCCCCAAACCATCTGCAGACATGGTGTGAGCTATTTACACATGATATTCCTTATTTATCGATCACATTTCATGATCATTAATAACTTCAGAGGTACCTATCAGTGGAAGTCAAAATTTGCTAACAATAATATATGGCTTTTGCCAGTAAGCCAGTCGTTTTAATTCCCATAATTTCTAAGACCAAAGTTCAAGGAGTGGTGTAAATTAAATTGCTTTTCAATGTGCCGACATTTTTACACAGTTGATTTATATATAACGATTTAATTCAAGCATGTATAACATGAAAGTTGGGTTAATCAACCAAGATCTATTATGTGCTTGTTGGCCTACTTGTGTGCATTGTTCCTAATAATAATTCCTAAACCTAAAACAAAAGGACTTTATTCCATGAATAGATGAAAATTTATAGAGAGAACAAAACATTTATAAGGAAAAATATGACTCCAGGATATGGAAAATCGGTAAGCTTTAAATCCCAACTTGCCTATCAACTTAATGTCTTCCTGCAGCAAGAATAGCAATCCAGCATAATACAAAGGAATTGATTTATGATTTTTTTAGAATCAGGATGGCTTGCCTAAAAACCACAACCAGACTAAAGTTGGTACTCTCCAAATTTGTAATGAATTTGGAGCTAAAAAAAATCATATACAATTTTTTTTTTTCAGAATTAATCATAATAATTGACAAAATAGGTCAAGTAGATTGCTTTTATAGTAAACAAAAAAAATCCAATCGAATGGAGGATTTTATATGTGATCTTCAATTCAAATGCATAATAATTAACTTAACTTAAACAGAGAAGAGAATAAGATATAGCAAGGCAACTTGTACCGATGGTACTGGTCCACGAAACATCTGCATTGCTCCCATCATAAATATTTCCTACCAAATCCAAATTTAAGTTCACAAACAACCTCCAAAAATATTCATTTTTTTGTATGAAATTTACTTCCCTTACTACAAGATTAGAGAGTAAATACTAATATTATTTTTACCAGGAATACGGGAGAAAGCATCCTAAATACTAGGACCCCTTCCATCCTCATTCCCGGCCCCTTCAACCTACAATAAATTCTTCTTGAGGCTTGAGTGCCATAAAACACTTGGCTACAAATAAAATATTTACTCATACATAAACGTTTACAATAATATAATGTCATTTTTTGACTTAGTTTCCAGCAATACCAAATAAAGTCATTTTGCAAAAGAGCATCAAGATCAAGAGTAGTCTACTTTGACATAATGTCAAAAAAGATGATAATTTATACTATTTTAAAAGGCATACTCAAATTTACTTGATTCTGAACCAATCGAGAGAGACTTCACATTAAGTAACTAGAAACCTTGCTCAACTCGTGCAAATACACAAATAGAACAAGTACAATATGTGCAAGCCTCTATTAAAGAATAGTTAGTTTGTTTGTTATTAGAGGTTATTAGTATTAGTTAAGCCTTTGGATTATGCATAAATAGTGTTATTTGTTTACTATTTAATTAAGAAGAATACACTGATGTACACGGTATAATACAGGTTCCCTTCTTTTAATGCAAGTGTTCTTCTTCATCTTCTACAAGATGAATTCCAACTTTTAGAATCATAATAATATGTAATATCTATGATATAATAAATAAAGTATTAAGAGAGTACTATCCATAACATACTCGTGTTGCTAAAAGAATTTCGGATTGCCAAACACAACCGACATTTGTAGTGAAAGCATATAGAAGGGAGAAATATTGAAAACCTTATCAGCAATTCGTGGTTCTGAAATTAACATTAAAAAAACAATTAAAGTACCTAAAGATAATGGGTTATTCATGATTCTGAAAACAATAAAGCCATCAAAATACCAAAATTTCTTGTAGTGAACATGGGTTCACTAGTGTAAACATCTAATTGAGTGAAACTTACGGTTTGAGAATCTCTATCACAGTCTTCACTTGAACCTTCACTCGCACTTTCGACATGAATTTTAGAGTGTGCGCCATTTGTTGGCACATCTATTGTTTTCTCAAATTCATTATTCTTCCAAAGTAAATTTTAAACTGCTCAGGCTTCCTCTGGATCTTTTAACAGACAATTTTTCCTTACTTACGGATTATTTGGCATCCACTTAAATGTAAGACTGAATATGATCCGAACAGTTAAAGTGAAAAGCATCAATATCAATACATCAATAAAAAAGTATGAATAAATGAAAGAAATTGTCAAACTTTGCAATACTCACAAAGGCTTCAGTAACACCAGTCATTACACCACCCAAAAACCCCATCTGCGGTGCTGGGAGCAACAAAAAAAGCAAGAAGAGTTAGTAAAAGCTTTTGCATTTACTTGTAAAATCAAAACAATGAATGAAATTCACGCTAATCCACCATAGCATTGAAACGTTAATAAATCTAAAGAATTAGCAGAATCAACATAAACAGCGGGATAAATAGAAACTTATGCAATAGTCGAAGAATTATCCGACTCAGTAGAATTAGCAAGAATCGAAGAATTAACCTATCCAAGAATTAGCATAAACTTAATAGAATTACGACGGTCGACAGTTTCTTGACGAAGAAGAGTGAGCATCACCTGTGAGAATTAAGGGCGCGCGACCGGTAGATGGATGGGCACCTACAGAGGGTGGGGTACGACGGCGCGACCGCAAGGATGTCTGTGAAAAAAGGGCGGGCGTCTGTGTGGAACCCCTAGGCAAGATCCTTCAAGAACGCCAACTTCGATTCAACAGTCCCACTATAAATTTAGACATGAACACAATTTGCAGAAAACGTTTGTGGTAGGCGAAAGATCGGCACAAGGCACATCGATACAAAAGGGTTCTACAATTTAGGTGTTGTGAATTACGAATTGGGATGATCGTTTTTGCAAAAGATTTTACATTTAGGATTAGGAATTTAGGTTTCCCACACTTACCCGCCTTTCTCAAATCTTTTTTCATAACCCGCGCTTTTTTTTGGTACGAGCGCCAATTTTTCATGGCTATATATTTAGTGATAAAATTTGTTTTATCTTTATATTGTTTTCTTATATCTATATAAAATATATTAGTATATACTATATTTTATACTTTTAAAAACATACTTATGTTAATATGAGATTATATGCGTTTATAATAAAAATTAATATTGTGTAATAATTTTAATGGTTATTTTTAAAATTTAACAATAATTAATTAAAACTTTGTCACGCAATGTATTATTTTAATTTGAATATTAATTTACACATTAATCACCATAGGTGATAATGATATCCACAAAAATAAATGTTTGATATAATAAAGTATTGAACATTGTCTAATTGTTTGATCTCAACTCTTATTTTATTATGGTACCTACAGTAAAGCATTGACGTTTTATACTACTAACACATAACTTGTTTGTATGTTATATTATACTACAATAAAAGTTTTTATTTGACAATATGCGTGTGTGCAAACATGACTTCTTTGGGTGTGCTAGAAACAAGTTTCTTAAAAAATGAAAAAATCAATTAAACCGACTGTTCATAAACTGTAACCAAAATCAGTAGTAGACTAGCTTGATTTTGGTTCCAAATTTTTGCATGGTAGAAAGTACTAGTTCAAAATGAAAAATAAGTGTAACAACCTGTTAAACATTGGGATTTAGGTTAGGAGCACATACGGTCAGTGAATCGACACTCAATCGTTGAACTAATATCAACGTACTTCGTTTCGTTGGCCTCACATCACCGTAAAATAATCTAGATCACTGAAAATTACATTACTGTGAAACCTATTAATGAACTAATTAACGTACTTAGTTTCGTTGGTCTCGTATCACAATATACTTCATAGAGTAGAAAATATTATGCTTCGTACTTATATCTATTATAATTTTTGTTTGTAATTTTTAACAATTGTCTATAATGATTATACCCTCGTGTCTAACATTTTACAATTTACAATTATGTTTTTAGCGGTAATCACTAACATTTCAACTAAGATCACATTTTACACATTTCACCATAGTTGGACATACATTTCACAAGTAGATCGATCTTCACAATCATACAAAATCACTTAATGGTTAGAGTTAATTTTTTCTTCACTTAATAAATCTAAAATAAAATAAAATATTAGGTTCATAATATGTCTTCCACCATCTCAACAGTACAAATTGTCTTGTACTCCCTCCATCCTAGGGAAAGCTACCCAACTTTCATTTTTCGTCCGTCCCAAAGAAAGCTACACATTCCTTTTTTTGTAACTATTTTTCCTCACATTTTATTATATTTTTTTCTCTCTCAATCACATCACATCTAATACATCTACTTATTATATTGATATTTCTTAACCTCCGTGCCTGAGATCATGGGAAGCTTTCCCGGGACGAAAGGAGTACTATGTTATTAAAAGTTCCAATTTTTCAATCAATCTATTTTTTTTAGTAAATGGTGTCAAAATCGGTTAAACTAATGTGAATTGAAAAGGAGTAACTCCTGCATGGTTCAATTAAACTATAATTTTATTTTGATTTTAATAGAAAAATTTTAATTTTAATTTAACAATCATTTAAATTCTAATTGCATACCAGAATTGCCCAAATTTAAAAAATGTATCATACTAGTAAAATTAAATTTAAGAGCCTCTTAAAAAAATGAAAATTTTGAGAGCCAAATTATTTTAGCTGGCGGTCTTTCAATTTACATAGAAGTTTTCAAAATTTAATTGAAAAAATCCCATAAAAATAGAAAATAATTATGGAAAAAATTTCAGTACCCTAATAGCACTTGATTTAAAGAAAAAATTTCAGTACCCTAATAGCATTCTCACCCCTATTAGCATCAAACACAGAAACTTCGGTGCAAATTTACACAGTAGATTCCATATATCCGCTCCATTTTTATTTGTGATCGTTTGATTCCTTTCCCCTCTCATTCCCTCTAGATCTATGAAACATTTTTTCTCAACATTCATCCTGTGACGAGGAGTAGTCTGAAGCTGAAACATCTCTCAATCCACTCTGCGTGTACGTAATTTCTCTGTCTCTTATGATGCTTTAATTTATGGATAAATTGTCTTTACTATGTGTATTTTGTTGGTGGTTCATAAGTTCTAGTGTATTATTTGAATGAGTTTTCCCAAAATTTTGTTGCGTGAATGTTGTGTACTCCTGTGTTTCAGCCCTAATTTTAATCTTCTAATGATTATTGAAATCACTGGAAAGTCATATAGGTTTATGCTTATACATGATTATGATATATGAGTCTTTTAATGACAACGTCTTGAAAGTGTTCGATGAAATGCCCCTAAGAAATGCATCTTCATAAATCGTATCTTTTTTGTACTCGATTCCCACTTTTCCTTGATTAAACAAGTAATGAAACTCTTGAGTTGATTTTTTTTTTTTTTTTAAAAAACAGGGCCTTCCTAAATTGGATCAACTTAATTATAAACTTATCGGTCAGTGTTTAGATAGAGGGTTTTGGAGCCTACCTCTTAATCCTTGTTTAGGGGAATAAACACAAAAGTTGGGTATAAAAATCCATATGAATATTAATTCGAGCAATAATATGTTTCATGGGGAAATAGTTTCTTGAAACATGCCTACTATGTGTGCAATATGTATTCTTAGTGTTTAATAACTATAATTATTGTTATGTTTGGTACCATTTTACAAGGTAAACAATATTACATATTGGTCGTAATACTATTATCTGTAAACAAGTAATATTTTTATGTGAAACATATAATACTATTTATTTATCTTACATGTTTGTTATTGTCCATACTATTTTCTCACACCCTCATATTAATGAGATCCTTAACACTGGAGATGAATTTTTCATGAGTTGTTTGGGTGCCTGGTGGACATAATTGTTAAGGAAAGGCATAATGAAGGGAATTCTTGATTTGAATGACAGGTATTCACCAAATATTTAAGAGTCATTCATCATTCACCAAAAAATCTGAACTCGAGTTGAGCTTCTAGTTTGCAGTCGAGTTTGAGGTCAGTACCACTCTGCTCATTTACATCCCTAATATTGATTTTTTTGGCTTAAGGTATAATACTCTAGTCTCTAGTTCTTTTTTTTTTATGGCGTGATATATTTCATTTCAATACTTTAGTAAATTTAATATGTTCTCTCAGTGGTTTTGTTGCCTTAATCACCATATGTTAATTTAAGTTGGTGGGTTGTGGTTTTAAAGTTTCTTTATTTTTCATTTTGATAGGTAATTTGTCTTATTTTGTTTATGCTTATAGGTCTTGTGTTATTTTTCATTTTGGTAGTTTTGATTTTGGAAACGGGTATGTCTCGTTTTATTTCTGAATCGTGGTTATCATTAAGGTTTTTTTCTTCTTCGAATTGTGTCTTGATTTGGATCTATACAAAAAAATGCTAACTTTTTTATTCTACCTTGTGAGATTGAACTTAATGGCAATCAAACACACCCTTAGCCTTTATTTTTGTAATGGTTCAATAACTAAACTGTGTCATTCATAGTATGGTATAACCCCAACCCAGTTAACATATAATTTCCACTTCTGATGAATTTGTTGTTCATAGTTTTAATGTTAATTTATTTTAAAAATTGTCTGCTGAAATTTATAGAGATATATATGATTAGTTTGCTTTATTAATGAAATTAGCTAGCTTAATTTCTGCAGGTGGTTGAAATAAGTAAGGTCTTGGTTATGCTCCAAAGCCTCCAAGCAATGTATGATTCTTCTAATCAACACTGTATGATTCTTCTAATCAATTACGAGAGGAACTAGAAGGCACGAAAGAGAAGATTCAAGAGTTTGAAGGTCATGTGTAAGAACTCAAAACAACAAGATGCAAATATGGCTGCCCAAGGTGCAAATATTGAGAATTTTGTGGATTTTTTGACCGATAAAGAGATAGAATTATAAACTTTATATTGTTTTTCATAAAATGATAGAAAAATATTTCTTGTTAGTTGTTATTTTTAAAAAGGTTATGGGATTTTTTATTAATGTAATTTTTTTTAAAATCTTTTAAGCTAGTTATTGTTGTAAATATGTCATTTCTTACATTTAGTAATTGAAATTAATTTATGACGACAATTGTTACTGTTGTTAAAAAACATTTGACGATTATCATTTTCGTCATTGAAAATATATTTTATTATGACAATTATTTTGTCACCATTTATTACATCTTTTAATGACATTGAAATATATGTCACTAAAGTTTTATTTTGGGTGACGAAATGAGTCGTCTTTATATCTATATATGTAATGACGACCAAATTTTAGTCATTATAGAGTAATTCTTTTATGACAAAATATTTGAAAAAATGACAAAAGAATATGTTGTCACCGTTGCTAAACTTTTAGTGATGATCACCTTTTTGTCACTAAATAGTATATATAATGACAAAAATAATTTGTCACTATTTTGACATCATTTAGTGACAGTGAAGATTTTGTCACTAAATCATACTCCTTTAATGATAAATTTTTTCGTCATGATACATACAAATATATAACAACGAACAATATTTTGTCACAAAAGAACAAATTTTTCGCGACGAATTATACAAAATATGATGAAATAGTAATCTAACTGTGACAAAAAAGTAATGTCACTAAAAGTTGACAAGGTTAGTACTATGTGGACAATCGTCACAAAAAGTTATATTTTAGTGACGATAAATCAAATTGTCATGTAAAATCTAACCTTTAGTGACGAAATATCATATTAAGTGACGAAATTTTGATGTCAAATGTGACAATTTTTATGTCACTATAGATAAAATGATATAGTGACGATGACTTTTATCGTCATTAAAAGATGATTTTTGATGACGAATCCAAATATCGTCGCATTGATCTACTGTGACGCACATTCGGTGACGTTCTTTGCGACAATTATTTTTGTCACTAAATACCTTTCGTGACGAAATATGATGTTTTTATGACAAATTTTTTCGTCACGATTTATCAAATTTCTTGTAGTGCTCTTTTTGGCTAAGTGAGATATATGCATGTGTTTTGCTCCCAAAAGCCTCGTTTTACCTACAAAATCAACAACACTATACATTTCTCACAATTAAATAAAATCATCCACAACTGATCAATAACACATGAATATACAAGCAATGTAAGCTCCAAATGTGCACTAAAATCATGCATTTTTCACCCGAATCAGCCTCCATCATCACGTCCCTGTCTAGTGGTTCGTCCTCGCTGCTTGTGGTCTTTAACATCTTAGCTCAAACACCAATTAAACTCACCACAACCAATTGTGATGCATGTATATTTCAATTTAAACTCTAAATTTTCATCGGTTATGTTCCTAAGATTTGTTGAAGACTCACGACCCTACTAATCACCCACCATGCCTGATGGCGCCACCATCCTGAATCAGGAATATAGGTCCAACATTAACCAGACCAATTGGTCCTCAACACCATCATTAGTGCCATTAATTGAGACATCGATCATACTCATGTAAGTCCCTTTTACAGGTTAGACTATAACAATGTTGCATTATTGATATCAATTTAGTTTAGACTATAACACTATTGCATTATTGATATTATTTTATGTTTTGTGGTCGATCCTCTATTTTCGTCTTCTTCTAACTCTTCTCTTTTAAGCTATCTTCAACATACACTAACTTAATTGATATTGTTTTCCTCTTTTATAATCTGGGAACATATGTCTTTTCACAAGACATTCATCTTCTAAGCTAATTCATTTATAATTTTTTACTTATTACTCTTTTCTCGTTTTTTATTTTACACTCTCCCCCATAAAATTATTGGTCCCGTAGCTCAGTTGGTTAGAGTGTTGGTCTTATGAGCCGAAGGTCGCGGGTTCGAGCCCCGCCGGGACCAGTTTATTTAATTTAAAACTCTCAGCGTACTCTATCCTAATTTGTTGAAAGTAGATTTTTCTTTTATTTCATAATCTCTCATCTCACCTCCACTTTAATGAAATATGAATTCTCACCCCTCTCTTTTATACTTTAATAAAAACATGATTTTTTTCTCTCTTCTCCTTCACATTTGCTATTTTCTTCCATTTGATTAAATGAGTCATGATGTGTTTGAGTTCATGTCAACTTACGCGTACATAAGTGTTACTCTTTTTTATTTGGTTATTAATTTATTTTAAAATTATTTCAAAAAAATTTATTAATTAAAAGTACAAGATTTTTTTTTCAAAATACAACTTTTTTTTAACACTTTGTATAATTTGTGTTATTATCCCCAAATTATGGTACAGACGTATCAAGCACAATTATATTTCTTATATAATTAGGCTAACATGCATGACCTCCAAAATCTATTATTTTTTATCCTTCAACTCTTTTTACTTTCGGCCCATCATTTTTATCCTTTCAACTCTATTTACTTTCAGCCCATCTACTATTATGGCCTCCATCGTCACATCTTTGTCTTGTGGTCCATCCTCGCTGCTTGTGAACTTTAACATCTCAGCTCAGACACCACGTAAACTAACCACAACCAACTGTGATGCATGTATATTTAAATTTAAACTCTAAATATGCGCCGATTATATTTCTAAGATTTCTTGATGGCTCACGAACCTACTAATCACCCACCATGTCTGATGGCGTCACCACCTTGAATCAGGAATATAGGTCCAACGTTAATCAGACCAATTGATCCTCAACGCCATCATTAGTGCAATCAATTGAAACATCATACTCATGTAAGTCGCCTTTTCAGTTTAGACTATAACATTCTTCGATCTAATGTTTCTCTTTTAAGCTATCTCCAACCTACACTAACTTAATTGATATTATTTTTGTCGTTTATGATTGGGAATATATGTCTTTTCACAAGACATTTAGCAATTCCTTTATCATTTCTTACTTATTACTCTTTCCTCATTTTTATTTTATACACTCCCCTTTAAAATGATTGGTCCCGTAGCTCAGTTGGTTAGAGCGTTGGTCTTATGAGCCGAAGGTCGCGGGTTCGAGCCCCGCCGGGACCAATTTACGTTAAGACCATTGTCCTTTATCCTTATTTGTTAAAACTATATTTTTCTTTTATTTCACACACAAATACACTTTTTTTTTTGTTTTACAGAAACACACAAATACACAATCTCTCATCTCTTATCCCCCTTAATTAAAATGTGAATTTTCTCTTTCCTACTTTAATATCTTTAATTAATGAATCTTGTATTATTCCATTATTTGTTAAAAGTATATTTTTCTTTTATTTCACACACAAATACACAATCTCTCATCTCTTCTCCACCTTAATGAAATGTGAATTTTCTCTTTCCTACTTTAATATCTACAATTTGGAATTAATTCTAGTCTTTTAAATTAATAATAGAAAAATGTCAGAGGATGTAGGCGGGTGAATTTGATTTGATTTAGGGCTTTGACCTTACATCATGAGAGTAGTTAGATACAATTTACCACATGTCTTTAGTTGATTATAATTACTAGAAAACGAGGTACTACCTTTTAAAAATTTACAATCTGCAACTTATTATTATTATTATTATCTTAATTAGCTTCTCTGTCTCTCTCTTGAACAAAGAAAGATAATATTAATTTCCTGGAAGCATACAATGGTCAATGGCCTCTACAAGACCATACCATAACTATTTTTAGATGTATTAATTTAATGTTGATTTTTAGTTAGACTTTGTATTTATTTATTAGTAATTAATTTGTGTATAAACTCAATGTCATATTATCCTAGTTTTTGAGATTTACTAGTACATATTTCAAAATTATTGAGTGAGTTAAAATGAAAGCAAGCTCTTTCTTTATCACTCGTTCTCTCTGTGACCGTATAATATTTATCAATTTCCAAAAATAATATACATAATGACCATCATTAGTTAATTACAAGAGGATGTATGTGCAATGTTCGTTACTTATGTACACTGTGTTACTCGATCGGTGTATGCATTGTTATTAGTTTATGTGCAATATTTGTTACTTACATGCACTGTGTTTCTTGGTGCTTACAAGTGTGCATTTTGAGGGCTAGAATATATATATATCGGGCCCAATTGGGCTCTAGCGAGATTGAATTCAAAATTTTGGAGCATTTTTGTCAAAACATCCCTACTTTGCACTATATTACAAATACTAGGATGCTTTTGTGGTGTTCTAAAGACACCTATGAGTAAACTTCCCCCAAATACAATTAATTTAGACTTCACATTGACCTATGTTACAATATATCAAATATATATTGGAAAAGGCTAATACTTTTTCCAAAATAGATGATTAGCTGTTTGTGGACTTCATTTGGTGCGTTGAACTTTTCTCTGGAAAATGGCCATCATTTATAGTGGGGGCACTTCAAAAAATACTTCATTTTATGTCCAATGTGCGTTGACAAATACTCAATTATTAATCGAATCTAATGGCTTTGTGGGGTATATATATAATATGTATATACCTAGTTAGGGTGGTTCCTCACTATATAAATTAATTAAATTCCCATTTGCCTTGCTAGCTCACTAGAAATTTCCATTTCCATTTCCATTTCCATTTCCAATATATATATAAATGGAAGAAGTGAAGAGAAGTTTTGTACTAAAAAAGAAACTTGAGAGCTATCTATCAATGAAGAGGCGAAACAAGGCCCGGCCCGAAGTAGCTCCGACGGGCTGTTTCTCAGTGTACGTGGGGCCCGCGAAGCAACGGTTCGTGATCAAGGCAGAATTCGCTAACCACCCTCTGTTCAAGATGCTGCTTGAGGATGCTGAAATGGAGTACGGATTCACGAGTGAAGGGCCTCTGCTTCTTCCTTGCGACGTCGATCTTTTTTGCAAAATCGTAGCTGAAATGGATTCCGATGAACAAGCTGGCTTTGTTGATGGAGGCTTTGGGAATATTGGGTGTTGTAGCCCTTTCATTAATCCATCACGCCGGTTAGGAAAGAGTAGCATGGCTAAAGGCTGCACCTCTTATGGCCTTCTCATCACTAATTAATCACTTTAGATTCATCGTCGCTTAGGGGGCGTTTGCTCGAAAATTCTTCAATGAGAATGAGTATATATTTCGTAATTATTGTGGCGATGAAATGAATTTTTTTCACTAAGGACTTTAATTTGGTTGAAATTAATTTTTCAATGAAAATATATGAGTATATAATTATTACAATGGTTAATGGGATCGAATAGAGGATTATCCATGGTAGTATGTGACAACTTCCCATTCTAAATATCGTTTCTCATCAATCTTTACCTTATGCCCTAACTAATTAACAACATAATTTTGTCCTTTTAAAAAAAAATTAGAGTACAACACTAAATAATACGGAGTATACAATACTTCATGCATTTTCAATTTCATTGAAGAACTACTCGAACCAAGCGTCACTTTAGTTTTTATATCAGAAGCATGACAAATGTAGTACTATAAACCCCGAGGAGTTGGCCTAGTGGTATAGGCTTGGGACTTAGGAGTTAGGAGTATGCTCCTCTCTAGGTCTCACGTTCGAACCTTCTAAGGTGCAAACAATTTATATGGGGTCATGTCCATACAGAGCGCAAAGCTCTGACTTTAAACGGGACCCCGCAAGTGGGCGGTGGGATTGGTCCCCCGGGATTAGTCGGTCATAGAATCGGATACCCGAGATTTCAAAAAAAAAAAAATGTAGTACTATAACTGCCCATTTTGGTGAGATATATAAAAGAAATGGAGAAAATCTTTGGCTTTAAGCATAAGTAAAGAAAATAATTGACTTGTGTACGTATATGTGTGGACCAAAAGTAATAACATTTTGTGTAAAGGTTTACACAATTAACCTCAAAACTCTATTCATTATTGACAGAATGATAATAATCACCGTGTAATTTACGGTGTATGATATTCTCATTAATATAGGTGAATTACAACTTGTTGTACAAGAAAAGAACCTATATACAAGGAAAGAACTTATTGTACAAGAGAGGAACCTATATACAAAGAAAGAACTTGTTGTACAAGAAAGGAACCTAATCAATTTATTCATCAATCAAATCTTCTCTATTACCCCACTCAAACGAAGAGTCGGAATCGCATCGACACGAAGCTTGGATCGAAGCAGTTCAAAATTTGGCCGGGGTAAACTCTTTGTAAAAATGTCCGCAATTTGGAGATGGGAGGGAACGAAGCGTGTCTCCAAATGTCCATTTGCTACAAGTTCGCGAATGAAGTGACAGTCTATGTCAATGTGTTTAGCACGCTTGTGAGCAATTGGATTATGACTAAAAAATAGGGCACTCTTGTTGTCACATAAGAGTAGCGAACGAGATGAAGGAAGTGCACGAAGCTCCTTAAGTAAATGGTAAAGCTTGAGCAGTGTTTGCCAGTGCACGATATTCAGACTCACAACTGGAGCGAGCAACTGTAGGTTGTTTCTTTGCACTCCAAGAAACTAGATTGCCGCCTAGAAAGATGGAGTAACCATAGGTGGAACGACGTGTGTCCACACAGCGGGCCCAGTCGACGTCAGAGTAGCCAACAATGTTGTAGTCTGAAGAGGGCGAGAAGGATAGCCCATGATGAATAGTCCCTTTAACGTATCGAAGGATCCGTTTAACAGCCAAGAAGTGATCCGTTGTGGGTGAATGAAGAAATTGGCTAACGTGATTAACGGCGTAGGACAGATCCGGGCGAGTGATGGTGAGATATTGTAGAGCACCCACCAAGGATCGATAAAGTGTAGGATCCTTGAACGATTCACCTGAACTGACCAGAGAGTCATCTGCAACCAATGGAGTAGAGACTGGCTTGCAATCGAGCATTTCAGCTCGTGTGAGAATATCATACGCATACTTTGCTTGACCAAGGAAAAGGTCAGAAGGATGATGAGTAATCTCAAGACCAAGGAAGTAATTGAGACGACCAAGATCAGTGACAGCGAACTCTTTGTTGACACGAACAATGAACTTTTGTAAAGCAGCAGAGTTTCTTCCTGTAACAATAATATCATCAACGTAGAGTAATAAAAAAATGGCACAAGAGGAACTATGAAAGAAAAATCAAGAGGTGTCAGAACGAGAACGAGTGAATCCTAAGGAGAATAAAAAAACACTAAATGTATCAAACCAAGCACGTGGAGCCTGGCGGAGGCCATAAAGAGACTTCTTCAACCTGCAAACATGATTAGGAAAACGAGGATCAGTAAAACCAGGAGGTTGTGACATAAATACAGGTTTAGGAAGTACGCCATGCAGAAAGGCATTTTTCACATCTAGTTGATGCAAAGGCCAAGAGCGCTGCACAGCCAAAGATAGTATGACACGAACAGTGGCAGCACGAACAACAGGACTAAAGGTGTGCGAGAAGTCAAAACCTGGAATTTGAGAGAACCCTTGAGCAACCAAGCGAGCTTTATATCGCTCAATGGATCCATCAGATTTGTACTTAGTACGAAAAACCTATTTAGAACCAACAATGTTGACAGAAGGCGGACGAGGGACAAGATCCCATGTCTGATTAGAATGTAAATAAAGCCTCCATTTCGTCACGCATGGCAGAATGTCAATGTGGGAGCTTTAAGGCAGATTTGAACCCTCGAGGTTCTATGGAGACAGACAGGGAATGTAGTAGCTTAGTGGTAGCAATATCAACCGAATATTTGGGTTTAAAGATACCGGATTTGGCACGGGTTTGCATGGGATGAAGTGAAACAGATGGAGCGGGTGGAGGACTAGCCGGAGGAACGGGAACCGTGGAAGGAGAGCCAAGACCAGCAGGGTCGGTGGGTGCGGGTATGGCAGGATCAGGCACTGGAACCTGAATCGGGTCGGGAACAACGGGATGGAGCATTGGCGTTGGCTCATGAGATGAATCAACAGGGCAGAGCGTGCAAACCCCAGTAGGAGAAGAACACGCATGTGACGATGAAGGAGGATCGTGTGGAACAGATCGTGAAGAGGCAGGACTCGAGATTGTCGATCGAGAAACCTGAGGATCCAAAAAACAAGAAAAGTCCAAGTCAGTATGAGATGTAGACAAAGTATTAGAAGAGAAAGGAAATAGAGTCTCATCGAATTGAGCATGACGAGTAATGTAAGTGCGCGAAAAGACAGGATCGTAGCACCGAAAACCCTTGTGAATACTGCTATAGCCAAGAAAAATGAAAGGTTGACTACGAGGAGCCAACTTATGAGGAGCATAATCACGGAGATACGGAAACACACGACAACCAAAAACTTTAAAATTGCTATATGAAGGAGGAGAGTGGAATAAAAGCTCATATGGTGACTTATTGTTAAGAACAGGAGATGGGAGCCTATTAATAATGTAGACAGCGGTAGAGAAGGCATCAACCCAAAAAGGAAGAGGGGTATGAGAGTGAAACAAAAGTGATAAACCAGTTTCAGTTATGTGACGATGTTTTCTCTCAGCTCGACCATTTTGTTGAGGAGTGTAAGGACAAGAAAATCTATGTAAGATACCAAATGAATTAAAAAAATCACGGACACGATGGTTGGTAAATTCAGTACCACCATCACTCTGAAATTTTTTAATGGATGAGTTAAATTGAGTGGAAACGAAAGTATTAAATTGTTTGAGAGCATCAAAAAATTCAGACTTTGCGCGTAAGGGATAAATCCACGAGAAACGAGAAAAATCATCCACAAATAAAGCATAATATTTGAAACCATCGACAGACAAAACAGGAGAAGGACCCCATAAATCACAGTGTATAAGATCTAAAACGTGTAAAACACGTTTATCGTTTAAATCAAACGGTAACCTTTTACTCTTAGCCAATTGGCAGGAAGTACAAGGTGACGACTTAGGCAAAAAGAAGTAACACTCAAATGGCCTAAAGTTTTTAACAACTGAATAACAGAAATAGAAGCATGTCCCAAACGGGAGTGCCACAACTCAAAAGAAGACTTCAACAGACTGGAATTTAAAGCAGCAACCAGGGCAGATGTGCCCTGCTCTAGAATGTAAAGACCATCCTTACACGTCCCTCGAGCGAGGATTTTCTTTGACAACCGAGTCTGAACCACAAAAGAGTTGTTAGAGAACATAACATCAACAGGCAAATCATTGGTTAACTTGCTAATAGATAATAAATTTTTAGTAATATGAGGTACTACTAAAACATCTAACAAGGGCAAGGTATTAATAACACGAGAACCAATATGCGAAATGGGAAGAGAGTCACCATTACCGACGATGATTGAACCATTACCAGAATATGGTTCAAAGGAATCCAGAGCAGTGGAGGTGGACGTCATATGAGCCGAGGCACCAGTGTCAACATACCAATCAGATACAGATGAGGGATTGACGGTACACTGAGTTTGAAACGCCTGGGCAATGTTTGCAGATCGGGACTGGGAATCATGAAAATTATAATCCCGAGAGAACCTGTTCGGGCAATTAGTGGCATAATGAGCATCGCGGCAGATTTGGCAGCGAGGCACACGCTTAGTACCGCCACCTTGGGGACGACCACCACTGTTGGAGGTATGGCCACCATCGCGACCACCCTGACCACGACCACCGTCGCGAACCTGATTCGAAGTACGATTACCGGAAGACGACGAGCGATGGCCTGAACGATTAGCGTAAAAGGCAGCAGTAGGCGGCTGAGCGTCAGAAGCTTCCATAGCTTTCTCGCGTAACTCATGATCTCTGGCCTGAGACAACAGATCACGAAAGGAGGGTAAGGGGGCGATGGCTAGGCGAACCTCAGTGAACGCTCGAAATTTCGGGCCAAGTCCGCGAAGGAACCATCGAGCCTTGTCCGCATCAGAAACTGAGTGGCCGATTGCAGCAAGCTGGTGACAGAGATTAGTAAACTTCCTATTGAACTCGACGACGGAAAGCGAACCACGACGGAGGAATTGTAGTTCATCCCAGAGTTGTTGAGCGTGGGATGGGGAGGAGGGATTGAATGCGGCCTCTAGGGCAAGCCAAACATCACGAGCCTTAGAGAGGCCAACGACTTCAGACATAGCTTCTTCCGTGAGAGAGGATAGAAGCAGGCAAAGGACACGATCGTGGCGTTTGCGCCAGAGAAGATAGGCTGGGTTGGGTTCATCCTTGTCTTCGGACGACTTAATCAGAGGTTCGGGCTCGGGACCAGAACCGTCGACAAAGGTTGCGAGATTATCACATCGAAGCATTGGAAGAACTTGACTCTTCCAAAGAAGGTAGTTTGATGAAGAGAGGCAGATCGTAACCATGTGAATCAGAGTGGCAAGGGGAATGTGATCGGGATCTTTAGATGTTGCTGGAACAATATCCGACATTGTGAAGGAGAAGGAAGAAACAGATGGGAAAGAAAAAAATTGGGTTAGGGTTTTCAGCACTTAATTTGTTGATACCATGACAGAATGATAATAATCACCGTGTAATTTACGGTGTATGATATTCTCATTAATATAGGTGAATTACAACTTGTTGTACAAGAAAAAAACCTATATACAAGGAAAGAACTTGTTGTACAAGAAAGGAACCTATATACAAAGAAAGAACTTGTTGTACAAGAAAGGAACCTAATCAATTTATTCATCAATCAAATCTTCTCTATTAATTATTATACTTTTTTAATACGTGTACCAACCTACATGTGAAACACTACAAAAATTGACTTGTGATGTCAAAAATTATGTCATTATAATTTATTTAGCTAAAAGTTTTTAATGATATAAATTAAGAACTAATTAGAAGACTCCAATACCATTCTTCATTCGAAAAAAAAATTCTGACAATTTAATGATTAATGAATTTAAAAGAAGTGAATGGGATTGGGGTCCTAGCTAGAAACTCCAATAGATGTTGATGTGTGAATATGGATTTAAACTTTAATCTGATGATGGAGACTCGTAGCCATGCATGCAACCGGCCGTTGAGATTGAGAAAATTAAAGTCAATGAAGATTGAAGAGTGATATATAATTTCAGCCACCAAATGTGGCTTCCCTTCCCTACCATTTGAATCTAATCACGATCTTCCATTGTTCCTCAGGTTTCTTTACCTTTTCTTTTCTTTTCTTTTTATTTATTTATTTCATTGATTTATTATTAATTATCAAAATAATCTAATTTTCAAGGTCTAGAAATCAATTCTACTTTCTTATTTTATGTGTCATAGCACATGTAAAATAAATCATGGACAAAGATGATATATATATGACATGAGGTATATGGAGTTAGTTAGGGTGGTGCTCATGGTATAACGTGATCAAAAACTTATATGCAATGTGGTACAAATTAAGATATGTGCAATACGTCTCAAATCGCACTTGTTGTTTTAATTCTTATTCTTTTTCCCCAATCGCGCTTCTTTTTAGGTCTTTCTTCTCCACACTTTCAAATTCTTTTTAGCATCTATATAGTATCTTTTTTTCAAAAGGAGCATCTATTATCTTACGCTTCAAATAAACTTGATATTTAATTTTCTTTTTGCCTTTTTTTATTCTACTCTTCATCTTCTTAAACCTAGATTTTTTCCCGCTTTGTACAAGTTTTATTCATATTGTAACACATTTTTCTTTATACATTAAAACATTTGTATTTATATAATAACACATTTTCATACAGTAACACATTTGAATTTAAATAATAGACCGTAATGCATTTTTCAATATCTTGTATGTGTTACCATATATGAATAAGTATACATTACTATATGAAAAAAATATGTTTTACGTACTATAATAACACATACTTATTCATATATTAACACATAATTTGCGATTTTTTAATCCCTTCCTTTAATGTACTAATATGGTATATATTTACACATGAGCTCTCTGTAAGGTGGGGCACTTCAAAAATAATAATTATCATTTTATGTCTAATGGGACACCTTCTGCGCGTTGACAAATACCCAATTATTAATGTCCGATGGTACTCACTATTTACATTAATATTGTCATTTGCCTTGCTCAATATATACTGTATAGTTGGAACTTGGAAATATATTTAGAATTCAACTCTCAAAATCATCTTCATCTTATGTGAATCAATATATCGTATATGGTAATTTTTTATATATTTTTTTTTAAAGTGGAGTAAAGAAAACGTATACTTTGCTCAGAATAAAATTTCAAATTACTTTTTATTTATTCTTTAAAATTTTAATTTATGAAAAAAATCATCTAAGTAAAAAAAAAATATTACATTAAAATATATATAGAGAGAGATAAAATATATAGGGAGAGATGTATTATAAGGGTGTATTGATATTTGAATGGAAAGAGATTGGAAACAAAACCAAAAAAGGCCAAGAAAAGAAAACGAAACATTCAATTAATCTAATTTCTGAATATGGTTCATTATTATTATTGTCTATGAATATTAAAGTTGATACACTTGAGTACAAGTGAATGCAAGGCAAGAAAAAAAAAAACAACACAACAAATGTTAACTTATACTAATAATCTTGTTTATATATTAATAATATGCATGAAATTGCAGGTACATTGGTCGAAAGAAATTGCATAGAGAAAAGTAGCTGCATGATTTAATTTATGTTATGTTTAATTAAAATAGATTATTTTAAATATTATTTAATTGATTATAGTAGACTGTTTCACACAAGACTTGCTCTTTAGTTTTGGCGTTGAATGACACTCGATGACGGAGGGCTCCTGCGGCATCTCTGAGACGGCTCGCAACCCCGGGTGTAATTATGAGAAGGCGCAGGGATTTGGGGAGCTCCTCCTCCTCCTCCCGATGGGGGATCCCGAATAGCAGGGTAGCCAATAATTCTTTTGGCCTCTGCACTCTCAAATGCAAATGATGAAAAACAAATGATAATCACCACCAATGTTGTCATAATTCCTACAGCCATTTTCCTCATGCTTGCAACAAACTTCTTTGGAGCCTGCAATTTTTTCTTACACAATTATAGGACATGACTGATAAGTGATAATATTACCATGCACGATTTTCATATAAAATCAGGTGGTGATATAATTAAAATACTTATACATGCTAAAGTGTACAAGTGTTTTTTGAACGAAATTCACCATCGGATTCCACATTATTACTCATATATATGTATAAAATAAAAATATATCAAACCTTTTTAACCTACGTTAAGTAGAATATGTCACACAAAATTCAGACGAAAACAATACATTATATACTGAAATATTCCCATAAATGCACATCACAAATTCCACATTGTACTTCAGATTTACTCCTCCAGATTTTAACAGTCAAAATTAGAAAATATTGAAAAACCATAATTGAAAATTCACCCACCATAATTTAAAATTAGGAAAATATTATTAGAATATTAAAAATCTAAATAATTTATGTACGTAAATAGGATATGATTATGTTTGATCATTATTTGATTAATGGAGTACGGAGTATTATATTTCATATATAAAGAGTTTTTAATTTTCTTTTATGAGTCACTCTTGTGTGTATCCAATTGTATTGTGTAACTGGTGCATTTGAGCTTTAATTTTAATTTGATTTTAATATTGTCATGAAAAATTAAAAATTTAATTAAATAAATAAAAAAATATATTCAAATCACTTAAAATTCAATTGTATGTATACACACGCATACATATAAAAATTATATATATATATATATATATATATATATATATATGATATGTAACCCATAATGGGCTCCTCGTGAGTCAAATAATGAGTTGGTATTAAACACCTCACCTTGCTTCTTAATCATGCCATATTAGTTTAAATAATAAAAAAAATCCGAAAAATAAATTTAGTATTATATCTTACAATTTTTCATATATACTCACTCCCATTTTTCATGAATTCTCACGCCACAGTTAATTAAAATCTCACCATGCCTCTAATATTTTGCAATAAAATTCTTATATCTCACAATTAATTCTTATACAACTGTAAAGTTGCCCACACACAGCCCTCGCCAATATATCCCCTTATATATTAATAGAGAGTTTAAATTAATGATGTGTCATTTTGTGGTTAATTTGGCTTATGTGTCATTTTGTGGTTGATTTGACTTATGTGTCATAATTTAATGAAGTTGTTAATTTTAAAAAATATTAATTATGTGTAATTAAGTTATTGGTTGAGTAGGATATGATTCATAAACTCTTTCAAAATATTATATTCTTATTAACTATTGAATTTTTTTTCTAATTAATTATTTATTTTATTTAAGGTGTAAGTGGTTGATATGAAATGTTGAATTTCTTATTATTTTAATATTGACTAATTAAATTAAATTTTATTTTATTTACTTGACTTTATTGTAGTATTCATTTTATTCTTTAGTTTAATTTATTTGTGAACTATTTAATGTACTTTTTAGTAAAATACAATCTAAAATGTATTTTTATTGGTGTGTACGTACAATTCTTTATTTAATTAGTTATTAAATTTTATTTTATAATTACTTTTATCTTATATTTCAAGTAATTTTTTCTGCAATTATTTTAAATTTATTATAAGTTTAATGTATTTAAAAAAATATAGAGCTCGAAAACATATATGTAAAACTTATTATATAATTATATTATTTTACAGGATTAAATTTTTTTTATATATACATAATACACTACTTCTATAATATAGAATCCTTTTATATACTAATAGGAAGTTTAAATTGATGATGTGTCATTTTGTGATTAATTTGGCTTATGTGTCATTTTGTGGTTGATTTGACTTATGTGTCATAATTTAATGAAGTAGTTAATTTTAAAAAATATGATGTGTAATTAAGTTATTGATTGAGTAAGATATGATTCATAAACTCTTTCAAAATATTATATTTTTATTAACTATTGAATTTTTTTCTTAATTAATTATTTATTTTATTTAAGGTGTTAGTGGTTGATATGAAATGTTAAATTTCTTATTATTTTAATATTGACTAATTAAATTAACTTTTATTTTATTAACTTAACTTTATTGTAGTATTCATTTTATTCTTTAGTTTAATTTATTTTTGAACTATTTAATGTACTTTTGAGTAAAATACAATCTAAAATGTATTTTTATTGGTGTGTACAATTCTTTATTTAATTAGTTATTAAATTTTATTTTATAATTACTTTTATCTTATATTTCAAGTAATTTTTTCTGCAATTATATTAAATTTATTATGAGTTTAATGTATTTAAAAAATAGAGCTCGAAAATATATATGTAAAACTTATTATATAATTATATTATTTTACAAGATTAACAAATTTTTTTATATATACATAATACACTACTTCTATAATATAGAATCCCCTTATATACTAATAGGGAGTTTAAATTGATGATGTGTCATTTTGTGGTTAATTTGGCTTATGTGTCATTTTGCGGTTGATTTGACTTATGTGTCATAATTTAATGAAGTTGTTAATTTTAAAAATTATGATGTGTAATTAAGTTATTGTTTGAGTAAGATATGATTCATAATCTCTTTCAAAATATTATATTTTTATTAACTATTGAATTTTTTTTCTAATTAATTATTTATTTTATTTAAGGTGTTAGTGGTTGATATGAAATGTTGAATTTCTTATTATCCTCTTATATACTAATAGGTAGTTTAATTTGATGATGTGTCATTTTGTGGTTAATTTGACTTATGTGTCATTTTGTGGTTGATTTGACTTATGTGTCATAATTTAATGAAGTTGTTAATTTTAAAAAGTATGATGTGTAATTAAGTTATTGGTTGAGTAAGACATGATTCATAAACTCTTTCAAAATATTATATTTTTATTAACTATTGAATTTTTTTCCTAATTAATTATTTATTTTATTTAAGGTGTTAGTGGTTGATATGAAATGTTGAATTTCTTATTATTTTAATATTGACTAATTAAATTAACTTTTATTTTATTTACTTAATTTATTGTAGTATTCATTTTATTCTTTAGTTTAATTTATTTTTGAACTATTTAATGTACTTTTGAGTAAAATACAATCTAAAATGTATTTTTATTGGTGTGTACAATTCTTTATTTAATTAGTTATTAAATTTTATTTTATAATTACTTTTATCTTATATTTCAAGTAATTTTTTTTTGCAATTATTTTAAATTTATTATGAGTTTAATGTATTTAAAAAATAGAGCTCGAAAATATATATGTAAAACTTATTATATAATTATATTATTTGACAAGATTAACAAATTTTTTATATATACATAATACACTACTTCTATAATAGAGAATTCTCTTATATACTATTAGGGAGTTTAAATTGATGATGTGTCATTTTGTTGTTAATTTGGCTTATGTGTCATTTTGCGGTTGATTTGACTTATGTGTCATAATTTAATGAAGTTGTTAATTTTAAAAAGTATGATGTGTAATTAAGTTATTGGTCGAGTAAGATATGATTCATAAACTCTTTCAAAATATTATATTTTTATTAACTATTGAATTTTTTTCCTAATTAATTATTTATTTTATTTAAGGTGTTAGTGGTTGAAATGAAATGTTGAATTTCTTATTATTTTAATATTGACTAATTTAATTTAACTTTTATTTTATTTACTTAACTTTATTGTAGTATTCATTTTATTCTTTAATTTAATTTATTTGTGAACTATTTAACGTACTTTTCAGTAAAATACAATCTAAAATGTATTTTTATTGGTGTGTAAAATTCTTTATTAAATTTTATTTTATAACTACTTTTATCTTATATTTTAAGTAATTTTTTCTGCAATTATTTTAAATTTATTATAAGTTTAATGTATTTAAAAAATAGAGCTCGAAAATATATATGTAAAACTTATTATATAATTATATTATTTTAAGGATTAACAAATTTTTTATATATACATAATACACTACTTCTATAATATAGAATTCCCTTATATACTAATAGGGAGTTTAAATTGATGATGTGTCATTTTGTGGTTGATTTGATTTATGTGTCATAATTTAATGAAGTTGTTAATTTTAAAATGTATGATTTGTAATTAAGTTATTGGTTGAGTAAGATATGATTCATACTCTCTTTCAAAATATTATATTCTTATTAACTATTGAATTTTTTTTCTTAATTAATTATTTATTTTATTTAAGGTGTTAGTGGTTGATATATGAAATGTTGAATTTCTTATTGTTTTAATATTGACTAATTAAATTAACTTTTATTTTATTTAGTGAACTTTATTGTAGTATTCATTTTATTCTTTAGTTTAATTTATTTTTGAACTATTTAATGTAGTTTTGAGTAAAATACAATCTAAAATGAATTTTTATTGGTGTGTACAATTTTTTATTTAAATAGTTATTAAATTTTATTTTATAATTACTTTTATCTTATACTAGTTCTATGCCCGCGTTTACGCGGGTCGATTTATTAAAATAATAATTTTAAATATTATATTAATTTTTATACATTTTTTATTGTTATAGTTTGTGGAAGTTATTATTATTTTTTAAATATATTTATATGGTATATATTTCTATAAATTATTAATTTATAATTATTATATATTGTAATATATATATAAATAACTTATGCATTAATAAAATTATGATAGTTATGTATTGTAATATTTTTAATACTATTATAAATCCATGTATTCAAGAGTTATCACAAATTATCTCTTGAGAATATTTGGAGAATTTTTAAAACTGTTTTCCTAATTAAATTGTGGGTTGTTATAAAAATAATTTGTTATATTAAGAAAAATATGGGTTATTCAAAACTTATAATTAAAATAAATAAAAGAGTTAAACTTGTATTAAAATGGTTTATTGGTGTATAAGATAATTATTAAATTTGAATGGTTGTATTTCTTTACACTCAATATATTAAAAAAAAAACTTATAAAACTTAAGGACCAACATGATGTATAAGTAATTTTATAAGTAAATTTTAGGCCAAATACTTAATTATAGCCTATACTTTTTCTTTTTTATCAATTCTAGCACATACTATTTTTTTTCTTCAAATGATACCCATACTTTCAATTAGTACTTAAAAACATCCCCGTTCTCATTTTCCGGCAAAGCCCGTCTGATGTGGACGCCGTATTCCACGTGGACGGCTGACATGGAAATTAGTAATTGTCCAAAATAATTTATTATATCCCATACTTTTCATTTTTTATTAATTTTAGCCCATACTTTTCATTTTTTATTAATTTTAGCCCATATTTTTTGTTTTTTCAATTCTAGCCCACACTTTTCATATTTTCATCAATTCTAGCTAGCTCATTCTTTAGATTACATTCTTTAGTTTTGGCTGGACATTCCAGAGAAGAAACTAAATTTCAACCTGTTTCTCGTGGTCTAGCTTCACGGTATACTTTAGTATTCTTTGTTTGAAGGGTGTGTTTCAACTATTTCATCATTGTTTCTAATTCATGTTGGAGAGGTTAATTTATGTTCAAACTTATGAGCAAATTATAGGGTGATTTTTTTTATGTCTATTTTAAAATTTCAATTTTTCGTTGGTACTTAAGTAATTACTCCCTCCGTCCCATTATTAATGAAACATTTGTCAAAAACCCTTGTCCCATTATTATTGGAACATTTGCCACCTACTCCAATCTCCTTTAAAAATCTCCCTTAACATCTACTTATTTACACTCCATGCCATTACTTTTTACACACAAACAAAAGATTCTCTCTCCAATAAAGTTGAAATACCCATAATATCCCTCCTAAAAGTCAACTTTATCACTTTTAATACTAATTAACAATTCTACATTAAAACCCGTGCAAACAGTAAATGTTCCATTAATAATGGGACGGAGGGAGTAATATTTAAATGTCTTTTTCATTCTATGTAAGAAAGTGAAGGTATGATTTTGGCTAATTCTGGAAGAGTGTATTATAGAGTAAGTGTTTGAAATAAGGTTATCCATATTAAACTTTGATATTTTAAAAATAATTTTGTTATGGTATTTGAGTTGTTATATATGTGTTATTTTTAGATGCCCAATCAAAGTCGACCAAGGACAGTGAGTGGTCCTATAGCTACTACAACTGCTGCCTCTAGTGGAGTACGAATAAATGCTCGTGAAGTTGAAGATTATAGCAGCCAAAGATCAGATGTTGTTGACTATTGCACCTCACCACCAACATTATAAAGTCACACAACATGTGATCGTTATTTTATCTATATTTTAGGTCGTACTAGACGTGCCTTGTTATGACATCTTTTTTGATATGTCATGTTGACATCTTTCTTTTTGCATGTGTCATGCAGTGACAAAACTTATGATCAAATGTCTTGTAACGACGTCTTTATTTTGTAGGCAATAAATACGGTCATTGCATTGTAATGACATTTTTATTTTGCAATAGTAGTGTGAATATTTGATGGGTGCATTCCTTCAAGTTATTATCAATTTATTTTTGGCGTCCTGTAAGACGAACCTTGCAAAAAATGATACCGGATAGATTTTTTTAAGTATGACCTAGAATTGATGAAAATATGAAAAGTATGGGCTAGAATTGAAAAAATATAAAATGTGGGCTAAAATTAATAAAAAATGAAAAGTATGGGCTAAAATTAATAAAAAATGAAAAGTAAGGGATATAATAGATTATTTGGACAATTACTAATTTCCATGTCAGCCGTCCACGTGGAATCCGACGTCCACATCAGACGGGCTTTGCCGAAAAATGAGAACGGGGATGTTTTTAAGTACTAATTGAAAGTATGGGTATCATTTGGAGAAAAAAAAATAATACGGAGTATGTGCTAAAATTGATAAAAAGGAAAAAGTATAGGCTATAATTGATTATTTGGCCTAAATTTTATAAGTAAAATGAAACACAAATATTCCCCTTATAATAAGGAATTATAAGTTCAACATTAAAAAAATTACACCTTAATCAAACTTAACAAAAATAGTTCAAATCAAAAAAAGAAAATAGATATCTCTTTCTCCTTCATTATCCGCATTTTCATTTTCATCAAGTGCTAAAATAAAGAGAAAAAATATAACAAATTATTAAAAATTATTAAACTATTAAATATTAAAACAATCTAATAATAAAGTACTAAAAAAATATAACCAAAAAAAATTTAAATTTTATACTTCTGTTATTGGAGAATGAGCGTCTAGAACATTAAAGAGATAAAGATAACAAATTATTAAAAAGGGTTAATCTATAAAAATATTAAAATGATCTATTAATAAAGTACTACTATTAAATTATAAATATAAGTACTTGACAATTCTTTTGCTAAAAAAACAATTAATGATTAAAACATAATCTTAGGATAACAATGCATTGCATAAAACAATCAAAATAAATTTGTAAAAAACGTTTTCTTTCCTCAACCTTCCCGATAATAGAGATTGGAGAATAGATTGACATTTTCTATACGAAAAGAAATTATATAACTTAAAAAAAAAATTAAGTGACCGAAAATGAGATAATGACATGAGAGTTTCAGTTTTTTCCAGAGAGTGACCGAAGATGAGATAATAAACTGAGAGTTTCAGCTATAAAAAGATTAGATAGTTGAATTAGTTGAGAAAATGATGAGGTTATTCAAAATTTAAATTATTAAAAATTTATGAGTAAATAATAAGTAAATTATTATCAAATCATAATCACAGTGGTATTAAGATAAAATAAAAATTTTAATTTTAAATAAATAATTTAATTATGAGTAGATAATATGTAAATTATCACTTTAATATTAAAATAGGTGAATTAGAAATATTTTAAAATAAAAGATTTTGAAGAGAGAGATTGTAGTATATGGGTAAAATTGTGTTATTCCCATTATAATCTCACAAATATATAGAGTATTAAGATTAGATTAAAATTAAAAAATAAATTATGTTGTAATTAAAGTTTAAAAAATAATTATTGGTAGATTTTGAGATTATCAAATTATAACCGTTAGACAAAGTGGGATAGCTCAAGTGGTTAGAGCACCACTATCTAGGCCACAGGTCCTGGGTTCGAGTCATGGGGAGGGGAAAAAAGGGATGGGGTATTTAACTTGTAATCAAAAAAAAATTATAACTGTTAATTTTAATATTATGAGTTAATTATTTTAAGAAAATAATTATTACTAGATAATATTTAAATTATTATTTTGAGATTAAATTTAAATTAAAATATAAAATAAAAAGAGTATTAAGATAAGATTTAAAATTTAAAAATAATAATTATGATTTAAAATTTGAAAATAATAATTATGAGTAAATAATACATAAATTATTATTTTGAAATTAAAATAGGAAATTTGTAATTTTTTTTAATAGGAATGTCTAAGAATACGACAGAAGAACTGGTAGAGAGATTGGAATAGAAGAATGAAATTGTGTTAAATGTCTCTTTATAATCTCACAAATACTATGATTAATTTTAATATTATGAGTTAATTATTTTAAGAAAATAATTATTACTAGATAATATTTAAATTATTATTTTGAGATTAAATTTAAATTAAAATATAAAATAAAAAGAGTATTAAGATAAGATTTAAAATTTAAAAATAATAATTATGATTTAAAATTTGAAAATAATAATTATGAGTAAATAATACATAAATTATTATTTTGAAATTAAAATAGGAAATTTGTAATTTTTTTTAATAGGAATGTCTAAGAATACGACAGAAGAACTGGTAGAGAGATTGGAATAGAAGAATGAAATTGTGTTAAATGTCTCTTTATAATCTCACAAATACAGAGTATTTAATATTACGATATTAATATTAAGATAAGACTTTATCAAAATAAATGAATACACATCAAAAAAAAATTATAACCGTTAATTTTAATATTATGAGTTAATTATTTTAAGAAAATAATTATTACTAGATAATATTTAAATTATTATTTTGAGATTAAATTTAAATTAAAATATAAAATAAAAAGAGTATTAAGATAAGATTTAAAATTTAAAAATAATAATTATGATTTAAAATTTGAAAATAATAATTATGAGTAAATAATACATAAATTATTATTTTGAAATTAAAATAGGAAATTTGTAATTTTTTTTAATAGGAATGTCTAAGAATACGACAGAAGAACTGGTAGAGAGATTGGAATAGAAGAATGAAATTGTGTTAAATGTCTCTTTATAATCTCACAAATACAGAGTATTTAATATTACGATATTAATATTAAGATAAGACTTTATCAAAATAAATGAATACACGTCCATGTATATTACATAAAATATATAACTGATCAATTAAAGTGGTTATGTCACTTAAAGTAAATTTATTTTTCTCAACAACTCTAATTTATAAAAAAAAAAAAAAAAATCGATCTTGGATACAATCTAAGATCAAAACAATAAAAATACTCCTATTTTCTTTATTGAAAAATAAAGAAAATTAGATGTGACCTATTGATTGATTCTAATTAAATTAAAAAAATATATAATTAAAAATGCAACAATAACTATCAAGGAAATCAAATTTGTAAATCTATTAATTTACTGAACAGTCGAAAAAATAATTTAAGAGACCGCAAATCTATAAATAAAAGAGAGGGAGAGAGGAGAGAACATGTAAGTAAAATAACGGTGGATAATAGAAAAATGAGAGAACAAAAAAAAAATATTAAAGAAAAGTTTAAAAGAAAATAATTGAAAAAAGAAAGGAAAATTTAAGGAAATTGTAAAAAAAAAAATTATAGAAAATTGTAAAAAAAAAATATGTAAAAGAATCGAAAGAGATAGATAAATATATGATCTAGTAAATCATATATCAGCTTAAAAAAACCAAAGAATAAGAAAGTAGAATGAGATGCGTTGAAAGGAGAAGATGACCATTATATATAGGAGATGAGATTAAGAATATACAGAATTCTGTTTCATTTAAATTTGAATATCTTAATACTCTATATTTGTGAGAATATAATGGGACACGTGTCACAATTCTATCCCTCTACACAATCTCTCTCTTCACCAAAATAGTCTATTTCAAAATCCCTGCATTCTCAGCCATTCTGATTAAAAAAATCAATTTTTCCTATTTTAATATCAAAATAATAATTCAAATATTATCTTCTCATAATTATTTTTAAATTTTAAATTATAATTATTATTTTTAATTTATTTTTTAAACTTTAATCACACCACAGTTTAACAAAGAATGTTGAAGATTTTAAATGTACATAATCTTTGAAGGTTTTTGTATTAGATTATGATATACAAATTGAATAGATTTTTGTATTAGATTATTGAGAATTTTATTATGTTTTTTTTGTTTTACTTTCATTTTTTTTCCTTAATTTTTTTCTTTTTTTGCTTCCATTTTTTTTTCAATTCATAATTTATTTTATTTTATTCAAGATACCGATCGAGTTATTGACAATCTACATCTTATATACAATTTTTTGCTGTAATTTTTCCTTCATTTTTTTCAATTTTATCCCATAGTAAAATTCACAATGTGGAATTATGAATTATGGTTTATTTTATTTTATTCAAGATACCGTATTCTCAATCGACTTATTGACGCAATTTATTGACGATCTTAGAATGATTTGCTATCTTTTCGAAGTGTGATTTTAAAAAAAAGTACCGACTCCAACTAATTCTACTAAACAGTTCTTCGATCTTTCAGTGGATGAATTTAAAGAGAGGTACCGACTCCAACTAATTCGACGATAATATAATAGGTCCTTTTTAAGATATATGACATTAGATTAAATATTTATTTACAATATTAATTTTTATAATTTATAACATTTATAAATTTTTCAATAACAATTTTATCTCTTTTAATTATTTTAAATTTAAAATTTAAATAATCACATGATTTTCTCAACTAAGTTAAAAATCTAATATTTTTATAAGCTACGCATTATCTTATCTGGATCACCAGGTATAGAAGGTTAATGATTTTTACTTTTTCTCTATCTGAATTCATTTGAGTCTCAATTTCAATTGAAGAGGTTTCTGATTGCGATTTTTTTTTTCAATTTTATCTTAGTTCTTATGTGTCTTCCTGCAATTTCATTTCATAGAGAAAAAGAGGTTCTCATTCTCTATCTCCTTATTATTATGTTTTTTGTTTTACTCCCATTTTTTTCGTAATTTTTTCTCATTCTTTTTCTATTTAATAATTTTTTGCTTTCATTTTTTTTTTTTCAATTTTATCTCAGAGAAAGTAGAATGAGGATTGACAATTTATTCAATTTTCTCATTCTCTATCTACTTATTATGTTTTTTTGTTTAACTTTCATTTTTTTTCATGTAATTTTTTTCTCATTCTTTTCCTATTTAATAATTTTTTGCTTTCACTTTTTCTTTCAATTTTATTATGTTTTTTGTTTTACTTTCATTTTTTTTCCTTTGATTTTTTGCTTTTATTTACTTTCATTTTTTTTTCAATTCATAATTTATTTTATTCAAGATATCGATCGAGTTATTGACGATCTACATCTTACTTACAATACAATTTTTTTGAAGTATGTGTAATATCTACTGGTATTATTTTGAATGAATGAAAATATAAGTAATATTTGATGTTAAGACAAGATAACTACTTAACTAGTCTACTGTTGAGAAAAGATTCAAGTAGTTTTGGCTTCATCAAAAAGGGGGAAATTGTTGGGATATGAATCCTAGAACAAGTCCTACATGATGATTAAAAGATGAAGTTTTGATAAGCCAAAAGTAGTTTGAATATTTTCTAAGTGTTGACTAATCTAGTCTAGTTGAGTTGAAGTCATCTTGAACAGACCAGTAGAGTTCACATGAAAGACAAGTACTGTTTTATATTAAAAGATAAGTACGGATTTATAAGTACTTCATATGTGCTATTCATATATGTATTAGATTGTTATTGAGCTATGATAATTGTTGTATAGAGCTCATGATTTTTGAATGTAATAGATAAGATTGATTGTATAGTTTATAAGTTGACTAAGTTGAATTAGAAAAGCTTAATGTAATGTAATAGTCTTGTTAGGATTAGTATAGTCTACTACTGAAGATCGCACGTGAAGACTGAAGAAGAAGAGTTGAAGTCTACTACTCAAGACTGGTGGACTACAAGACAAGTGCATCTACTAGACTACACAAGACAAGTCAACTTGAAGTTAGTTACAACAACGCGTATAAAGATAAGAATTGAAGAAGTTAGTTATGGGAATAACTAATTCGTAACAAGAAACGCGTGGATTGATAAGAAGTTTCAGTTAAAGTTAGTTTTCAAGAAAAGTTGGTTACAACTACCTGAGTTCTTGAAGATCGAAGTCTATAAATATTTCAAGGTGTTGATCATTTAAAGACTACTGCAACTACGCATACTGAAGTTACATACTGAAGATATACTGAAGCTTACTCAAAGAGTTCATTAAAGTTCAGGAAGATAGTCAGAAGTGAAGTGAAGAATCAGAAGACTACAACTGAATAAGTTTTTAGTTTTTGTTGTTTTATCAAGGTGCTAGATACTTGTTAAATTTCTAGTTAGATCATAGACATATCTGGTGGTATAGTCTTAGAAGATCTAAGTCTTCTTCTTGGGACTTAAAATCACAGGAAAATACACTTTGTACTCGATTGGAAGAGTTTAGTGGAAACATCACAACTGGGTTTGTGAGAGTGGATGTAGACAAGTTGTCGAACCACTATAAATTGTTTGTGTTGTTTACTTTACTGTTTGGTTTATTGCTTAATTGCTTAATTGTTTACATACATAACTGTACCAGAGTAGTTGAGTATAGAACAGAGTTCTCGAATTTTGAAGTTGAGTATAAACTTAGATTGGGATCATTGTTAATTTCGTTATTCCGCATATTGTATTCTGATATTTCGATAGATTTTTGAAAAGTCTATTCACCCCCCCTCTAGACATTTTCACTAGCTTACTCGTTATTAACTCAACTTTGGGGACCTACAACAATTTTTACGAGAGTGTATATGGTCGACACTAATTTGTGGAAAAACATTAAAAAAAATTTAAAATTTTTCTAAGTTTTTATGAAAATTTTGAATCTTTTTTGTTTGATTTCTACCTAGAAAATGTTTGTTGGTGTTGGTGTTGGCGGAGACGACGACGGCTTTTGCTGTAGATTTTAGGTTGAAGGTTCAAAGGTTGAATGGGGTGTAATTAGTAATAGGGGTGCATTTAGTAGTGTAATATTATTCAAAGGGTATTTTGGGGGTTTTACATTATTATTATTATATTATTAAACTTACAGGGGAGTGTTCTAAACCGAAATGGAGGTGTAAATAGTCCCACCCAACAAGAAAATAGGCAGAAGCCCAATTAAAAATGGGGGCGTGAGAAACAAAGTGTGAGAGAAGCCCACGTATATTAACATCAATTGGGAGCAGCAGGCCCAAAGGCCCATTTTTGGCAAAACTCGCGTGAGCTAAAAAAGCGGCAGTAGCTAGAAGTTTGAGGAATTAACAGCACACGCTGGATAGCTTAAGTGGTTAGAGCACCACTACCTAGGTTTTAGATCTTGGGTTCGAGTCATGGGAAGGGGAAAAAAGGGATGAGTATTTAATGTAATTAAAAAAAAAATAACAAAAAAAAAATAACAACACACCCTGGGGGATAGGGCACGAAACAACAGAGGATGCCAGCTCATTGGTGAAAATATCCTCCACACTCCACTCCACTCATTAATTTAGTTTTCATTTAATGTTTTAAATAGATTTTAATGTAGTATTTTATTTTATTGTAAGGATTTG
Organism: Galeopsis tetrahit; assembly: GCA_963675135.1. Classification (NCBI taxonomy): domain Eukaryota; kingdom Viridiplantae; phylum Streptophyta; class Magnoliopsida; order Lamiales; family Lamiaceae; genus Galeopsis; species Galeopsis tetrahit. The sequence goes on from OY776134.1 coordinate 43,781,988, forward strand.
AAGACATTTGAAGTGATACCTTTCTTTAATTTAATGTTTTGTTATTTATGTTTTATGAGTTTAATTTCATTTATTAATTTAGTTATTGGCTAGGTTTGTTGGTGTTTGGGTGTTTGGATTTATGATAGAATTATATTTTTAGCTTAATTTTGATTGTTTAATTTAATTGGAAGGTGTATTGATTAGGTTAATGGGTTTTGAATGATCATTTACATGAATTCAATTATTAGATTATATGTTGACCCATGATTAGTGCAACGAGAGTTGGTTAGTTTTGACGATAGTATAATCGAGGGTTGGGAGTCGAGTGAATTGAGTTTATATTGGATTATCGCAACGAGAGTTGGGTAATTTTCATTAGAACCCCATTAATTTACACTAATTATTTGAATGAGAGTTTGGGTAATTGGTGAGGAGATCATAGGAGCTTGGTTTCTAGTATTCAGGTGGAAAACATGATTAGGGATTAGATTAGATTAATTTAGATAGAGTAGAACCCCCTAATTGTGTGATTACCCGGGCAAGAACGACTCTATCCTTCATCTCGATCTTAGGTGCTTTATTAGATACATTTTTAGTGATTGCTCTTATCATACACCAACCAATGAATTAAACGTCCAAGTTAAGTTTTAATCGATTTTCACATAATGAAGAACACTCGAACCCTACTTCTCTCATTTGATATTTGATCATTGTTTTACTTGCTTTTCTTTCCTAGTTAGTTTTTATCTTGTTGATTTTTACATTTAGTCTTTAATTAGTTCACCCCCATGTTTCATCACTATAATTACGTGACACACAACACTAAGGCTACACTAGCTAACTAGTCCCGTGGATCGATAATTTAACCGGGCACTTACTTTTATTACTACGAGGATCCTCTTACACTTGAGAGGTGAGTGTTGAAAAATACGTGTCACACGTCGGCTCCTTCTGATTCTGAGTGGATCCTTGATTCAGGTGCTTCTCATCATATCACCTCTGATCTTGCCAATCTTGCGCTCCATTCCCCATATGATGGCAATGACAGTGTTGTGATTGGAAATGGTTATGGTCTGTGCATTTCGAATATTGGTTCCTTGTCCTTTTCTGCTTGCCCTAAATTATTATTCACTGATGTGTTTCATGTTCCTTGCATATCTCGCAATCTTGTTTCTGTTTCTCGTCTTTGTGCCAAAAATGATGTTGTGGTTCAATTTTCTGATTGTGATTTTCAGGTGAGGGATCGTCGTTCAGGGGTCGTTCGCTTTCGCGGTCCTCGCGTTAACGGACTCTACTTGTGGCCTGGTGATGTGTGTGGATCTCCCTCGGCCCTCACGGCCTCCAAACTACCCATCCCGATCTGGCATGCTCGGGTAGGTCACCCTTCATCCAAAATTTTACATTCTGTTGTTTCCTCAAATAAACTTGTGTTGGACAATAAATTAAGTTATTCATGTGACTCTTGCAAATGTATTAAGAGCCGCAAGTTGCCTTTTTCTGATTCAACTCTTTCTTCTACTGCACCCTTGCAATTAATCTTTTCTGATGTTTGGACTTCTCCTGTGTTATCTACTGATGGCTATAAATATTATATGCTTTTTGTTGATCACTTTACAAAATATATTTGGCTTTATCCACTAAAATGTAAGTCAGATGTTCATGCCACATTCGTTGCCTTCAAAGCACTTGTAGAAAACACACTTGCCACCAAAATCATAACTCTCTACTCTGATAATGGTGGTGAATATATTGCCCTCCGTCCTTTTCTTACAACCCATGGCTTCAATCATCTTGCCACCCCACCCTATACCCCTGAACATAACGGTGCCTCTGAACGACGTCATCGTCACATAGTTGACACTGGCCTCGCTTTGCTGCGTCATGCCTCCATACCTCTCTCTTACTGGCCCTTTGCTCTTTCCGCTGCTACTTACCTCATAAACCGCCTCCCCAAAGTTGGCCTCACTCTTAGGTCATCCTTTGAAATTCTCTTCCACTCTCCACCAAATCTTTCCAAACTCCGTGTTTTTTGATGCAAGTGCTTCCCATGGATTCGTCCTTACAAAGCTCACAAACTTGAACCTCGATCCACTCCTTGTGTCTTCTTGGGATACTCCATCACTCAAAGTGCCTATCTATGTTTTGACCTCTCCACCTCACGCATATACACTTCCCGCCATGTTGAGTTTGTTGAAAACGAGTTCCCATTTTCCACCCAAAATTTGTCGTCTCCCCCATCTCTACCCACTCCAGACTCTGGCCCCATTCCCACTCCTCCCTCGGTCCCTCACACACCTCCTGCTATGGAGCCCGTTCCTGTCGAGACGCTTGGGCCACCGTCCCCTGATCGGCCCACCTCACCGGCCCCATCACACCCTATGATTACTCGGGCTCGTAATAACATATTCAAGCCAAATCCACGGTATGGTCTTACCACTTCTCTCCAATCTGATATGGAACCACGAACTATTTCTCAAGCTATGTCTGACTCCCGCTGGAGAACTGCTATGTCTAATGAATTTACAACTCTTCTCAAGAATGGCACATGGGGTCTGGTCCCTCCCTCCAGTTCTCAAAATCTCATTGGCTGCAAGTGGGTGTTTCGTGTGAAACGCAGATGGCTCCGTTGATAAATATAAGGCTCGACTTGTCGCTAAAGGCTTCCATCAGCGCCCTGGAGTTGACTTCTCAGAAACTTTCAGTCCGGTGGTTAAGCACGCAACAGTCCGCATCATTCTCAGCCTTGTTGTTGCCCAGAATTGGCCTCTTCGCCAGTTTGATGTTAACAATGCCTTCCTACATGGAGCTCTCCAGGATGAAGTGTACATGGCTCAGCCTCCGGGTTTCTTGGATTCAAACTTCCCTTCCTAAGTTTGCAAGCTTTGGAAATCCATATATGGCCTCAAACAGGCACCTAGAACGTGGTACTATGCTCTTCACACCTTCCTTGCCACTCTGGGGTTCATTCACACAAAGTCAGATGCCTCACTTTTCGTCTACAACAATCAGGGTGTTCTTGCCTATTTTTTGGTGTATGTCGATGATCTGATTCTCACTGGAAATTCACCTCCCTTCTTGAACTCAGTTGTCTCTGCTTTGGCATCAAAATTTTCAGTCAAGGACCTGGGGAACCTCTCATACTTCCTTGGTGTGGAAGTTCTTCGAACATCTTCATCCTGCAGGCTTGTGCAACGAAAGTATACTACTGGTCTTCTTGCGAAATACAACATGTTTGACTCAAAGCCCGTTCAAACACCTCTGCAACCAGGAGTCAACCTCTTACTTAATGATGGGACCCCCTCGGCTGATGCAACTGTCTACCGCCAGGACCTTGGCAGTCTTCAGTATCTTCTCTTTACTCATCCGGACATCGCCTTTGCTGTTAACAAACTCTCCCAGTTCATGCATGCTCCCACTGAAAGTCATTGAAGTGCTGTCAAGCGGCTTCTCAGTTACCTAAACGACTCTCGGTCTCTAGGTATCCTCCTCCGTCGACAATCCTCCTCTGCCCTTCACTGTTTCACTGATGCTGATTGAGCTGGGGACTGTAATGATCGAACCTCCACTGGTGCCTACATTGTCTATCTTGGGGCAAACCCGATATCTTGGTCCTCCACTACAAAAAACGCATCGATTAGAGACCGATTTTGAGACTGTAAAGGCGGTCTCAACACACGTTAGAGACTGATTTGGGACCGATTTATGGAGGTCCTTATTTCATCGGTACCTAATATTGAGAGACCGAATTTATGGCACAGTCTCAAATTAGGGACCGATTGTCGATCGGTCTCTAAATGAGAGACCGGCAATTCGGTCTTAAAACGGTCCCTAAACGTGAGTCGGCCCGACCTATTTTCGGGCCTAAAACAGTCTCACATCGGTCTCAGATTAAGGACCGATTTTCGGTCGGTCTCTAAATGAGACACCGGCAATTCGGTCTTAAAACGGTCCCTAAACGTGAGTCGGCCCGACCTATTTTCGGGCCTAAAACAGTCTCACATCGGTCTCAGATCTTACCCAGCAACTGCCCCCGAAACCCGACCCGCTGACCCACACCCACCCTCTTTATTTACACCCGCCTTCACACCCGCATCGTCAACCCGACCCACACCCGCCTTCGAGACCCGACCCGACCCGCCAACCCACACCCACACCCGCCTTCGAGACCCGACCCGCACCGCCAACCCACACCCACACCCACTTTATTTAATTGGCCATTTTATTTTGGCCTTTGTGAGAATTGATCCCTGGTGGATGGGTGCCCATTTCTGGGCACCCACCACTTTGACAAGTAATTGTCTTGGGTAACTTTTAAAAATAATTATATACATATGTAATTAATTTCTTTATTATATATGTTTTAAATAATAAATTTTCAAAATCAACGTTACTTTAAAGAAGTCTAAAATAATTAAATCATTTTCATATATATTAACTGATAAAAATCATTGAATTAATTGTAAAAAATCAATGTTACTTTAAAAAATCAATGTTACTTTTAAATATTTTATTTTGACACTTCTTCAAAGTACATGGACACTTGATTTTATCCTTAAACATATATTGTGGCCTCGTCTTCGCAAAATCAATAAATTTGCGAACTTGATTGTAAAATTCACTGTTCGTACTTCCATTAACGAATCGAGGAGTATAATACATCCACCGACGATCCGGTAGTTCCATCTATACGTACTCAAAATCAAAATGATTACATAATTGACATATGTATATAAGATAAATATTGCTATATTATTATATTCAAAGAATAAATATTGTTGCATTATTGTACTAAAATTAATAATGTTAATAATAATATTTAATTTGGTAGATATGTGAGAAGAATGTGGTGGAGCCCATCGTTAATCCAAAATTTAAAGCTAAAAATTTTGATAGCAAACAGGGTATGCTCTATGAGAAATTAATTCAAGATCTTTAATTTGTTTGACTTTCAAGTAGATCAACTTTGAATCGTATACCATATAAAGTAAAATTTTGGGAATTCAGTTATTTCATAAAAACTTAATTTGGCAGTATTAACTACTTAAGTCAAAAATATTAATTGTGGAATTCTAAATTGATTATTATGAATAAATTGTACTTGTACTCGGTCTTATAATATGTGTATAGATAAAATTGTACAAAAAATTTTGAGTGAAATATTTTAACAGTTTTAATTTAATATTAGACAATTAATTCACTCTAAAACCTAATTTACATGTATTCATACTTTCAACAGATTTAATTGGACATATAATAGTACACATACGATTATGATATCTTTCAAAATAATTAATTCTAATTAGTATTTGATTTGATATCATAACAACGTCAGTGGTCTATATTATTTACTACTATTATACATATCTATTAATTATATGAAAATAAAATTATCAACGAACACTTAATTAATTAATATGAGAAAACATTAATTTAAATAAAGAGGGAATGGGAAATCTTACGGTTGAATTCGAAACGAGATCTTCAAACTGATATTGGAGAGTAAAATCAAGGAATTGTCTATTTAGAAGCTAGTTTGTCGGTTTAAATTGAGAGAGTGACATTTGGGACCGACAATATCGGTCTATAACCACAACCGCGTGATTTGGGACCGATTTGGGACCGAATTGTGCGGTCTCTACTATGTTAAAAATTATCTATAAAACAAACCGCTTGATTAAATACCTATTCGTGACCGAAAATATTGGTCTATAAAAACAACCACCTGATTATGAGACCGATTTGGGACCGAAATATGCGGTCTCTACTGTTAAAAATTATCTAAGAATATTCTTCTGGAGTGTTCAGATACCACTAAAATCGGTCTCTATAAAATAAACAGTTTAATTTGATACCTATTCGAGATCGAAAATATCGGTCTATAAAAACAAACGCCTGATTTGGGACCGATTTGGGACCGAAATATGCGGTCTCTACTGTTAAAAATTATCTATATATACAATATTAGGATGAATATCTAATATAATATATATATAATCGCCAACTTATTTATCTCTCTCAATGATGGACGAAAATTCATCTTCTCCTAATTCTGATTCCTCCCTCTCGAACAAAGTCATAGAGCCAGATTCGATGAAAGTTGATACGGTTAATTAAAATTTTGGAATTCAAAATTATTTATACCAATTAAAGACTGAATTTTCGGTCTTCAAATTAAAATTCAAAATCAGAGTTTTAATTTCAATTAAAATTCGAAATAAGAATTTTAATTTCAATTAAAATTCAAAATAAGAATTTTAATTTTGATTTAGAGACTGAAATTCGGTGGCTAAGCGGTCTGAAAAACATAATATTAAAGACCGAATTGAAAATAGTCTTTAAACGAGCGGTCAAAATTGGTAGTCAATTCAAATTATACTTTTCAAAATATTTGATACCAATTAAAGACTGAATTGTCGGTATCTAAACAAAATTCAAAATCAAAATTTTAATTTCGGTTTAGAGATTGAAATTCGGTCTCTAAGCGGTCTGGAAATATAATATTAAAGACCGAATTGAAAACAGTCTCAAAACTCAATATTTTTTAGGATCAGTCCTAAATCAGTCTCAAATTGAGACTGATTTGTGCCGGTCTCAAAACTTTGGTCTCTAATTGAGGCATTTTTTGTAGTGCTCTCGCAAGCAACGGTTCGTTGCTCGCTCTTCCATTGAGGCAGAATATCGTGTCATTGCCTCCGCTACTACTGAACTCCAATGGACCCGATCTCTTCTCTCTGAGCTCTGTGTTCCAGAATCCTCTACACCTGCTATCTACTGTGACAACATTGGTGCTACCTACCTTTGCTCCAACCCTGTCTTCCACTCTCGGATGAAACGCATTGCTATTGACTACCACTTTATTAGAGACTTGGTTCAACACTCCTCGCTTCGTGTCTCTCACGTCTCCTCGTCTGATCAACTCGCCGATGCTCTCACCAAGTCTCTACCTCGCCCTCGGCTTCGCCTTCTTCTGTCCAAGATTGGAGTCGTTGACACATCTCCATCTTGAGGGGGCATATTAAGTATTAAGGATAATATTTTGTTAATCATCATTAAATGTAAATTGTAACGTTAATCATCATTAGTGTAAATCGTAACGGTAGCCAATTAGATGGAATCACACCCCTCTCAATGTAATATAAATAGGAGTATCTTTCTCAATGTAAATCAACCTTTCAATCATTCTCTTAACATATAACAAAGAAAAAAGCTCTAAACCTTTTCATTACGTTCACTGCCGAGAGAAAATAGTGCAAATCAATGACAAAATAGTGCACATCACCTTTAACCACAATATTTAAAGTGTTTTGAAAGAGTAATCTATAAACTCTAATTAACACAAGAACCCTAAATTGTGAAAGTTATTCAAATCTGAGTTTACTTATCTAGTTGTTGACTTTTTAGTCTCTACACGTGTCAAGTTTGCTATTCTTATAATTTCTGTTAGTTTCTTAAAACCATGAGGATCTATCCCTTCATTCACCCTCCCCCCTCTAGATATTCTACCATTTGAGACCAACATAGTGTAGTCAATAGAATGTAATTAGGAAGTCGAGTATCAAACATAAATATTTTTTGATGTATCGGTATCCGATCCAAAAATCAACTAATACGAAAGTTCTGTTTAAAGCCAGAGTTTTACACTCGATATGGGGTATCACACATAAATATTAATGAGCATGTCTTATGTGAATCGAAATTCATGTAAGCTCTCTTTTCCGAGTGTCACCATTGTGCATATAAAATGTCATTGTTTAAAAAATGTTTAATTTTTAAATAGTAACCCTTCATACGTACAACAGTAATACTTTGTGTAAATAATAGGAAGCACAACAGTGATTAAGAAAAAAAGATTGAACCCGATTTCAAATGAATCCCAATGAAAACGTTATTCTACTAATTTCTTAGATTCAATATTGAACGACATTATACATATAAATAAGATAAATTTCACTCTTTACCTCCCCCCAAACAAATACCACACAAATCAAAAACATTAACACATGATGATATAACAAATTGGGAAATTCCACAAACACTTGAATCCCTCTAAATCTCAACAAGCTTCTCAAATTTCTTCATAGCTGGAGCAGGCAATCCCAAAAGCACATTGATGCTCTTCCTCTCTCTCCCATGAGACAGAAACAGAATCACTTCCTTTTCAGGCAGGGCAACTGGCCCGGACAAAACAGGCTCTCCCCACCCGAAATCCGTCGTGTGAAACGACAGCCTCGACCACGTCGTGATCAGCAACGTCCCACCCAACGAGGGTCGAGCACGAGTCGCCTCGAAGTAATCTATCGCAGACCTCATATACCCATCCGTCACCATTTTCACAGCCTCTTGCACAAGCTTAACACTAAAAGAAAGCGGATTCTCAACAATTTCCCCTGCATTACCAAGTGAGTTCGTCAAAACGATGGCGTTCCCGAAGTAATTCTCCGGGATTGGAGGAACGAATCTTGGCCGTCCATCGACCGCGAAGAGGAGCTTCGTTTGTTGCTCGGGTTTAAGGTTTAGGGCTTCGGTTCGCGCCCTCCAGACGAAGGCGGAGAGTGCCTCGAACGTGGTGCATTTTTCGAGAGACGAATCTTGCATGGCCTTTTTCCGTATGTGCTCGAGCTTGCCCGAGTCGAAGCAGATGGATCGGTAGAGCATTTCTTCTTGTTCGTAAAGCTGGGCTGCGTTCGACACGTCCTTGATTTCGGCGAATTCGTGGTGGACGAATTCGGGCTTTGGCGGGTTTCGGGCTTTGAGAATTGTTCTGTCCATGAATGGAGGGGATTTCAGCTGATTATGGCCTCTGGCGATTTCTCCCCATGCGTTCACAAATTCCATTGCGCCAATTCCGTCGAACATGCAATGATTCATGCACAACCCCAGTACAAAACCTCCACATTTGAACATACAAGATGAATAGGTACCGGCTACCTTATTGGTGCGTGCTTGCTTTTCCGAAGGTCTAATTGGTGCGTGCTTTTTTGCACATCCCGTCTCACTCCAATTGGTGCGTGCTTTTCCGAAGGTCCTCATGATAGATTGCACATATAAGATGAATAGGTACCGGATACCTTATTTGGAGATTGTGGGAGTTACATCGACTGGGATCACATTTTGTGTTGCATCAGTATACCTAATGGATGAGAAAGAAGAAAATTATCAATGGGCATTGGAGGTGCTTCAAGACGTGTTGGACTCATCTTCTCTTCCCAATGTTATTATCACGGACAGTGAGCTTGCATTGATGAATGCTGTGGCCAAGAAATTTCCTGAAGCCCGTCATTTTCTTTGTACATTCCACATTGACCGGAATGTATTAGCCAACTGCAAGGGTGAATTTAAAGATGTAAAAAAATGGGAGGTATTCAACTCTCATTTCAACTGTTTGTGGAGGTCCGATACCCAGTCCGACTTTGAAGAAGCTCTTGGAAAGTCCAAGTCCAAATTTCCGAAGAAGCCAGTGAATTACGTGTTGAAGAGTTGGATTACCCCTTATAAAGAGAGGTTCGTAAGGGCTTGGACGAATGGAATTATGCACTTTGGCAACACCACAACCAACATGTATGTTTATACTTTTGTCTTTATTTAAATTATTACTTTAATTTGTAAGTTGCCTAACGTTTTAAATGTTCTCTGATCAGGGTCGAAAGGCATCATGCCGCCTTGAAAAGAATGTTCGGCAATTCCTTAGAAAATTTCGAGACGTGTTGGGAGAAATGTAACACTCTATTCGAGGCATGCCATGTTGCAATCAAATCCTCCTTCGAAAAGAGTTTGAATGTTGCCCAACATAGGTTCTTGTCAAACGTTTTTAATTATTTACGAGGGGTGGTGTCGTTTGTGGCTCTAGAAAATATCTTTGTTGAAATCAAGGTGATCAAACGACCCGGATTTGATCCTAAAGAGTGCCAACATATCTTGAGAAAAGTATACAGTTTGCCCTGTGGTCATGAGATCGAGGAGTATGTTTACTGTGACAAACCGATACCCGTGAATGCCAATGATCCCTTTTGGAGGAAGCTGGATATGGAGCCTACCCCAACCACCACACCGGATGACCCTCCTACCACCCACAACAAAAATCGGTTTGAAGATGCCATAAACGATATGGCTGAGGTTTATAAGTGCTTATCTCAAGAGGAGCAACTCATCTTCTTGAAACGTATGAGGGAGCTTGCAAACCCCGAGACTACGACTCTTATTGAGCCACCCCCTAAGGTAGCTTGCAAATCTCCAATGCGTGTAGGTTACGATGGGTGTTGTTCGCACTTTGCCCCCAGTCATTACTTCGTGGAAGCATGAACATCAACACATTTCGGACGAATGGAAAAATGCATATGCGTCCGGAGGAATTAATTAGATGATAGTGGATGTGATTACCATCTTTTGTTAGTTTTTGTAGTTTTTTTGGTTAAAAACTTTGGAACCATATACTTTTGGTGTAATTTGTGTACAAATTATCAAAAAACAACATTTTATAGATAATTTGTGTACAAATTCTTGACGTATGTACGTATGTTTAGAACATGTATTTTAAGCAATGTTACAATGGATGACTGTGTAATTTAATTGCTCTATTTTTTGAATGGTTTTATCGTGCTTGAATGAGGCACTACAATGGTGTTAGAAGTATAATATGGTGTATAAATCCTCTATTTGGGATCATTTTTTTTGAAAATTGACTTTTGTTCGAACATTACATCTGGACAACATAACAATGTTCGAAAACAATATCATGTTCGGTACCAATTTTTGCACATTGAACATATGTTCGAAACGTACTCCCCAACATTAGGTGAATGTTCGAAAATTTGTTCCCAACATGGGGCCATTGTTCGAAATTTTGTTCAACAAGTTTTACTTGGACGAATTTCTAACCCAAAAGTCTCTTTTGTGAACTTTTTTTTCGAACATTCACCAAATGTTCGAAAATTTGTTGCCAACATGGGGCTATTGTTCGAAATTTTGTTCAGCAAGTTTTACTTGGACGAATTTCTAACCCAAAAGTCTCTATTGTGATTTTTTTTTCGAACATTCACCAAATGTTCGAAAATTTGTTCCCAACATGGGGCCATTGTTCGAAATTTTGTTCAGCAAGTTTTACATGGACGAATTTCTAACCCAAAAGTCTCTGTTGTGAACTTTTTTTCGAACATTCACCAAATGTTCAAAAATTTGATCCCAACATGGGGCCATTGTTCGAAATTTTGTTCAGCAAGTTTTACTTGGACGAATTTCTAACCTAAAAGTCTTTGTTTTGAACTTTTTTTCGAACATTGGGTGAATGTTCGAAAATATGTTCCCAACATGGGGCCATTGTTCGAAATTTTGTTCAGCAAGTTTTACTTGGACGAATTTCTAGCCCAAAAGTCTCTATTGTGAACTTTTTTTCGAACATTCACCAAATGTTCGAAAATTTGTTCCCAACATGGGGCCATTGTTCGAAATTTTATTCAGCAAGTTTTACTTGGACGAATTTCTAACCCAAAAGTCTCTGTTGTGAACTTTTTTTTCGAAATTGGGTGAATGTTCGAAAATTTGTTCCCAACATGGGGCCCTTGTTCAAAATTTTGTTCAGCAAGTTTTACTTGGACGAATTTCTAACCCAAAAGTCTCTGTTGTGAACTTTTTTCGAACATTCACCAAATGTTCGACAATTTATTCCCAACATGGGGCCATTGTTCGAAATTTTGTTCAGCAAATACTACAATTGTTCGAAAAATAATTAATTTTCGACAACATATCTCGGACGTTCTTCATTTGTTCGAACTTTATACCGTACATGGTGGGTGTCCTTATCCATACAACATTAAAAATGTGGGTGTTCTCATCCGAAATTTTTAAAACCATACTATAACATTATAAAAACCATATATACAACATTATATATAAACCATTCAATAAATACAACATAACATACATAGAGTAGTCAAGTTACCATACATGTTAAAACACTAAAGTATCATTCTAATCGACCAAAACTACGATAATAAAAAAACAACATTGTCAAGTTTTTGTTCAAAATGATATAAAACAAGTAACGCCTCGAGAACGCCTAGCCCTGCCCCGACCTCTTCCACGTGAACGACGTGCACTTGATGATGACGGTGCCTCTTCTCCTACGTCATCCGAAGTTTGTCCACCAATCTGCCTCACAACTTCTTCAATCTTTTGCATTACCCCATCCATTGTTAATGGCTCGTCGTTCCTCCACTTTTGCAACAACAAGTTCAACTCAACCTTTGTAAAATCTACCAAGTGCCATGACTCGGCTCTACGTGGAGGCTCACGAGGAGGAAGTCTCCTATTAGAAGGATTTGAAACGAAAGGACGACCGTTGGCGAGGTACCAATCAATATAACCATTACTGCAATCCGAATCTTGGATACAACGCTCACCAAGTCTATCCTCCGTAAGCATGTGTGTATCCCACGTAGAAAAGTACTCCGCCATAGCACCCCACACTAGCTTTGTTTTCTTGGATGTGGAACCGGTCCTCTTAACACGGGCAGCAAGCGGCTTCTCAGGAATGGTTTGCACGTACCCGAACTGTCTGAGCACTCTATCCGGCATGTACGGCTCAACAATATCTCCGCACATAATGTACCCATGAAAGTAAGATACCTCATCCAATGAATGTTTTTCTCGTACGAGACGATATGGATTCCAGTTAACCTACAACACCAAATTAAATATAAAAATGCGTATTTATCTTAAAAACAAATAAACAACATACAAATATATTAATTTAGCTAGTAACGTACCTCGCTTGCTAGGAGGGTATCTAATCGCTCTCTAAAACCTCTTACTTAGTCGACATAGGGGCCTGTATGAGCTTCGGGTGCATAACGCATCGACAGTGGATCCATAAGGGCAAAACCTAGATTATAAGGCGACAAGATCAAAGTAGGGAAGTGCTCATAAATCCAAGCCTACAATATTAGGTCAATATCAAATGAAAAACAAGAAATATTAACCAACTTATTTAAAATACTTAATACCTCCAATAACGTAAGGTAACCACCAATCTGCCTACACTTGAACTTTGACGCCATCCCCAATTGTCTATACAAATAGGCAAGTGTTGCGGTACCCCAAACATAGTTTGAAAATTCTACCATGTCGTCTGTATACTGCAACCACTGTACGTGAACACGAGTACCACTTTTGTCCGGAAACAAGGTGGTCCCAAACATGTACAACACAAACGCTCGTGCTGAATACAACACATCGTCCTCGTTGTCCGAGGACATCATGGGCATAAAAGTCTCCCTTAGCCACGCTAGCTTCATGGAACCTCATCGTTGCCCACTTAATGCTTCCTTGTCTTCTACTAATGATAAACCCAAATATTTCATCAAATAATCTGAAGCCAAAATATGTTCTTCGGAAGTAGACTGCACCGGGAGACCATTAACTTTCAGACGCGTGATACAGCGGACATCATCGAGGGTGATTGTCATTTCCCCGAAGGGCAAGTGGAATGAGTTGTTCTTTTCGTGCCATCTCTCAACGAAGTCTGTGATAAGGTTCTTGTTTGAATACTTGTAAGTTGCACGTCTAACATGAATCAATCTAGATCCTCTCTAAAACCTCCGCCAATGACGCCAATTATGTTCATCATCGAACTCCCAATTCAATAGTGTGGTCACATGACGGTGACACTTCAACACATCTCGCACCTCACCCAACCATATGTATTTGGCTACATGCTCTTGGAAGCTTTTGAGAAGGGGAGGTGCGGTTACCAATTGCTGATCAACCTTCACAACTCTTCTTTCTTTCTCTCCCTCATCATCTCCCTCCGCCTCTTCCTCTTCCTCGTCCTCGTCCTGTCCATCTCCCTCATCGTCCTGTCCATCTTCCTCTTCCGGTTCTTGTAGAGTGGGCTCCGGTTCTTGTGGAGTGGGCTCTTGAGGGTTGGCCTCTTGTGGAGTGGGCTCTTGAGGGTTGGCATCTTGTGGAATGGCCTCTTGTGGATTGGGCTCTTGAGGAGCGGCCTCATCGGTAATATGTTGCTTCTTTTTCCTGTTGGAAGCAGTCGGTCGAACCCTACTAACACCTTCTAGGAAAACATAAACAATATGCAAAAAAAAAAAGAGAGACAATTAGCTTACGCACGAAAAACATTCACTCCATGTTCGAAACTAAAACCAAAACAAACAAGCCATGTTCGAAACTAAAACCAAAACAAACAAGCCATGCTCGAAACTTAATACATGTTCGAAACTAAAACCAAAACAAACACCAAATGTTCAAAAATTATACCAAAACAAACAAGGCATGTTCGAAACTTAAACCAAAACAAACAAGCAATGTTCGAAATCTATACCAAAACAAATCAGCCGTCCGAAACCTAAATCAAAACAAATCAGCCATGTCCGAAAATTAATTCCGGACAACTATCAATTGTGCAAAAAACCAGTTCAAAACGATAATTTCGTGCTAAACCATGTCAATTAGATGCCCATTGGTTTATTTTCATCCTAACACATCAAAAATTGATACATTCTACACATAAACATGATTATAACACAAAAAACCAACCTTAATCAACACATGCATGAAATTAACACCAAATTCAAAAAACAAAACCTAAACCCTACAACAATAAAATCTATGTTTCAATCAACAAAAACCGAAATTAAACCCGCGTTCTCCTCTTCTTCTCAAATATAAGCAAGAAAAACTAATCTTTAACCATTTTTGCAAAAAAGAACAAAAAAACGAGTCCTGCTCTTCTTCTAAAAAAAATGATGCGCGATCCCGTGTTCTCTCTCTCTCTTGTTCGACGTCGCAGAGTAGAGTAAAATGTAGTGAGGTTCTCTTTTTGAAGGGTGGAACGGTGGAGTGGGAGTGGGGGATAAGAGTGGGGAATGGGGGAGAAGAATAGAGTGGGGGAGATGGGAGGGTGGGTGTACCGAATGGAGAGAATGGAGGGAGGAAGGGGGAAAAATGTTAAGGGCAATTTTGGATTTTCCACGTGGGTGTCCTCATCCGTTTTACGTGTGTTCTCATCCCATGGGTGTAATCATAGTATATTTGGGTGCCTTTAGCCGCGCCAGACTAAAATGGCACAAGTGGGCTGGACTTGGGTAATTCATGAGCTTAATAATTTGGGCTACATTAAATTTCTGAAATTGGGTGGAAATGACCCAATGTGCTTAGATTTCTTGAATTAATTTGGCTCGTTTCTATCTCGATCTCAATTTCGATTTCTTCTTTCGTTAACTTCACTAAAAATTAAGTACGTGTTTTGCTTCTAAAAATGCTCAATTTACCTAAAAAAAAAAAAAAAAATCACTACCTTTCTCATAATCAAGTGTAATTAGCAAAAAAATGCGTAAAAAACATGAAATTCTATTAAATTAAGATTAAAATGTTCAAGAAAATCATGCAATTTTCACCAAATCATTGAGTTACCTCTCAACTGTTACCTAAGACTAAGTCTTTATACTAGAACAGTTGATTATACAAATTCAACTTAATCCCTATGACAATGTATTTTAGTCTAATCATCAAAACTTTATACAAATTTTCCAACAACTTCTCAAAGTTATACTTGAGAGAGTGCATTACAAGGTTCACAAAAACTATCAAAGATACATCAAAGAACCTGGCTGACATTTTTTTATAAAGGAAAGAGCTGACGTGAATCAAAGGTATAATGGATTTGTAAACACTTGAAGAAGGTTTGAAGTTGGTATTTTCTGAGGAGAGAGATCTAGACAAAAGTTGTCGAGTTTTAACATGAAGACGCACAACAACCAATGCATTTTCATGTTGGCTTTTTTTAATTCTCTCAAATTGCAACAAAGAACAAAGAAAAAAGCTCTAAACCTTTTCATTACGTTCACTGCCAAGAGAAAATAGTGCACATCACCTTTAATTAACCACAATATTGTTGTGAAAGAGTAATCTATAAACTCTAATTAACACAAGAACCCTAAATTGTGAGAGTTATTCAAATCTTAGTTTACTTATCTAGTTGTTGACTTTTTAGTCTCTACACGTGTCAAGTTTGCTATTCTTATAATTTGTGTTAGTTTCTTAAAACCATGAGGATCTATCCCTTCATTCACCCTCTTCCCTTCCCTCTAGATATTCTATCATTTGAGACCAACATAGTGTAGTCAATAGAATGTAATTAGGAAGTCAAGTATCACACATAAATATTTGTTGTTGCCTCGGTATCCGGTCCAAAGACTAACTAATACGAAAGTTGCTTAAAGCCAGAATTTTGCACTCTATATGGAGTATCACACATAATTAAATATTAATGAGTATGTCTTCTGTGAATCGAAATTCATGTAAACTCTCTTTTTCGAGTGTCACCATTGTGCATATAAAATGTCATTGTTTAAAAAAATGTTTGATTTTTAAATAGTAACACTTTATACGTAACACAGTAATACTTTGTTAATAGTAAGCACAACAATTATTAAGAAAAAAAGATTGAACCCGATTTCAAATGAATCCCAATGAAAACGTTATTCTACTAATTTCTTAGATTCAATATTGAACGACATTATACATATAAATAAGATAAATTTCACTCTTTACCTCCCCCCAAACAAATACCACACAAATCAAAAACATTAACACATGATGATATAACAAATTGGGAAATTCCACAAACACTTGAATCCCTCTAAATCTCAACAAGCTTCTCAAATTTCTTCATAGCTGGAGCAGGCAATCCCAAAAGCACATTGATGCTCTTCCTCTCTCTCCCATGAGACAGAAACAGAATCACTTCCTTTTCAGGCAGGGCAACTGGCCCGGACAAAACAGGCTCTCCCCACCCGAAATCCGTCGTGTGAAACGACAGCCTCGACCACGTCGTGATCAGCAACGTCCCACCCAACGAGGGTCGAGCACGAGTCGTCTCGAAGTAATCTATCGCAGACCTCATATACCCATCCGTCACCATTTTCACAGCCTCTTGCACAAGCTTAACACTAAAAGAAAGCGGATTCTCAACAATTTCCCCTGCATTACCAAGTGAGTTCGTCAAAACGATGGCGTTCCCGAAGTAATTCTCCGGGATTGGAGGAACGAATCTTGGCCGTCCATCGACCGCGAAGAGGAGCTTCGTTTGTTGCTCGGGTTTAAGGTTTAGGGCTTCGGTTCGCGCCCTCCAGACGAAGGCGGAGAGTGCCTCGAACGTGGTGCATTTTTCGAGAGACGAATCTTGCATGGCCTTTTTCCGTATGTGCTCGAGCTTGCCCGAGTCGAAGCAGATGGATCGGTAGAGCATTTCTTCTTGTTCGTAAAGCTGGGCTGCGTTCGACACGTCCTTGATTTCGGCGAATTCGTGGTGGACGAATTCGGGCTTTGGCGGGTTTCGGGCTTTGAGAATTGTTCTGTCCATGAATGGAGGGGATTTCAGCTGATTATGGCCTCTGGCGATTTCTCCCCATGCGTTCACAAATTCCATTGCGCCAATTCCGTCGAACATGCAATGATTCATGCACAACCCCAGTACAAAACCTCCACATTTGAACTTAGTTACCTGCAACAAATTAAAATCCAACACATCTTTTAGGGGAAGTTTTCCCTTTTTTTTTTTTTTAATTGAGATTTGTTCTTTTAATTTTTTAAAATTAAACCTTTTAGTTGTTAAATCAGTCACTCAACTGATTTTGAAAGTTAACGAGCCGAAATTAAAATTTGTCTAGTTAACTTTCAAAATTTAATTTTTTAGTCAGGCAAATACTTGTGTGTATTGGTTACATACATGCAATAGGTACCACTTGATTCAATTTTCTAAAATGAGTGAATGTTACCTTTGAGTTATGACAAATATAATATTAGTTCAAATAGTGTACAGTATTCAAATAAAGTATAGTATTAACTCACATATTGTATATTGTATATGTATTACTTCAAATATTAAATAGTTTAGTCATTTGAGTAACAGAGTTTAAAAGTTAACAATGTGAATTCTGTAACAAATTAGGAAAACAAATGTCATATCATTTCAAAATCAGCTAAAAATTGATTGTAGCCTGTCAAATGACTAAAATTTTGAATTTTGAAAAATTAACAGAGCAAAATTCAGTTTAACAATCACCTGAGCGACTAGAGGAGGGATTTCGAGTATGTTCCGGGCCCCCGGAATGTCGTAAACGAGCTTTCCAAGAGTGACGGGGTCGGGCTTCGTGATATCGCCCAATTCCTCAAGGTCACAATCAGCCTCGGCCTCAACAAACACAGCACCTTCCCCTGTACAATCCACAATAAGCTTCATCTCCGGGCTGATGCTCAGCCGCCCTGCCAACGGGTAGTAGTGAACGAGCACCTTCGACAACGCATCCTTCAAAACTGCCACAGCCTCCTCGTTCCCCCTCTCCTCCGATTTGAAGCAGTAAATTGTACGAACGATAACCGCGATGTTTTGGTCAAGGTTAGATAGGAAGTAGAGCCCCTTCTCTGTTTCCTCTGATGGTTGGACTAGAGTTGGTTCCCCTTGCTTCACATTAAGTGTGAATCCATTTTCCATTTTGAAAATATTGATCAACAATCTTTACCTCTAAATTTATAGTATATAAACAAAAAAATATGTTAGTTCCTGCTTGCTTATTAGTCAATTTCGCATAGTACATATTGTAATTAGATAAAAAAAAATTGTACAGATTGCAAATTGAAGCGAAAAATGTATGTACCTGATGTGTGCAAATGAAGACTGTGATCAGCATGGGAGTGGAAATGAGATTATATAGGGGGAACATGGTGTAAGAAAATGGACAAATGGGTCTGATTTGGTTAACAAAGATTGATGTAATGAAAGGGATATTCATACGCAATGATATCTTATTGGGAGAAAATTCAACGAGTGGTTTTGTGACTGCATTATTTTGAACAAGTTTTTCCAAGAAAGATTCTGAAGATGAAATATGGTTGAGGT
Organism: Galeopsis tetrahit; assembly: GCA_963675135.1. Classification (NCBI taxonomy): domain Eukaryota; kingdom Viridiplantae; phylum Streptophyta; class Magnoliopsida; order Lamiales; family Lamiaceae; genus Galeopsis; species Galeopsis tetrahit. Next base: position 43,800,877 of record OY776134.1, read on the forward strand.
AGGCTACTTGCTCCAAAACCAAAATATTACCAGTAATATCATATATTTGGGGGGGTATTGGACAAAATAGTCACGTGGGGGGTAGTGTTTGGTGGGGTTGGCATCCAAATTTTATTTTCTTTAATTTTATATTGACCAATCTTTTTATTTTAATTTTTTAATCACATAGTAGTATTTTATTGTAGGAATCAAATAAAAGGACAGAGGAGAAGATTATGATTATATGTGTAAGTTATTTATTTTACATTAAATTAAGCATATAATTTGTAGTTTGTAAACTTTCAGACCCTTAAAATAGTCATCACACTATTTTAATTTTACACAAATTAAATATTACTCCATTCGTTCATAAAATATAGTCTCATTTGCCTTATATTTTTTGTCCACTAAATGTAGTCCCATACACTTTATGGAAACTATCACCCTTCAACCATAGTGGCAGTGTTAACTTGCAGAGAGTAGCATGTTTTGTAATCTTTTCGGTTAATCACGCTATGGATCTTTAACCATTAGTAATTTTCAAATGGCTCCCACCTGCAAGAATTTCGTGTAAAAGGTTCTACTTTCAGTTTTTTTTTTTTTTTTTTTTGAATTACATTAAATACCCATCCCTTTTCCCCTCCCCATGACTCGAACCCAGGATCTAAAGTCTAGGTAGTGGTGCTCTATCCACTTGAGCTATCCAACTTCATCCTTATTCCTTTTAAAAGGGGTGCAACACGAGGACCTCCTAGGGGGTCACCCATCCTAGTACTACTCTCGCCCAAGCACGCTTAACTTCGAAGTTCTGATGGGATCCGGTGCATTAGTGCTGGTATGATCGCACCCGGTTCTACTTTCAGTTTTATAAAAGTTTCTTTATAATCATAACTTGTAAAATGCGGTGTTGGAAGAAATGCATATTATTGGTTTACATTATATTATTGTGATGTTTTTAATTTTCAAATATTTATTTAATGATCAAGTTTTGCGTGAGACCGTCTCTTCTTCTTGTAAAATTGTTATTACTTTATAATTTAATGTTATCACTTTTTTAAAAAATTGTACTCCCTCCGTCCCGGGATAACTTGCATAGTTTGACCGGCACGTTGTTTAAGAAAAGTGGATTTAGTGGTTGATGATGTAAGATAAATGAGGGGTATTTTAGGTAATTTGATAATGTGTAAAGTAGATTTGATGATGTGTAAAGTGAAATGTATGAAAAAAGGGGAGCGACAAATTTGAAAATAAAATGATGTTGTGAGATTATTAATTTTGTGGGGTATTTCTATAAAAAGAGTATGCAAGTAATTTTGGGACATCTCAATAAGAAAAGTGTGCAAGTAAAGTATCACTTTTTTAAAAAATAAAATAAAATAAAATATACTCTTAAAGCAAAGATTTAAAAAGTGATACAATTTACATTAAAAATAATAAATTTATATTGAAAAAAATAATGGTCTCACACTCGCACAAGTTTTTTTCTGATTTAATTTAATCTACAAATGTATAGGAAATTTATTGTAAATATATTGTATTTTTAGTTTTAAATGATGAGACAAATAAAATAAGATCATTTAAATATGAAACACTTGTCAATCATGAAAAACATGTTTCAATTCAACGTTTCCAAATGAAAAAGAAATAATATTTCAAATAAAAAATGTATAAAAGTTTATCCGTAAACAACATTGTTGTACACTTTCATGATCTTTCATTGGAAGAAACTTCATTTGAAGAAATGGGAAGTTTTGTGTGCCTCAAAAAAAGATGGTGGCTTGGGTTTTCGAAGTTTGATCCATTTTAATAAAACTTTATTGGCCAAACAACTTTGGAGAATCATTACGCAGCCGGATACGCTCATTGGTAAAATCTTCAAAGCACGGTATTTTAAACATACGGGGTTTTCTGATATCGGATTGGGCTCCAATCCTTCTTTTGTGTGGAGATCTCTAATATGGAGTCGTGATATTTTAGAACTGGGAGGCCGATGGAAGATTGGCAATGGTGCTGATACTCATATATTTAAAGATCGATGGGTTACGGGTTTAAATGATGGGCGAATATCTTCTAAGCTTGCTAGTGGTTCAAGTGTTAGTAGATTTCTTTTAAATTCTGGAGCGTGGAATGAGCATCTGATTCGACAGGCTTTTTTGCCTTTTGAGGCTGATCGAATTTTGGAGATGACAACTTCTGGTATGCATGAACAAGATAAGCTCTTTTGGCCGATTTCCTCATCTGGTAAGTACACAGTAGCTACGGGCTATGGAGTCGCGAATAAGATGGATAAGGGACTCGGTGGTTCAGCTGGTATTGGCACATCAAATGCAAGAGAAGGTCATACTCTTTTGCAGAAAATTTGGAAACTCAAGGTGCCGCCTAAGGTACGCATTTTCTGCTGGAAATTTCTGAATAATATGATCCCTTCTAAAGGGAGTTTAGCCATGCATCATGTGCCTGTGGATACAACATGCAGTTTGTGTGGTTTTTTCTGGGCCGATTCTTTGCATTGCATCTTTAAATGTCCTTTTGCTAAAAATACATGGAAGAACCAAAGTCTGCGGTATAACATTAAGGATGCTACACGAGGGGATTGTAAGGGCTTTGTACTTTGGTGTGCTCAAATGATGGATAGTGATAGTATGGCTTTGATTTGGATGATTGCTTGGGCAATATGGAAAGAGAGGTGTAGATTGATACATGAAAAAGACGGGGACAATGGGCTGAAAAGATTGTATGACTATGTGCAATTCAATGTGAATTGGTCTGTTTCGTATTGGCATGAATATCTGAATGCAAAAAACATAAATGGCACATGTCAGGACTTCATAGCTAAACAGAAGGAAATGCATCATTCGGATGGACAGGGCATTTTGCTTTATACTGATGCAGCTTTTAACCCACAGCGGAATTTTTATGCGGTTGGTTTTGTTGTTCTGAACAAAGAGAGGAATGTACTATTTGCAGGAGCACAAAGAGTTAAGAATATGGGAACAATGCTTTCAACATAATATTAAGATTAATGGTGTTAGATCGGATTCGTCTGATGCAGTTAACTGTATAACTGAAAACCTGGATTACGGAAATGTTGAACAGGAAATGGTGAGCAATATCAAACGCCTATTGCAACAGGTTAAAGTGTGGGACTGTCAATATGTGCCGAGAGATGCAAATTACATAGCTCATGCATTAGCTCAAAGTATTTACCACACTTCATTGCCTCAAGATTGGTGTGAAGATGATTGTCTACAGTATTACAAGGATCTTGCCAGTTCCTACTCTTTTCTGTAAGAGTGGTTGTTTTTGTTTTGATCTATCCTTGTTTTATTGTCAAAAAAAAAAAAAAAAAAGATCTTTCATGAGACTATTTTTATCCATGCCCTCCCACACCCCACCCTTTTAATAATTTCTCTCTCCTCTACATACACACCCTTCTACTCTTTATTTTTTTCATACTTTATCAACAACTCCCCACAACCTTCAAATATATTATTTTTTAATTATATATTATCTATAATCAATTTTTATTATATTTAAAAGACTTAAAAAATCTATTAAATTATTTAAGATTAATAATTTGTAAATTATAATAAAAAGACATTTTATCCTACAATTCATATAAACTACAATTTCAAATATAAAATTAAATTACAAGAGTTGAAAATTTAAAATACAGTACAATATTGTAAATAAATAAATTATACTACAAATAAATGACTTAGATCCACAATAGTTAAAAAAATCTTGAGAGTTTATAATCTTCTATGTTCAGAAAAGATTGAAAATTAGAATAATATTGAAAGGGAATAATTTGAGGAATTTGAAAAATAATTTGAATGAATAGAAAATGATAAAGTAAAAATTTGAAAAAAATAATTAAATTAGAGGAGAATATAGAGAATATTAAATTATAATATAAAACCTATCAATATTGGTCTCTATTTGTAAACAAAAAAAATTATGAATTTTGATATAGTATATATACATAATTTTTTTAATCTATATATATAATAACATAATAGTGGCTTTCTGAACAAGTTCCCGCCTAAATGTTGAAGTATTAAAATATTATTATTTTTGTGAGCCCCACCAATAAAATATCATCTTTTAAAATTATTTTCCACTGTCTTCCTTTATTTTCATTCTCTCTCTCATCTCTCCGGTTGTGCCGGTCAATTTTTCTTCTTAGTTTCTTCATTATTTTCTTCTCCACCAAATTTTCTTTCTTCTAGCTATTCTCCTCCACCAATTTTCTCTCTTCTATAATCTTCTTCCCTAACAAATTATGATCAATCTTTTTTTTAAATCTATTATCCTCTCATTCTTCATTCCACTCTCTCCACCCTTTTTCCCGTAATTTTCTATTCTTTTTTTCTTCATAGTATGTTTTATCATGGGTTCTTCTAACAAATTATCCCCAAAATTGCAGATTTCAAAATAAATACGATCATTGTTGTGTTTTCTCCATTAATCGTTTTTTCTACTCATTTTTTTAGTCCGATTCTTCTAACAAATTATTCTGAGTTTTTAATTTTCGATTGGCTTCTTCCTCTCTTTCCAACGCCTTTGACCCCTGATTTGAAATTAAACTTTATAAAGACTAGTTTTTTGCCCGCGCGATGCACGGGCCTGATTTAATTTTTTTTAATCGGTAAAAAAACATATATATAAATTTTGCCCGTGTCATAAAATATCTTGAGCTAAATTTCATTTCTAATTTATTATACCCAACTACATTACAAATATTTCTAGTTATGTAGTTATATTTTGATTTCTTTTATTTTCTACATTCGTGGACAATAGAAAACTGGAGACCCTTCCAAGAGAATTTTTTTCGTAGAAAACAATAAAGACACTTCAAGGCCACCTAAACGATGTGTTGAAATGTAGAATATTCAGATTAATACATGAAATTTAATAGTTCATTAATTTTTTTCTTTAAAATTCGTCATATTCCCCTCCAGCAAGACGGCTGCTCTTGGGAAAATAAATTAGTGCTTTTTTTTTTTTTGAACTGTAAAATCGATTTATCATTCTCGATACTTGAGCTACTCAACCCATAATATTTACATCTCTAAAATGTAACTTACAACAAAAATTATGTGTGTATTACATCCATACTCAGCACACCAGAGCCACCACATAAATGGTGCACCTCAGTGTCCACTTATATTCTTCCATCTTAAAACCCATTCTTTCTTCCATCACAGCACTACAGAATTATCCATACACTCTTGACTTCTGCCATCCTTAATTCATTTCTGTCTTCATGCTTGTATACGGATCCACACACCAAGCTATTATGGTAGAGTTTGTTTTGATTAATTCTCCTCTTGCCAGCCAAGACAACAATAGTATCTTAATATTATCCACAGAGCTTTTCACCACAAGCTATGTATTTGAGAAGCACAAAGACATTCCAAGCAAATTAATATCTTAATTTTAAACAAATCATAGGGTTAATCAACAAAAACCTTTTTTGTCCTCCCAAACAATATTTTCAACCGCCATGTTGCTTTGAATTCCTCAAAGCCACTATCATCACATATCCATTTCTCACGTTTCGGCTTTCCGTCAGTTTCATTCAATAGAAAACACATTATAAATACATAATTTGAGATCAGTAATATATGCAAAAAGATGTCAGTAAACATAACGGGAAAATTGCACTTTTAGTCCTGTAAGAATATTTCAAAATCACTTTTAGTCCTGATATTTGAAAGTGGTCCTTTTTCATGCAAAAGTGGTCCTATATGTTAGATTTAGATGGAAACTGTTAGTTTTAGGGTTAAAACTGTTAGTTTGAAAATAATAATAGTATTAAATATAAATTAATTATATATACTGTAATCAGTATATCCTTAAACTATAAATTAATTGAAAATATATATATATATATATATATATATATCTGAAATACAAGAAATATTTTTTTTTAAATCAAATAATAATTTATGTTGCATCTGATTTTTTTTTTGAAGAATTAGAATATAATTTAAAAATACTAAAAAAGTAATATTTTCAAACCAAATAATAATCTGAATAAAAATCTATTAAAATAAAAACATTTATATAAAATCTGTGTTTAAATATAATTTGAAAATACAAAATATAATTCAAATAAAGTCAATATTAAATGATTATCAAATATAATTTAAAAAATATTAATTACAATTATTTAAAACGAAAATCCATTAAATTTTAGAGATAATAAATTATGAGGTAAAAAATCTCATAGAAGTATATGTATATATCTCCCCCTCCCCTTTTCTTCTGCCCAGCCCAGCGAACCCCGATCGCTGCTAACGCTGCCACTTTGGTCCATTCTCGTCATCACCTTGCCGACACACCCATCACCACGGTCGCGCCACCACCACCACCGCCATGCCACCACCGTTAACTCCGTATTTCATGAAAAATACGACTACAAAATTTAAATTCGGTTATGGAATTTATGGAGACTACCTAATTTCGTGTCAGTGGTAGGAATCAAAGCCCCTTGTCAATTTTAAATTTTAATCTCTCCCTCATCTCCAATTTGGGAATTTTCATTGCCATTTTTTCTGCAATTTTTGATCGGTTTTCTTAACTTAGCTTTTTCTGATTTTTTATATTCTTATTAGTGTTTGGGACTGGGCTAAGGGCGTGGTGTGAATGACGGGCTTGTCAAAATCTATATTGGAGGAGCGGTGAGTGATTGGGATGTCGCCGGAAATGTCCGCCTGGGAGGGAGATTCGCAGGCAAATTTCTGAGTTTGATGGGTGGAAGCTGAAAATTTAATACTCCGTATTATAATTTTTAATTATATTATAATTATAAAATTTTGAATTGAATTTAATTAAAAATTATATTGAGTTGACTGTGCGTGAAGTTCACCCACATTTTCTGTTAGTATTTAACGGAAGTAATTTTATGGGACTAGAAGTGATGGAAAAAAGACCAAAAGTGATTTGGAGCTATTCCTACCGGACTAAAAGTGCATTTTTCCCTAAACATAACATATAAATCATGAAAGTTCCTATAACTGAAACACAAACTCCAATTTACCACAGACAAGCAACAATCAGTTACTTCATCTCCAAAATGTAAGAAAAAATATTAAAGCAAAATTACGTTACATACATCATAAACCATTGAAATCAAAAGATCCATATTATTAATACCCATCAATAGATTTTCAAGAAAAAGAAAATCAATATCAACACATAATATAGATGCACTTAACTCGCATATGAATTTCAAATAAAATGTCTCACAACAGTTTCCTCCAAGTAACCAATTGAATAGTAAAACAACAAAAAAGAATTACTATAATTATACCTTAAATGAAATTAAATAATACTCACATAAGGTGGAGCGGGAGAAAGGTAAGAGATGTTAGTTGGGCTTTTCAATACTCACATAAGGTGGAGCGGGAGAAAGGTAAGAGATGTTAGTTGGGCTTTTCTACGGTGAGATAGGGGTTTCGCGCTGTCTTACATAAAGCATCCAATAAAAACTTGACATGTCATTTAACTTCGCTATAAGCGATCGCACTTCGCAAATATCTTTAAAATTTTAATTTTAATGAAAAAAAATATAAAATTACCGAAATGTCCACCATAGAAAGACCCATGTTAGTTTCTCCAGGGAAGATATACTATTGTTCGAGCACAAGCAATTGCTAGAATCAAGAAAATCATTTCAAATAATTACTGCAATTTTATTTATTTTTTTAAATGAACAAAGGGTAGCAGAAGAAAGCAGTACCAAAATGGGAAGGCAAGAAATTCAATTATTGCTTTGTTGTATTTTGGAGGATACCTTCGGCGACTGTGGACCGTTAGAGTCTCTTTTCCGGGGCCATAAGCTCCTTCTTCTTCAATCCCAATTTGAGTATGCATCCGAAGAAGGAGATTGACACTTGACGAAGATGTAGCAGCGTTACCTCTGTCATTTGTTGACTGAAATCTGCTAAAAACAAATGACAGACAAAAAAAAAAAAAAATTTGATGATCTGAAAATGGAATCGAATTCACCATTATCAGAGATAAGAAACGTCATTACATATAGAAGGAAGGGCAGGGTTGAATTAGAATATGAACAGTTTTTGTTGGAAAGACAATGAACCGTCCACGATTGTGCTTGGGGAAGACAGAGAACCAAATGTATGTATTATGTGTGCCACATCAGCAATAGAAACCTATGACACATGGCAGAAGGAGGAGAGGTCTCAAATGCACACATGTCGAAAGCAGGAGAGCCCTCATCCTCCTTTTATATATATATATATATATATTAACTTAATTGAGAAAGATTTCAATCTGGAACAATTCAATTCACACAATTATTGCTCCATGAGTTAATTTGCAAATTGAACATGTATTCATCAGATTTTTTTTTGGCTTTGTACTATTAAACAAGCTTTCTACTCAATTTTTTAGTCAGTAAATAATTTGCAATCCTTAATTTAATATTCATACTATATATAAAAAATACTCCAAAATTCACACATATGATATTAATTCTATTGTATGTATACAAAAAATCATTTAATAACATCACACTGTTCATATAAGTTTATTAATATATAAACCGTGCATCGCACGGGAGAAATACTAGTAATATTATAAAATTAGAATTATAAAATTTATTCAAATAAAATTTAAATATCCAATTATGTATTGACACGTGTCATTTCTTAAGAAGGTGTTGAGACAAACCTTTCGGGGTGTCTTAAATAATATAATTTTGATTTATTTTATTTTTTATTTTTTTGTCTTTAAGTTAGTTGGGGGCGTCACACCCCAGGCCATAAAGATGGTCTGAGAATCAGAATCGAGACAATTTTTTTTAATCGTCTATTCCTTTTTTACTTTTGAGAAAGCATCGTACAACTGATTTGACGATTGTTATCAAGTAATTCGGGTAGGTTAGACGTCTCAAACCAAGTAGAATACTTGAAGATATAAGAAATAACTGCTCTAGGATAGTAATTCAAAAAGTAAGCAACGAGACAAACAGCACACAAGAATTTAAGTGGTTCGATCAATGTGATCTACATCCACTGGACCAGACGAGTACTTCTTTGATTGATCAAGAATGTTTACACACTCATTCACTCGGAATAGGATATTTCCTCACTTCACTCGTGAACTCACACAACTCAAAGATTACAAAACGTACTACAAATGCATCAAACCTTTACAATGTACACAAACAAGAGTTTATAAAGACCAAAGGTAGTTGCTGCTGTTAGGAACTGTTTTGAGTAGTTATCAACCGTTTGCAACCGCTTGTAACAACCCATGTGCTCTGTTATTGCCCAACTGAAATGGTAGTTATGCCCTCAAGTTGTTGTAACTGTAAAACAGTTAGTTAAACTAACTAACTTCGAACCAGAAGACTTGTCCATAAAGATCAGATCACTACTTAGTGTCCTGATACTCAACTCTTCTGCTCTGATGATCAAAAGCTAACTCTGCTGATAGACTTCATACTGTGCTGATCTTAACTGCACTGACCAAGTACTGTGCTGACCCAAGTACTGTGCTGACCTGGTACTGAGCTGATCTACTCTGCTGAAGTACTGATCTTAGTCCAGTCTGCTGAAGTACTGATCTTAGTCCAGTACTGTGCTGATCTTATTGTGCTGATCCCAACTGTGCTGAACTCTAAGCATCACCTTCTCATCTGATTGAAACCCTTCAACTCATCTGATAAGGCCTAAGTTATCTTATCTGATCCTATCAGCTACTACTCACTTAGTGTGCTAATTTTGAAATTATGAGATAACACTCACAATTCTCCACCTTTAGCTCATAATCGAACTAACCTCCACCAAAAACACCAACACTATCCTCCTCAAAGAATAGCCTCCACTACTGATCTTCTGCCACAAGAACAGTAGCCTTCTCCTCAGAGGAATTAATGCAGTCCAATAAGTCTAAGACACAAGCCAAACTTCTCTTTTGGCAATGCCTTAGTGAACGCATCAGCAGGGTTCTCCTCTGTAGCAATCTTCACTACCTGGACCACCCCCTTCTCTACAATATCTCTTACAAAGTACAGCTTCACATCTATATGTTTAGTTCTCTCATGATACCCCTGATGCTTTGCAAGATGTATTGCACTTTGGTTATCACAGAAGACAGTCACACTTCTTTGTGATATACCAAACTCCTTCAAGATCCCCTTAAGCCACATGCTCTCCTTCACTGCTTCAGTCAAAGCCACATATTCTGATTCTGTAGTAGATAATGCAACTACGGACTGATGTATTGACCTCCATGATATAGCTGTACCAAATAAGGTGAACACATACCCTGTCAAGGACTTTCTTGTGTCTACATTGGCTGCATAGTCGGCATCAACATATCCCACAAGTGCTTCTCCCTCATCTGATATCTTCTGAAATTTCAGACCTTTCTCAGCTGATCCCAGAACATATCTCATGACCCACTTAACTGTCTCCCAATGACTTAAGCCTGGATCACTCATGTATCTGCTGATTACACTCATTGCATGAGTTAAATCTGGTCTACAACACACCATAGCATACATTAAACTCCCTACTGCACTGGCATAAGGAACCTTACTCATCTGAGTTCTTTCTTGGCTGTTCTTGGGACACATCTGATTGGATAGCTTCTGATGCTGGCCAATTGGTGTAGAAACTGACTTAGCTTGATGCATCCTAAATCTCTCTAGCACCTTCTTCAGATAGGTAGGCTGACTCAGCTGAATTGCTCCCTCAACTCTACTGATCTCCATCCCCAAGATCACTTTAGCTTCACCAAGATCTTTCATCTCAAACTCCCTTTTGAGAATCTCTTTCACTTGATTGATACTGTTAATAGACTCCCCAGCTATTAACATATCATCAACATACAGCAGAAGATAGGTAACTGAACTTCCAACTCTTCTGAAGTAAACACAGCTGTCATACAAACTTCTTGCAAAACCAGCCGAGCAAATGTACTCATCAAACCTTAAGTACCATTGTCTAGGGCTTTGTTTGAGGCCATAGAGTGATTTTCTGAGTAAGCACACTTTGTCTTCTCCATCTTCTATGTCCAACCCTTCTGGTATTTTCATGTAGATCTTCTCATCTAGAGTCCCATGAAGAAATGCTGTGGTCACATCCATCTGATGCAGCTCCAATTCATATTGAGCAACCATAGCCAACAAGATTCCGATGCTACAATGCTTAACAACAGGAGAGAAGATCTCATTAAAGTCAATACCTTCTTTCTGTGTAAATCCTTTAGCTACAAGCCTTGCCTTGTACCTAATCTTGCCACCTCTCTGAGCCTCCACCTTCTTCTTGTAGATCCACTTACACCCAACAAGTTTCTTGTTCTTAGGCCTCTCAACAATCTCCCAAGTCTGGTTTTTGTTCAGAGATAACAGTTCTTCCTCCATAGCAACTAACCACTTCTCTTTGTCATGGCAGTTGATGGCTTCTGTGTAAGTTTTAGGCTCCAGAGACTCCACCTCAAGGGCTGCACATAATGCAAATGATACAATGTCAGCTTGACCATACCTCTGAGGTGGGTGGACTTCTCTTCTGGTTCTGTCCCTAGTGAGCTGATAGTCATGAAGCTCAGTATCACTATGAGTAGTCTCCTCCTCATCTGGATCAATCTGATCTTCAGTTACTGTTCTGGTTTCAACATGCTCCACCTCAACCTGTGTCTCATCTGGTCTGTTGTGTGCTGAACTAGAACTTGCCTCTTCTTTCAATGGCATTCTACTTTCATCAAAAGTTACATCTCTGCTGATAATACACTTCTGCATTCCAGCTTCAAGGCACCACAACCTATACCCTTTCACTCCTGAAGGATACCCTACGAACACACACTTCAAGGCTCGAGGCTCAAGCTTATCTTGCTTGACATGGGCATATGCTAAACAACCATAAACTTTCAAATTACTGTACTCAGCTGTATGGCCAGACCATAACTCTTCTGGGGTTTTAAATTGCACAGCTGAGGAAGGGCTTCTGTTTATCAAATAGGCTGTTGTTGACACTGCTTCTCCCCAAAATACTTTAGGCAATCCAGAGCTGCTCAACATGCATCTAACTCTCTCAAGCAAAGTCTGGTTCATTCTCTCAGCAACTCCATTCTGCTGAGGTGTACCTGGTACTGTTCTGTGCCTCACTATACCCTTCTTCTTGCAGAAAACATTGAACTCTTCTGATATGAATTCCAGCCCATTATCAGTTCTCAAATGTTTGAGCTTCTTTCCAGAGACATTCTCAACCTCAGTGAGCCATTCCTTGAACTTTTCAAATGCTTCTGACTTGGATTTCAGGATAGTGATCCATACCTTTCTTGAGTAGTCATCTATGATAGACATGAAGTATCTCCCACCACTTCTGGTCTGATTCCTAGCTGGCCCCCATAAATCTGAATGGACATAGTCCAAATTCCTTTGGTAGAGTGTGAAATCTTCCCAAACTTCAATCTCTTGGATTTCCCAAGAATGCAGTGCTCACACAAATCAAGCTTTGTGATCTTGTCACCACCTAGCAATCCTTGCTTACTTAGCTCAAGTAGGCCCTTCTCTCCTACATGACCTAGTCTTCTGTGCCACAACATTGAGTTGTCTTGCACCCTTGCCACATCTGATCTCCCAACTACTGTTCCTCCCTTAAGAAAGTAGAGATCTTGCCTTCTCTCACCTTTAAGAACAGTAAATTCCCCCTTTGAAACTCTGAGCTCTCCATCTTCTGACTGGAATTTGTAGCCCATTGAATCCAGCATACCAAGAGATATCAAATTTCTCTTGAGTTCAGGAACATACCTGACCCTCCTGAGAATCCTCACTACTCCATCATACATCTTCAAGTGTACTGTACCTTCACCTTTGACTTTGCAAGTGTGATCATTCCCTAACAACACAGAACCTCCATTCTGATGCTTAAAATCATGAAACCAATCTCTCCTTGGAGTCATGTGGAAAGAACACCCTGAATCTAAAATCCAATCTTGCTGTTCTTTAGTGGAAGTGATGGATAGGGACTGAGCTGACTCATAGCCTTTCTGCTCCTTATCTTCTTGGGTTTGATTTGCTTGATTCTTATCAACAGGGTTCTTGGGACCAGCTTTTCTCATAAGCTGTTTGTACTTGTAACAAGTACTCTTAAAGTGCCCAGGTTTGTTGCAATGGTGGCATACAACTTCCCCTTGATTTGACACAACTGATTTTCCCTTATCAGCTCCCTTGGGTTGACTAGACCCCTTCTTGGAGACAGATTTCTTCTGACCTCCCTTGATTGCCAATCCTTCTCCACTACTGCTCTTATCTCCTTGAGATGTTTTATTATGCAGCAGCTTGGACTTGACAGCCAAGATCACATCCTCCAATGTGATTGCCTCCTTTCTACCATACAAGATGGTGTCCTTTAGGATTTCAAAGGACTTAGGAAGAGCACTCAACAAGATCAGAGCCTTATCCTCTTCATCTAACTTGACATCCAAATTCTCCAGATCATCAAGAATCTTGTTGAACTCATCTAGCTGCTCCGTAATGGGTTTGTCATCTCCCATTCTAAAGGCATACAACTTCTGCTTCGAATAGAGTCGGTTAACAAGAGTTTTCACCATATATAACTTCTCAAGCTTATCACAAACCTCCTTCGCTGTCTTCTCTTTAGCAACCTCCCTCAAGACCTTATCTCCAAGGCAGAGTAGGATCGTGCTTCGAGCTTTTCTGAGCAACTTGCTCTTTTAAGCCGCAGCTGTTGCAGATTCCTCTGCAATCTCCTCGGATTCTTCGAGAGCCTCGAATAATCCTTGCTGTTCAAGGAGGGCCTGCATCTTGACCTTCCACAGCCCAAAATCTCCCGTGCCTGTAAACTTCTCTATGTTGTACTTGGTAGAATTCTCTATCTTCGATCTGCAGTTACTTCGGTTTCCCACAGACGGCGCCAATTGTCAAGTAATTCGGGTAGGTTAGACGTCTCCAACCAAGTAGAATACTTGAAGATATAAGAAATAACTGCTCTAGGATAGTAATTCAAAAAGTAAGCAACGAGACAAACAGCACACAAGAATTTAAGTGGTTCGATCAATGTGATCTACATCCACTTGACCAGACGAGTACTTCTTTGATTGATCAAGAATGTTTACACACTCATTCACTCGGAATAGGATATTTCCTCACTTCACTCGTGAACTCACACAACTCAAAGATTATAAAACGTACTACAAATGCATCCAACCTTTACAATGTACACAAACAAGAGTTTATAAAGACCAAAGGTAGTTGCTGCTGTTAGGAACTGTTTTGAGTAGTTATCAACCGTTTGCAACCGCTTGTAACAACCCATGTGCTCTGTTATTGCCCAACTGAAATGGTAGTTATGCCCTCAAGTTGTTGTAACTGTAAAACAGTTAGTTAAACTAACTAATTTCGAACCAGAAGACTTGTCCATAAAGATCAGATCACTACTTAGTGTTCTGATACTCAACTCTTCTGCTCTGATGATCAAAAGCTAACTCTGCTGATAGACTTCATACTGTGCTGATCTTAACTGCACTGACCAAGTACTGTGCTGACCCAAGTACTGTGCTGACCTGGTACTGAGCTGATCTACTCTGCTGAAGTACTGATCTTAGTCCAGTCTGCTGAAGTACTGATCTTAGTCCAGTACTGTGCTGATCTTACTGTGCTGATCCCAACTGTGCTGAACTCTAAGCATCACCTTCTCATCTGATTGAAACCCTTCAACTCATCTGATAAGGCCTAAGTTATCTTATCTGATCCTATCAGCTCACTACTCACTTAGTGTGCTGATTCTGAAATTATGAGATAACACTCACAATTGCGTATAAAAATTGACTTAAAAAGGTAAACATTTATTGTAAAGAACGATTGACATTAACTTTTACTGTTTACTGGAGCATTATCTTCACGCAATATTTCATCGAAATTACTCAATATCATTTGAGAAACTTGAATATTAGTGGCAAAAATTTATATGCAATATTGGCTAATTTAGTCAAAATTCGTGGGTTAAATGTGGGTTAACGCGGATCAATACGGGTCAAAGCGGGTCAATTTTAATTACTCCTATAATACTCCCTCCGTTCGTCTATAAGTTTCATGTTACTTTTTGGCACAGAGATTAAAAAAAATGATTAAATAATAGATATAGTACAAGTGATGTGATTGAGAGAGGAGAGAGATAGAGAGAAAAAGTAAGATATAAAGTGAAGTGTAAGAAAAAGTATTTACCAAAAAAGGTATGTGAAGCTAATAGGTGAACGGACCAAAATGGTAAAATGGGAAGCTTATAGGCGGACAGAGTGAGTATATATTTTTGCTCTAAAATATTATGTTACTACATGACCAAAACTATATTACTACATGACATAAATTTTGTCACTACAAGACCAAAAGTGTATTACTGCAAGTCCAAAAAAGTTCTGGACACTTATTTTTTTTGAGCAAAATTACTAAAATAATTCTGACTTATTCGGCTACTACATGACTAAAATAATGTTACTAAAAGACCAAAATTTTATCACTATAAGGTCAAAAGTGTATTACTACATGTCAAAAAATATTCTGGACAAATATTTCATATAATAACACTAGCCCAATATTAATATATTTTAATGTAAATATATATACATAAAAATTGTAATTATGTCAATTTTTTAAATTATATATATATATATATATATAAATCGCCTCACCTAAACATCGAATCCTACACTAAACTGGTGCAGAGTTTATTGCTTTTGGGCCTTTTGCCTCATCGAATCCTACACTAAACCGTGACAAGGTGTAAAGTAAAGCCCATTAGGCCTTCATGCTTTTGGGTTGGATTATTAGTTTTAACTACCGTTTAACGATAATTAATTGTATATAATTTCAATAATGCGATGTAGTTCTATTAATAAATTAAATTAATAAATATAAATGACAATAATATTCTTTTAAATTTAAATAACTATAAATATTTAATTATAAAATAATATGTATATTTAGAATTGTCAAATATCTTGGACAGGGGGACAATATCTGCTCGCAGGGCCACCTTTTTTGCGCCGGGTCGGCCAAGGATGACCTATCAAATCACCTTTTTTGGGCCGGATCCGGCTGACCCAACACGGATCCACCGGACTTTGGACGGAATGTGATTCATCAAATTAAAATGACCGATTTTTTATAACTAAAAAATAAAATAAATAAATGTTTAATATTTATAATTAAACTAAACTGGTGCAGAGTGTATGGACCGTGACAAGGTAGAAAAGCCCATTAGGCCTTCATGCTTTTGGGCTGGATTATTAGGTAATACATTTGGGCCACGTTATTTAATTGTCCCCCTTTTCATTGTGTTCACCCTCTATTTGTTATAGGGCACGGTTAAAGACACACACCAATGTATTGAGGACACCCACGCGATGAGGACACACACAATGGGATGAGTACACCCACGTGTAAATCTAAAAAATACCCTTCTCATTTTAAACCCTAATTAAATCATTTATCTTCCCCAATTTCTCACATTTTCACACACAAAAGGGGTGCACCCACCTCCCCCTCCCTCCCAATCGGCGTCGCCGCCCACCACCCCTCCCACCCTAGTGGCGCCGCCGCCCACCTCCTCTACCTTTAGTCTGCGTTGTCGCCCGCCCTCGCCCCCGCAGCGCCATCTCCTCCCCTCTCCCTCCAATCGTCGGCCTCCTCCCAACGGCACGGCCGTCGTCGCCCTACTCCCAGCGGCGCGGCCGATCGCACCCCTCCTCCTTCGTGTCCTGTCCTCTCCACCGCCATCTCCCTCAAGTCGCCGCAGCGCCGCCGCTGCTTTGAAGAAGGACGCGGCCACCGTCTCTCTCATCCCAGCGACGCGGCCGTTCGCACCCCTCTCCTCTCCGACACCATCTCCCCTCGCCGCCGCCGCCGCTTCAGGTAAGTTTACGAAAATTAGATTTTTGAAAAAATTAGGGTTTTTGTAAAAATTAGGATTTTTTCAGTTTGTTAGGGATTATTTTCAAACAACTTGTGTTTGTTCTTGAAATTTTTTTGAACAATTTGCGTATGTTAGGGAAATTTTTTCGAACAACTTGATTTTGTTGGGTAAAAATTTTCGATCATGGTTTTTTTCAGTTTGTTAGGGATTATTTTCGAACAACTTGTATTTGTTCATGAATTTTTTTCAATTTGTGTATGTTGGGGAAAAAATTTCGAACAACTTGATTTTGTTGGGTAAAATTTTTCGAACAAGATGTCCGATTTTTTTTTTCGGACAAATGAAAGTTGTTCATGATTTTTTTTCGATCACAGTTTGTTGGGTAAAAATATTCTTACATCTTAAGAAATTTTTTATTTTTATTTTTGTTGAAATTTTGTGTTTTTTGAGTTTTTTTTTGTTGAAAAATGGTGTTCGTTTTGGTGGTGGTGGTGGAGGTGGAGATGATTCTGTGAAATAGAATGGGTGGGTGTACTCATCTTCGTTTTTTTCATAAATTTTACGCGAGGGGTATATGAGACATTTCACATGTTCTGAAAGATTAAAAAAATGTTTGGCGGGTGTACTCAATAGATTGGTGTGTGTGTATAACCGCGCCCTTTGTTATATTTTTTAAAAATTACACTATGATTACTTGTACACTTTTTTTATTCCGACGTTCCAAAATTACTTTTTTTTAGAGGAGAGGTAGTGGTCATAATACCTAACCACTTACCCACTCAAAAACTTCATCACCACTAAGATCACGATGAGAAGGCGAATGATACACAAGCGTCACTAATCGATGGACTATTTTATTTTGAGATAGTTGAATGTGAACAATTTCGCACATCTCAAAGTCATCCATCAACGTCCATATATCCTATAGAAAGCCCGCCTCAATGCCTCATAACTCAAGAATGACATAAAATATGTAGATTTTAATATTCATATATTTTTTTCTTAAATTATTAAATCAAGTTGGTTCGTGTTAATTAGTTTTCAACGTTTATAAAAGTCTTGAATTAAGTCACTGGTATGTGGCCTACACTAATAGACGGATTTTATTAATGCAGATCTAATTTGCATTAAAGTCGTTTTTCTGCATAATGATATTTGCATATGCACATAATTTATTGCACACTTCTGCATTATTAATATGCTGATGCAACTTTAGTATTTTTTTTTTCGGGGCAATAACACTATAGGTCATTTCACCTAGTGTTTTAACAAAAAAAAAAAACATTCTTTATTCTAGTTACAAAAAAGATCAATTATAGATGCAAAAGTACATTTCTA
Organism: Galeopsis tetrahit; assembly: GCA_963675135.1. Classification (NCBI taxonomy): domain Eukaryota; kingdom Viridiplantae; phylum Streptophyta; class Magnoliopsida; order Lamiales; family Lamiaceae; genus Galeopsis; species Galeopsis tetrahit. Next base: position 43,819,107 of record OY776134.1, read on the forward strand.
ACCTCATAATTTAATTAATGTTAATAATACAATAGTCAACTACAACTGTGTGCAATTTTTTAAATTTATCACAATCACCATGAATCTCGCTATAATAGGTAAAAACATACCATCTTTCACACATTTCCATTCTTGAAGTTACCAAAACACCAATAGAGTAAATTCGAGCCACTTTCTTTTCCAATCTGCATTCTGCTGTGAGTTTTTTTTCGCCGGCGACGATATTCCGTACTCAATCGATCAATTTTTCTCTGCACTAAAGGTATGTGTTGCGCATATAGTTCTATTCCAGTGCAGAAGATTATTTATTTTATTTTATTTTATTAGTGAAACCCTAAAATCCTATATCAGTTTCATCTATTTTGTATCTAATGTTTAGATACCTGAAAGTTCTAGGGAGGTTATTTCTGAACTAGTTTATTACTTAATATATAGGTATATTTTATTATGTATGTTGATTTGTTCGGATTTCGAGTTGCATGATACAAGATTTGGTGATTTGTTTGGTTTTTTTATCTGTTATGTTATTTTTCGATACCTAGTATTATGCTTGTATTTGATTTTTTTTTGTTAAAACTTTGTTTTATTTTAAATTCTTCATGTGTATTTTGTATAAAATCCGACATGTTGTTTTAATTTCTAATTTGTGTATAAAACAGTTTTATACAGGAATGGCTAGAGACAAGAGACGGGGGATCCATATTGAGGAAGAAGATCGATCCAATATTGGCAAAATAAATAGAACTAGGGAAGTCCGAGTATCAATGAGGACAAAAAGAGGTAATGCTATGATCGTTTGTGTTTATTACAAAAACACAAAGTATATTTTTTGTCAGGATAAGTATATGAGATTTAGTTAACTATCGTTACTTGTTAATGAAACGTATCTGACATTAGATTGTTGGGTAATATTATATTATATGTCATACAATAAATGTTGGGTGATATAAGCTAACCTCAGCAAGCTTGACAAAGTCTGACATACTATATATATGTTAGACAAATGAGCTAAGTGACTGTGTAAAATATGTAAGCTGGATGAGTACATGCAGTAAAAGGTGCACTTAGATTGCATCTGTACGAGTACGTTTCATATGAATCTATTGTATGCCATATCAACTGCATAGTTGTAGTATTTGTTTTGTGAAATGTGTAAAACATGGACATTGGAAGTATGTAAGTGGTTGCATGTAGTTCTAATATGTTGGTGTGCTTGCAGTTACTATTGTAGTTAATTGTAGCATACTTTGGCATATTTGTGTATCTTGTGTAGAAGATTCTGAATAGCTGTAAAATGGAAATTGTGTATATTAGTAAAGATTGAATCTATTTAAACTGTTGGCTTCTTTATTTTCTTTGACAGGTTCAACTGACAAAAGAGTGTGTTTGGATAAGAGAGGAGGAAAGTATAAATGTTTGCTATGTTTTGTATTAAGGTTTGTATTGCTCGTGATAGGGTTTCAACTTCTACTTAATCTTAAATTATATGCAGGGAAACGAGTTATGGGATACGTTGTTGTGCCGTCTGATTCGGGTAATTTTTTTAGAAGATCATGTACTTGTAATTAAATATTGAACATACATCTGATATGTTTTAATTTTAATTTATAAATTTTGAAAGTGATCTCGAAACAAGTAAAAGAAGCAGTAGTTATTCAACATCTCAGACTGAAGGTAGATGTGCATTTAAATTTAATAAAATTACTGCATACATCACTGGTTTTTCCTTATACTGCTTTATTTACATGAAATGTGACTTCAATATCTGTTAAATGTTCTATACAGCAAATGATAATGAAGAATATGAACAAATTTGGTACATGCGCGCAGTTGTTTAAATTATACAACATCCATACGTTGTTTAAATTTTTAGTATGTAACCATTATTAATAAAAACTATATGAATTAATGTGTTTGTTGTCTAAAAGAGAAGGAGTGCACTACAAAAAAACTGAGATTTAGAGACGGATTAAATACCATAAACATTGTATCTAAACAGGTTAGAAACGGATTTTGGAACCATTTTCTATCTATTCCTAATCGCATGGTATCTAATGTTATGAACGGTTTTCTAAATTCCGTTTCTAATAAGAGACGGACTTGAAACCGTTTTTTTCGGTTTATAATGAGAGACGGATTTTGACACCGTATATTCTCGTATCTAAACGATGAACGACCCGTTTTATATCCGGATCAAAAATCCGTCTATAATTTCGTTCTTAATTAGAAACGACGTTTTGTCGTCTCTAAATCCGTATCACAAGGCAAAAATTCGTTTCGAAGCCTTTAATCCCCATTCCAAGCCCGAACCCGACCCGACACCCATCCCACCCTACCATGCAACCACCCCCCTCTCCAATTATTTAATCCCCATTCCAAGCCTTAATCCCAATCCCACCAAGCCCGAACCCGACCCGAACCCACACCGTCCCAGCCCGAACCCAACCCGACACCCATCCCACCGTCCCAGCCCGAACCCAACCCGACACCCATCCCACCCTGCAACCACCCCCCTCCAACTATTTAATTAACCTTTTTTTTTGGTCTATATGGGAATTGAACCCAGGTGGGCAAGTGTCTATTATTGAGCATTTGCCACTAGGACAGATAACTCTTTTGTTTTATCTTTTAATATTAATTGTATATGTATATTAATTTATTTCTTTTACATGTATTCAAATTGTAACTTTTAAATTTATAAATGTAATTTTTTTTATGAATTTCTAAAAGTTGTAATTACTCACGGCCGTCAATAAGCTGTAAAATACTAAGAACTATGCATAGTTTAGACACTTTATTTTATTATATTAGTTTAACATATATAATTAATTGATTAATTTGTAACTTTAAATAAAATAAAAAATTGTTATTGAATAATTTCAATTGTAAAAGTCGATCTTACTTTATAAATTCAAATAAATTAATTAAATTACATTTAATCTTTTGCTAATTTTTTAAAATTTTTTTTATTAATTTTACAAATTTTATTATTTAAAATTTGTACTTTTATTAGGTGCTAAATTTAAATTAAATTTTAAAAATTGGGTTCGAACATGTGAGTTGTATCGATTTTTATTAAATTATGCGTTTATACTATATAGCACTAAATTATGCGTTTATCCTATATAACTGGACTCAATTACACACTGTTTTTATTAAATTATGCGTTTATCAAGTACACCGTGTACTTGAGTACACAACAGCTCTACCCCTGAATAGTATCCGGTGTACTTGAGTACACAACAGCTCTACCCCTGAATAGTATCCGGTGTACTTGAGTACACAACAGCTCTACCCCTGAATAGTATCCTATATCCTATATAACTGGACTCAATTACACACTGTTTTTATTACAGTAGTATACTTGACACACTTAAATGACAAATACAAACGGATCATACCTTTATATCTTTTGACAAATACAAACGGTTCATGGGTTATATGGGTTGGGTTTTTAAACAAGACCCATCTATTTGACCCCCATTTTTTACGAGTTCACCACCAAATTCTACTTACTACTTGAATGGAAATTTTCATTTTAAAAAATTATCTTAAAAATAATTAGAAAAAAATAAATAAAAGGGTTGGATTTTTAAACAAGACCCATTTATTTGACTCCCATTTTTTGCGAGTTATGTTGAAGGGAATCGATCCCCCTCCAGTTAAAGAAAATTTAACAAAGTTACCCAACATGCTAGCGTCCTTAAACATGGCATATTTTCAAAATATATATATTAACCCACTTTTAAGAGGCATACTTTCGAGATAAATATATTAACCCACTTTTAAGATCTATATTTTAAATGGATCAAGTTGCAAATAATTGTAATTTATAGTGTTGCAAATAATTGTAATTTATAGTAGACGAATTGATAAGTAAATTGATATATTATAATAAAGGCTTGAGATGCACAACTTACCTTGTCAATCTTGATGGTTTGTGTCACTCACTTTCGATTCACAGACGTTCTTCCATTACCGAGATTGAAAGAAATTTATAGTAGGCAAAGTAAATTGATATATTATAATAAAGGCTTGAGATGCACAACTTACCTCGTGAATCTTGATGGTAGAGACAATGTTATTATTGTATAGTAGGCAAATTGATAATAGTAGGCCAATTGATGATAAGTAAATTGATATATTATAATAAAGGCTTGAGATGCACAACTTAACGTTCTTCAGTTTCCAAGATTGAAAGAAATTTATATAGTAAGCAAATTATATTATAATAAAGGCTTGAGATGCATAACTTACCTGGTCAATCTTGATGGTAGAGACAATATTATTATTATTGACAGAGGTCATTAGTGCATATATTATATATATTGTTATATAAAAGATATGAAATATATAACATAATATTATTATAATATCTATATTTATTATATAAACTTATTTTCAAGAATGGACAAAAATTGACCTATTATTAGATAGGGATTAGGTACGGCCATATTTTTAAGAATGCAAAAAAATTGACATATTATTAGATAGAATTTATAGATAGAATTTAGGTTTAATTTCCCTTAAAATATATTTTTCAAAAATTTAGTAAAATTAATTTCTATAAATTAGATTTAACTTAATTTGTATCTCTAACCCCTTCATTGATTTTTAATTTTTATTTCAAGTTCATTTTGACACAAAAAAAAAAAAAATGATTTTTAATTTTCAATTTTTATTTCAAGTTCATTTTGACATAAAAATGATTTTTGATTTTTATCTCAATTGATCTTATTCCCTTTGTTTGTTATGGAGACTATTTTACGTACGTTGATTAGAGAATCAATTCTTAGAATATTTTCACTAGTTTATATTTTTTCTAAATTGATGATAGAATTATTTTTTAATCTAATTTTTTTTTAAAAATACTATACAAATTAAAAAAAATATTCAATAACATCTCCTTTTTTTAATCTAAAATTGATATATATATTGTCATATGGAATTGAAGATATAATATAATAATATTATTATTATTATTATAATATATATATCTAACCTAAAATATATTTACATCAATTTTTGGAATATTTTCAGAATCAATTGATATATATATTGTCATATGGAATTGAAGATATAATATAATAATATTATTATTATAATATATATATATATATATCCTAAAATATATCTACATAGTATTATTCTAACATTTATATTTATCCAATACATAGAAGATATATTAATTAATTTTTTTTATTTTTACTATTTATTAATTAAATAAAAAAGTAAATAAATTAATATAACTCAATTCACCCGTCCATATTCTCTCATTCTCAATTCTCTCTATATATATAAGGTTTTGATTTATTTTTTTTATTTAATTTTATCATTTGACTAATTAGATACAGATTAGAAATGGTTAGATTCCGTAACGCAAATTTCGTGTTCCACCTTATCTCGTTTTATATCGGGGAGAAAAAATTGATTGTTTAGAGACGGTGATATATGTATCTAATCCGTATCTAAAACTTTCGAAATTGAAAGTCGTGTATCTAATCCGTATCTAAAACTTTCGAAACTAAAAGTCGTATCTAATCTGTTTATAATGAGAGACGGTTTTATTTTCGGTTTCAAATCTCGATTTTTTAACAAATGCGTATCTAATCCGTATCTATTAGAGACGGATTAGGTGTCCGTCTCAAAATTTCGGTATCAAAATCAGGCTTTTTTTGTAGTGGTGCACATTGACACCAGAGCTATTACAGGTCTAACGTTTGTACTACATTTAAGGAGTTAAGGATTCTTAGGTTTACGGATATGCATTATAAGGAGTTGAGGAAAATCTCATTCTGGCTGCTGCTCAGTTCAATTCTATGTAATGGTAATGACCATATGATACGGAACTGGAGAAAAAAATTATTTACGTCCCGTAACTTTTACCTTTTTTGAAAAACGTCCCAAAATAGTTAAAATTTTAATTTACGTCCCATAACTTTTTCAATTGCTTAATTTACGTCCAATTTTCCCTGAAAATCCCAAAATTTATGTAAATGGGACGTAAATTGAGCAATTAAAAAAGTTATGGTACGTAAATTAAATTTTTAATTAAAATGGGACGTTATACGAAAAAGATAAAAATATTCAAAAAATATTTAAAATTCACTATAAAATTAATGTAATTTATATTATACAATCAAATAAAAATAATAATTCATAAATTAATTAATTATTATAAAAATCAATTAACTTATCTAATTCATTATTAGAAAAATTATTAACTTACCTAATTAGAAAAAATTATAATTACAATATAAGTATTATAAAATAAATTGTGAATATTAATTAAAATACTAAATAATATTTTAAAATATATGAAAATAAATTTAGAATAATATTTAAATAAGTAAATAATTTTTCATAATATCAAAAAAAATATACTATGAAAAAAAAATCAAGATTTATTCTAAGTCAATTAATTACTAGAAAATCAATTAACTTACCTGATTAATAATTTAAAAAATCAATTAACCTAATTAAAAAAATAATTTAAAAAATCAATTAACATACTCAAATAAATATAAATTTTATCTTTAAAATAATAAAAATTCCAAACAATTTTTTTAATTAAAATTGTCAAAAACTCTTATTAAAACTTAACAATTATTTTAATATCTTAAATAAATTAAAAAATTCACAAATATTTAAAATCCCCAAATAAATCAAAAAATACTCAAATATATCCAAAATTCTCATATCTTACCCACGGTAATTGAAAGATGATGACCATTATATTTTTTAACAATTTGTTAATTTTATTGTTTTTCATTTTTATTATTCAATTTTTAATTTGATATTAGTTCGTACAAAATATGTGGACCCACTTTGTGTAATACTTAGATAATTTTTTATATTTATTTGATTACTTTAAAATAAATAAATAATTTTATAATACTTATATTGTAATTATAATTTTTTTTAAATTAATAATTTTTCTAATAATGAATTAGGTAAGTTAATTGATTTTTATAATAATTAATTAATTTATGAATAAATGAATTATTTTTTATATTAAAATAAGTTAATTTATAAATAAATGATTTTTTTTATTTGATTGTATAACATAAACTACATTAATTTTAAAGTGAATAGTACACATTTGTAGAATATTTTTATCTTTTTCGCATAACGTCCCATTTTAATTAAAAATTTAATTTACGTCCCATAACTTCTTTAATTGCTCAATTTACGTCCCATTTACATAAATTTGGGGATTTCCAGCTAAAATTGGACGTAAATTAAGCAATTGAAAAAGTTATGGGACGTAAATTAAAATTTTAACTATTTTGGCACGTTTTTCAAAAAAGGTAAAAGTTACGGGACGTAAATAGTTTTTTTCTCTACGGAACTGCATAAAAACAGAGGATGATATAAGATACATTGTAAGATTGTTTGATGAGGAGTCTGAAAGCTTCATTGTGGGATCTAAAGAAATACCAATTAGGAGAGAAGATGCAGTGGAAGGAATATTATCCCTGGACTGTTAAATAAATTAAACGAAGAGCGTACAAAGATAAGAGAACCGGAAGAAAAACTGGAGTGCTTTCGTTAGACGAGTATACAACTCGAGGAAGAAAATAGGTCGTTTAAAGAAGACAATTTGAAGAATGGTGCACAAGATAAAGTTCAAATTATAATTACGCATCTTCTGAAATTGACAATAGTATTGGTTATTAGTTGGATAGTATTGGTTATTAGTTGGTATATGTAGTCATTTCTACACATGTGACGTATGTAGTACATATAGTGAACTATACAACATTAGATACAAGTGTAATTAAAATAATGCAGCAAGATAAGCATATGATCAATTGGTATGCAGTTGACAGTGCATTATGCATTAGTAATTGCATTAAGGTCTATATGTAAGATAACAACATGGATCGGTTTATATATTTAATTTACATGTGGATTAAAAAATTATAGATAATAACAACCATTTGATGGTATATGTACCAAAAAGTATGTTACAAAATATATTACTACTACATATTACTATCTATTTTTGGGAATGGAGAAACTAGACTAGGCAAAATGTTGTACGTACGGTCGACATCCGGGGCTTCATCCAACCAATTCAAGTCTTTTTGGGATGTCAAAAGAGCAAAAATTTCCACTTGGCTCCTCCTTAAACATGATATTCGTCTTCAAGCAGTTCAAAAAGTAAATCGGGTAGATACTGAATATAAACGGTAATCCTTCCTCCTTGAATATTGTGAGGCTTGACCACGTACTCCCATCACTGTGATAAGTTAATATATGCATCTGAAGAAAATACTTACTGACTCCATTTACTTTGGGACTAAGTTTGCTAGAATAAACAACAATATATAATACCTACTACGAATATAAAATTTCACACGATTTTGGTCGTATGGTGCTTTTCAAAGTGTAGTGAATTTGTACTCTAGGAATTCAAACACTTGGATTTCACTACATCCATTTTCATGCAAACACCCGCCATCATGCAATGCACATTTCTTTTGCGGGATTTTTCATTGGAAGATTTATGAAGGTTATGGGGTTTATGCAATTAATTCCAACTTTCGACTATAGTGATAAGAGTTATGGGTTGATAAAATTATCTGCATATGAATGTGAAGTATGGTCGTTAGTTGTCGAGGCGTTAGATGACAATAATCTAGCCGTATATGGGGGTTGAAACAGTGTTGATAATTGTGGTACGAGAAAATATTATTTTGAAATGCAGGTACTCTCATATTCAATTACGGGATTAACTTGGAAGAAGTTTACTATTTCGAAAGTGGGAATTCTACCTATTAATTATAAACTCGTGCATATACTCTTCATTAACAATACTCGAAAAAGATTATGTTCAGGAATGATCCATCCGGTTCGTTCTACTCATACGATTTTACAACAAGTGAAGAGTGCAGAATGGAATAAGTGAATTCAGTGATTTGTATTGATCATGCATATAAGTATAAGTGAATTCAGTGATTTGTATTGATCATACATATGAAATGTAATCTGCATTGCTGCAGATTTGACATCATATTATGCTACTCATACCTATAAGTATATTCAAAGCCTTTTATCTTCATTGGTAACTTTACGCACCTGATTGTTTATTATTGAACTTGTGTCTTAAATACACAATGGTTTCTTACTGAAATGATGAATTTAATAGATGAATGGATAAATTTTTTGTAAGTTTCTTACTGAATATTGGTTAAATTACGGTTTAATATAATATCTAATGAACATTGACATTCTACTCTAATAATACTATATGCCGAACAAAAAAATATACCGTAATTTATAAGCATTTATGTGTTTGTATATGATGTTTTTGTGATTATTAGTGTATAAATAAATAGTGTATTCAGAAAAATATACAAATTTATCCTTAATTAATGTATGATTAAATTATGGTGCATTGATGGGATATTTAATAAAATTTATTAAAACTTTATTGATGGATTTATTAAATTTATGGTAACTGATTGTAAAAGGAATGTCAAACATTTCCATTCGCAATTACTAAAAGAGTTTATTGACATTATAGACCAAGATCCTAGCCCATCTTTTAATTCAAGACAAAAATTATTGATATTACAACTTAAGACAAATCCATATTTGACATTCCTAATATGCCCTCAAATCAATATATTAAAAGAATTAATATTATTTAGCTACACAATTAATATTAAAATTGAATGAGCCTTCCTTGTTTTTTGCCGAACTTTCCTTATTAGGTTTATTTCCAATTGAATCATTCATTTCCAATTTTCCATCCAAAAATCTCTCAGCGTAATCAATATCTCTCAGCGTCTCGTTCTTAGTTCCTCCAAAAAAACTGCATTCAATTTCAGCGTTTATCTCCATGAATCGATGATAACCTCTATCATCATCATTCATTTTTGTTAAAAATTTGGGGATAATCAATTGATTTTGCTTTATCAATTCCAAGCTCATCTGCCATGGATTATAACGTGTTCTTGAAGGTTGATTTCGAAGAAAAGTGTAAAATGATTCTTGGATTAAAGATTAAAGAACAAGGTGAAGATTTTTTGTGGTGTGGAGATTAAAGATTAAAGATCAAGGTGAAGATTCTTGGATTCTTTCCATTTTTTCTATTTATTGCTTAGTTGAGAAGCTTCTTTGATGAAAATTTCATTGTGATTGGTGTCCCTCTTGAATCTTCATTTAGTTTTAATTTATGTAAATGTATTGTTTTTGCTAACGTTACGTAAATGTTGAAAGTTCACACATGATTCATTGTATTTAATCTGCTATGAAATTTATTGTAAATTTGGGTGGAGGTGGATAGATTTCTTCTAAATACAATTTGGTTTGAAGAAACATCTGTAATTTTCTGTCGAATTTATATGTTGAATTTTTTGGTTATATTGTAGTTTCTCAAACTTTTGAGGTTTGACTTTCAGTTTGTCTCATTGTCCTCATTTAACACTATGCAATTTAAATTGCTGCAGTGAAAAATTACGATCTAACACTGAGTGCATTTTACTTACTAACTCGCCAAATAATGTCTTCTTTTTATCTATTTATTTGTTTCTGGGTGTCCTTTGATGAATCCTCTCTAACTTTATCAGGGAACTTAGATTTTATGTGTTTGTGTGAAAAAGTGGGAGATGTTTGTCTTGATTGCAACTGTATAATGTACAAGTTGAAGATCTACAACCTTATCGCTTTCATTGTGAAGTGATTTTGGTGGATTTTGAAATTGACTGTGTTGTCATCTAAGATTCTAAGATTAGCGACGATGAAGATAATGAACCAAAGAAAAAAGAGGAGGGAATGTAAATGAAGGTCGTACTGGAAGTGAAAAGAAGAAATAACCATGGGTGATTTGACTAGTAGATTGATGAATGGGTATTGATCGATCAATTGTTGTTGAAGTCTTTATTTTATGCATATTATTTTAAATATAATTACATATAAAGCATATATAATTATATGTACGCATATTTTATATAATGTATGCACTATTTTATGCATATATCAAAATATATGCATTAAATATATTCTTTTCAAATAGTGTTAAATATAATCACAATATCTTGTTTTGCCACACAGTCAAATAATATGCATGTTATCAAAATAATGTATTAAAATCCCCCCCCCCCCCCCAAAAAAAAATGTATTAAAATAATTTATCTAAATAAATTATAAATTTTATAGTACGTACTGTTATACAATTTTTCCTTCGAGATTATTTAATTTTCATATACTATAGATTTGTATTTTAATTATATAAAATTAAATATTAAACAATTTTAAACTATTAATAATAATTTTGGGCATATTGACATTTCCAAATATAATAAATTAAACATATTTATAAAAGTGGTATGCAACATATTTTTGCATATCAATTAGAATATGCAACAATTTTGTTCTATATATGCAACATTTTTTTAATGTCAATGTGAATATGCAACATATATTTATGGGAATCGAATTTGGAGATTAATATTTTTTTTTTATTTTGGAAAGTTATAAATGGACAGAATTTTAGAAATATTTTTACAGATTTTATTTTTTAATAGTTGACTTTATAATAATAATACTATTTACGTCCCGTAACTTTTACCTTTTTTGAAAAACGTCCCTAAATAGTTAAAATTTTAATTTACGTCCCATAACTTTTTCAATTGCTTAATTTACGTCCAATTTTTACTAGAAATCCCCAAATTTATGTTAATGGGACGTAAATTGAGCAATTAAAGAAGTTATGGGACGTAAATTAAATTTTTAATTAAAATGGGACGTTATGCGAAAAAGATAAAAATATTTAACAAATGTGTACAATTCACTATAAAATTAATGTAGTTTATGTTATACAATCAAATAAAAAAATAATTCATTGTTGGGATATGGTTTATATTAATAAAAGAAAATTTGATTTTGATTTGATACCAAAACCCTAAGTAAAACCCCAAGTATGATGATTTGCCAAGTCTAGATTTTCAGGTTAGAAAAGCTCATATATGTTAGGGAGCTTTAATTTTTAGATAGATTATTCTTTGAATCTATGACAAATGACCTGAAAGCACAAAAGACAAGTATCATTGAAGACAAGGAGCTGAAGTGTTATGAAGAAAGTGACAAGGATTCATGAAGGCAAGTATGCTGGACGACAAAAGTCAAGCATGATGAATTTGGATATTCATATACTTTGGACTTGGCATACTTATGGACAAAGACGAGGAATGACTAGGCACTTTACCCAGTACGAGGCCGTTAGCGGGAAGGACAGAATTATTCCAAATTAGCCAAGGAATGAGAGCCACCTGTCACTGCGCATAACAAACTCTGATATTGGAATGCAAATTGCAGAATGGACGTGAATACATGTACTATTTGCATGCAGGCCCCTGAACAATTTGAAAGTTCAAATTTATGGATAAGTTTTGCTATCTCCACCAACGGATAGTTTACTTCATCTATAAATAGGCCATATCTTGAATCATTTCAAGAGAGACGGGACATACATCAAGACACAAGCCATACGCGTTCTATAGCAATATTTTAGCATTCGAAAGTATTCAAAACACTCGAGAGATTAAAAGCTTTTAAGCATATTCATTTGTGAGTGTTATCTTTAGTCCCCACTAGGCAAGCTTATTGTTGATTATCCAAAGCCTAGACAGTGATATCCTATCCTTTATATTCGTTCTTAAATTGTAAAGGATATCACACAATTAGTTGGTACTAGAACAAAACCCTACTTTCACCTTGAGAGATAGATTGAGAGTATTGTTGAGTTCGTAGTAGAGATTGAGAGTATTGCAACGAGAGAAGGTTGTAAGAAATCAAGAGAAGAGAAGGAGAAGAAGTGGAGTGCACCTTGGCACTGTAAAAACAAGCTAATTCCAAAGTGATTAAGGAATTATCCTATTAAATTAGGAGAGTGGACGTAGGAGCAGTTTAGTCTCCGAACCACTATACATCTTGTGTTCTTACTTACTGCATTTATCTTATTGCTTTAGCTTTTGTGTTGTTATAACTGCTATTTGCTATTTGATAACTTAGTATCTAAGTGCATATTAATTAAGGAGTATAAAAGGGCCTATCATTTATTCCGCACACAAGTTGCATACTGTTAAGAATTCTTAGAATCTACTGTTAGTATTTTCATAGGACTTGACACACTGTGTAACTTACTTGACTCTGATTATTTGTGTTGATTACTTGCAAAAGTTTTTGAAAAACACACACACGTGTATTCCCCCCCCCCATACACGTGTCACACTCCTTTTGGGACCAACAAGTGGTATCAGAGCAGGGGTTTAAAGACCACTGCTTTGAGGATCAACTTTGGTTACCTGAACTGATCTACTTGTGCACTTTTTGTGATATTCATTATTTCTGATTATTCACTATGCCTAACACATCTTCTTCTGAGAATTCCGGTGTAGCTGTTCCACCACCTACTACTATGGGAACCAACCCCATCAACAAGATATCTTACCAGAAACTGCCTATGTTCTCTATTGAGAATTATGACTTCTGGAAGATAAGGATGAGAGCTCACTTGGCCTGTCTCCATGATGAAATGCTAAGGGTGATCACTAAAGGTCCATTTGTGTTCATGAAACCCAACACAAATGTTACAGAAGCCCAAAGAGCAACTGGAGCACAAGAAATTTCAAAAGATGATGATGAGCTCACTCCTGAAGAAAGAAAGAAGCAGAATCTCAACTATGTTGCAATGAACACCCTATATCAGACCATTCCAGATGCTATAATGGGTAGAGTGTTTCACTGCACAACTGCAAAGGAGATATGGGACACATTAGCTCTAATGTGTGAAGGAACTGACAAGATCAAGGAAAACAAACTTCAAGTTGCTGTTCAAAAGTATGAGCAATTTAGGATGAAATCTGATGAAAACATTGATCAACTGGATGGAAGGTTCACAGACATCATGAATGAGATCAATTCACTTGGAAAAGTATACTCCAAGAGAGAAGTGGCTCTGAAGATACTTAGGAGCTTGACAACCAAATGGAATGTGTATGCTGTCATGATGCAGAATACAAAGGATTTGTCAACAATGCCAATGCAACAAGTGTTCTCAGAACTCAAGACCTATGAATATGACTTGAATAGAAAGAACAACACTGAGGAACCTGAGAGCAAAGGGATTGCACTGAAGGCCAAATCCAATGAACCTGATTCCAAGAAAACCAGCAAATCAAGCAAGAGTGGAAAAGGAACTTCCAAAGCTGACTTTTCAGATGAGTTGGCCATGATGGCTAGAAGATTTGAAAGATTAAATTCTAGATTTGGTAAATACAAAAGGTTTTACCAAGATAGAAGAAGAAGGTTCAACTCACCTGAGAAGAAGAATGATGAAAGGAGATCCAGAAGGGACAACTCCAAAGAAGATCCATCTTCATCAACCAAGAAGAGAGATGCTGAAAAGAAGAAAGATGAGGATACATGTTACAACTGCAAGAAGACAGGACATTTCCAATATGATTGTCCAGAGCTAACCTCCAAGGAAAGGAAGGAAAGACAAGTTAAGAGGGACAAGAAATATGGAAAAAGAAAAGCATTGAAAGCTGAAGAAGAAACCTCTGAAGATGATCAACTTCCATCTTCATCATCTGAGATGTTTACAGACAGCAGTGATGAAGAGTGTCTAATGGCTATTGAAGACAATGATGAGGTACAATCTATTTCTAGTTCTGTCAATTCTAGTAGCACAATGATGTCAAATGAAGACAACCTGAAACTCACTTTTGGTAAGTTGATGGAAGACTTCATAAGACTACAAGAGATTCATGATCAAACCTTAGAAGAAAAAAAAGTCTTGAATGCTAAGATTGAAAGAATTACTCAGGTTGAAGCTGAACATGATCTGAGAACTAATGAGTTGTGCAATGACTTAACTAAGGAGTTGAATACTCTAAAGGACAAGTCATCTGAACAACTTATTATGTTGGAAGAAAAAGTTAAGCTTCATGAGAGTAAGGATTCAGACTACCAAGCATTGATGGCAAAGTTTGAACATCTTTTCAAGGAACATGAATGTCTTAAATCTAGTGAAGAGAGTCTGAAACTTAAACTGGCTGCCCTGTATAAGTCATCTAATTCAATAGATGAACTACAAGGAATGCAAAGGCCTATGACTCAAAGATCTGGACTTGGTTACAATCCAGATAAAATATCTTCACCATGCCTCAGTAATACTTCAACAAGTATTACTAAGGGAGTCTTTGTAAAATCTGTGGCTCAGACTGAAATTGTTGAACCAAAGCTGCTACAGATAAAGGACAAAGGTAAACAACCTATTGTACCAACTATCCTGAATCACAAGTCAAAGGTTGCAAGACCTAAGACAAGATTTCAGAGGCCTGAGACAATTCAGATGAGTAAAGGTCAATGGAAGACAACTCAGCTGAAAAACTCTCAGACTCAGGCAAGAAAACCACAAGATATTCAAAGAAGACCAACTCAAATGAGAAGGCCTACAATGAATTATAAAGGAATTTCCAGCCTAAGTACAATGAGTACAGAAGACTTGAATCCTACATGCCAAGGACATCAAGTAATCTGAATACCTATCCACAAAGATTCAAGCAAGTTGCACATGAATCAAAAGATAGATTTAGCAGATATATTCACAAGAATAGATATAACTCTTCTAAATCATCCAAGATTCACACTAATACTCAATCTCAACCTAAGGCATTTAAAAGGAAGATTGTGTATTTAGATGTTTATGGAAAAAAAATTAGCCCTTTTCAAGTAATGAAAATAAGGCAAGTTTGGGTTCCAAAAGGTATATCTAACCCTCTAGGACCCAACTTTCAAAGGGTACCTAAGTTTTGATTTGTAACAGGTTCCTGTGGTGCCATCAACAAAGAAAAGAAGTTCTAAAGAACTTACATGGTACTTGGACAGTGGATGTTCAAGACATATGACTGGAAATAGGGAATTTTTGTCAGATTTTGTTGAACAAAATGGACCACAAGTAACTTTTGGTGACAACTCACAAGGAACAACCAAAGGTTATGGAACTCTCAAAATTGGTACTGTAAGTATTTCAAATGTTTCATATGTCTATGGTCTAAAACACAATCTATTTTCAATAAGCCAATTTTGTGATAAAGGTTTTGATGTTGAGTTTTCTAGTAACTTATGTTATATTAAGAACAAATCAAATCAACAGTTACTACTAACTGGGTCAAGGAAAGGTAATGTTTATCTTGCAGATTGGAACAAATCCCCTGAAGATATCTGCCTAGTTGCAAAAAGCTCTAAAGATCTCAGTTGGCTATGGCACAAAAGGCTAAACCATCTGAACTTTAAGACCTTGAACAAACTTGCAAGATTTTCCTTAGTAGATGGCCTACCAAATGAAGTATTCACAAAAGAACACATCTGTCAAGCATGTCAAGAAGGAAAGCAAGTCAAAGCATCTTTCAAGACAAAGGCTGTCATCTCAACTGCAAGAGTATTACAATTACTTCACATGGATTTATTTGGACCCATTACCCCTGTGAGCATCAGTGGAAAGAAGTATACACTAATAGTAGTGGATGACTTCTCAAGATACACTTGGGTAATATTCATGCTAAAGAAGAAGGAGACTCAACAGAAGCTGCCAGAACTTATGAAGAAAATTACAAATGAGAAAGGCTTGAACATTTTAAAGATCAGATCAGACAAAGGAATTGAATTCATCAACTCTTACATAAATGAATACTGTCAAGCAAATGGAATCACTCATGAAACTTCATCAGCTAGAACACCTCAACAAAATGGTGTAGCAGAAAGGAGAGTTAGAACACTCAAGGAAGCTGGAAGAACCATGATAGCAGAAGCAAAGATTCCAAAGAGGTTTTGGGCAGAAGCAATCAATACTGCTTGTCACACCCAAAACAGATCCATGCTAACAAAGGAACAAGGAAAAACTCCTTATGAACTCTTCAAAGGGAGAAAACCAAGAATCTCTTACTTTCATATTTTTGGATGTACATGTTTCATTCACAATAATGGGAAGCAACAATTAAAAACATTTGATAGCAAAGCAGATGAAGGAATCTTTCTAGGATATTCTTCATCTAGCAAAGCTTTCAGAGTTTATAATTGTAGAACTCTTATTGTTGAAGAAACACCTCATGTTATCTTTGATGAGTTTTCTTTCAGGCACAGGACCTCAAACAAAGAAGACAAATCCCATGATGAAATCAACACAAGAGTGACAAGGCTAAGAGATGGTGAAAGAAAAGAATCTACATTTACTGATGTACACTATCCTGATTTGGACAACCTCAAGATATTCAACATATCTGAAGCCAATCAAGATAGAGACAACTCACCTGAAGCCAACATTCATGAGGAAAACTGCAATGTTGAGTTGAATGAACCCACTCAACCTGAGGTAAGTTCTCCCAATGACGAAGCTGGTAATGCTGAGGGAATACAAGGATCAAATGATTTAGGGGGAACTCAACCTGAAAATGCCAATGTCAATGACATGGACAACACCCCTGAATATGAAACTGATCCTGCTTTTAATTTTCCTGAATTTTATGTTGAATTAAATGTTGAACCAAATGAGACTAACTTATCTGAAAATGATCAGTCTAGAAGGACATGGCTAGATGCTCATCCTTCAGACCGGATTATTGGTGATCCTACTAGTGGTGTAATCACTAGGAGACAACATGGAGAGAGTGCTTTATTTTGTTGTTTTCTTTCTGAAACAGAACCCACAACTATTGAAGAAGCAATGTCAGACTCCAACTGGATTACAACAATGCAAGAGGAACTAAATCAGTTCAAAAGGAATGATGTTTGGGAGCTGGTAGATAGACCAACACATCAGGATGTTGTAGGAGCTAAATGGGTTTACAAGAACAAGAAAAATGAAAATGATGTTATAGTTAGAAACAAAGCCAGACTAGTTGCCAAAGGTTATAGTCAACATGAAGGAATAGACTATGATGAGACCTTTGCCCCTGTAGCTAGGTTAGAAGCAATTAGGCTGTTCTTAGCATATGCAGCTCATATGAAGTTCAAAGTATACCAAATGGATGTGAAGAGTGCATTTCTGAATGGTGTACTTAAAGAAGAGGTTTATGTAGAGCAGCCACCTAGTTTTGAAGAAGGAGACAAAGTGTATAGATTGAAGAAAGCACTTTATGGTCTCAAGCAAGCACCAAGAGCTTGGTATGAGACACTATCACAATTCCTATTGGACAATGGTTTTGTGAAAGGCACAGTTGATAGGACCTTATTTAGGATAAGTGAAGGAAATGATATTCTGTTAGTACAGATATATGTTGATTCACCTAATGAGGATATGTGCAAGAAATTTTCAACTCTCATGCAAGGGAAGTTTGAAATGTCAATGATGGGATTGATGAACTTTTTCCTAGGTTTACAAGTCAAACAATCTGAGAAAGGAATCTTCATCAATCAAGCTAAGTATACTAGAGAAATGATCAAGAAGTTTGGCTGTGAAAATAACAAACCAGTTAGGATTCCTATGAATACAAATTGGAAAATGGATCCTGACATTGATGGATTAGATACCAACCCCACTGAATATAGAGCAATAATAGGTTCTTTATTATATCTAACTGCAAGCAGACCTGATATTACTTTTGCAGTTGGTGTATGTGCTAGATTTCAGTCCAATCCAAAGAAAAGTCACTTAGAGGCTACCAAAAGAATACTTAGGTATTTAAAAGGTACAGTGAACTTAGGATTGTGGTATCCATCTGAAGACAACATTGAGTTGACTGGTTATTCTGATGTTGACTATGGAGTATGTAGGATAGACAGAAAATCAACCACTGGCACTTGTCAATTCTTAGGAAACAAATTGATTTCATGGTTTTCCAAGAAACAAACTTATGTAGCCACTTCAACCACAGAGGCTGAATACATGGCTGCTGGAAGCTGTTGTGCTCAAATCTTATGGCTCAAACAACAGCTAAGAGATTATAAAGTTGTCACAAAAGATGTACCTATTTATTGTGATAATAATAGTGCCATAGCTATTACTCAAAATCCAGTGTTACACACAAGGTGTAAACATGTGGATATTAGACATCACTTCATAAGAGATCATGTAGAGAAAAAGGACATCAGAATGGAAAAGATTCATATTGATAAGCAAAAGGCTGATATTCTTACAAAACCCCTAGCTGAAACAAGATTCAAGGAACTTTCAATGGAACTTGATTTATTAGATCCTGGAGAGAATGTTTAAAGTATAAGGAATTACTTTACTCATGCCAGAGATACTAGTATTAATCCAAGGGGGAACTTAGAGTGAAGTTTTAGGAAGGATAAGTTGATGAGACAATACAAAGTTCATTAATTTATTTTTCACATTCTGATATTATTTTCAAGAATTTTCATGCAGGAAACTTGGACAAAGTACATGACACTCAAGTACGAGGAAAACTACGAAGGACAACGCAGAGGATGACAAAGAACATGAGAAACTTCAATAGAAGTTGTCAAGGGTTATTCAGTCAAGTTGTCACTTGACTGTAGATAAGTTTTCTTTTTCATAAAAGTTAAACTCTGTTCATCTTTATAGTACGCATTTAATGCTCATAACAGACAAACAAGAGATTTTTGCTAAAAGACGATCAATTGCACGATTTTCTGAAAAAGCAGCCCACTGTGCGAAGAACACGACATTTGCGTCCTTTGGTGTAACAGAATTGATCTAAACCATTAAATCTTATCAATTCAATCTCAGCCCTACACCTAACACTTTTCAAATTGTACAGTTGAGGAGATATAAAAGCATAACTTAGAATTTTTCACAATTTACGTTTTCAAAATTTCTGAAAAAGCCCTAAGCTAAATCGCTCAAAAATCTTCAAGCTCATCTACAAGTTTTGCTCAAAGCTCTATAACTTTAACAAAAATGTCTTTGGAAATGGGTTAGTATTTCTCATAATCTTCTGTTAAAGACATGCATATTTGTAAAGCTTTCAAGAAAAATAACATGCTCTGTTTTTAGCTCTAAATGAATATGTTTGAATTTCTTTAGATGCTATATTTACGGATTAGTCATTCATTGAATGATATGCTGTTAGATACATGTGTAATGCTTAAAAACGTGTTAGATTCATACACATACTATGTCTAGAGAACATGATTACAAGTTTAAAACATTGTTAGATATGGTATTATGATGCTATGAGCTTGTTATCCACAGTAAATCTGAGACATAAATGCAAGATACTGTTCAAAGATAGCCTAATCTTGTGTTTTAGTAGTAATATTATGCTATTAAACCATATTAATACTGTATATTGGCTATATCTTTAGTTGACTTCAATGCTCCAGATTTGGACATCAACTGGAATTATTTGAGTGAAGCAACCATGCTCCACTTTGAGCAGACTGTGTGCTTTGACAATCTGTCAAATAAACACACAAGAAGAATAGTTACTTGGCTGGAGCAAGCTGGATTGAGAAAATGGCTCGAGGCCATCCCCTAGACATGCCTGGAACTTTCAACAACTCAGTTCTTAGGCACTTTCACTCCAAAAAGCTCAGGATCTGGTTATATTATGACTTATGAACCAGACACATCCAAGAAGACTACTGAGAAGTTTGAGTTCACTGAAGAAAACTTTGATGAATTCTTTGGTCTGAATGCTACTGGAGAAGATCCTGAAGAGTATATGAGGCACAATGAACAAGAAGTTGCCAACCAATGGATGAACAAGCCAGTACTTCTCAAATCTGGTCTACACAAAAGAGTTCTAAAAGAGGACTATCAACGTTTACTTGATGTGGTTGCAAAGACTGTTATGTGCACCACAGGAAGCTATGACCAGATCAGCAAATCCAAAGTAAGACTGATGAAAGCTATCATTGATGGAGGAAAGAAGCCGATGAATTGGAAAGGTTACTTTCTGAAGAAACTTGCAGAGGAGAAAGCAAAGTTCAAAATTGTGGATGTAAGGAAGGTAGTCATTGAGAAGAAACTAGCCTTCTGTACAAAAGTTGCTGCATTCTTATACAAATATGGACCTGAGGACATTGTTGAAGATGGAGTAAAGTTCAACACCACCAAGATATTGTTTAGACAATTATCTGTGAGAACTCAGAAAAGATTGGGGCTGGAGATCAAGTCACCAAAAACCTCAACAAGAAAGCAAGCTAAATCTGCCAAGCAGAAGAGTGAAGAAGCAACACAAATGGTGATCAGTATTCTAGAAAAAGCCAAGAAGGAAAGGATAGGAAAGGAAAGGAAAGGAGGTTGAGACAGCCTCAAAGTCCAAGAAAAAGAGGGCCATGTCAAGCCCTAGTGAAGATGAAACTGAAGAGGAGTATGTTGATACTTCTGAAGAGGAAATGGATATTGAAGAGCAAGCTGAACTGGAAGGTTCAGATGAAGATAATGAAGGTGATGATGATGAAGAAAGAGTATCATCTGGAAACCTAGACTTGAATGAACCCTCAAGTTATAGCCCAAAAGCTGTTGAAACCACCCCCATTTGAATGATCCAACCATTCAAAAAGTTACCTATAAGTCTGATTCCCCCATACCCATTCTTTTTTATGAACCTCAACCCTCATCCAAGTCAGATACAACCTCTGAATACACCTATGAAATGTCCTTGAGAGATGAATCCAAATTTTTCCTATACCAACTTTATCCCCAACTTACCAAATATCCTGATTTAAGATCAACCTTCTATGATCTTAGATTGATTGTTGATATAAGGAAGAAATCCATGTATGATATTGGGAAAGTAATTGAGTCCAAGGGACTGGACTGGTGGGAGAATGAGGAAGCCAGATTAACAGATTTTGCTGAAGTGGAATCCACTTTTGAGTTAACTGACGAAAGGTTGTTTGCCAACTTGGTGAACATTAAAATTCAGAAGGGAGCTATTCAATCCATTATTGCTGGGATTGATCTGAACATTGAAGACTTAATGGAGGAGGATGATAAGTTATCGAAGCAAGCTGATGGAGATGTTGAAATGTCCAAGAGCACTGAGGACAAGAGTGAAGAAGAGTCCAAGATTGTTGAGGACAAAGATGATGGAGAGATTGCTGCCATGGAGGTAGACATCACTGAAGGAGGAAATGAGAGCCAGAAGCCTGCTGAGAAAGATTTCTTTGATGGAGTTGAGACTTCCATTGAAGAATTAAAGATTGGAGAAACCAGTGAAGGAGGAAAGATTGATGAAATTGACCAAGGTCAATTGATTAAAAATGTTGAAAAAGAAGTACAACCAGCTGTAGAAGCCACTGCATCCATGGAGATTGTCATTTTCGAACCTCCAACTGAGAAAACTGCTGACAATCCTAACACTCATGATGCTGAGTTGAATGAGTCAACTCCTGCTGAAGTCACTGAAGTTGAGACCAAGATTGCTCAAAAAGAAGCTGTGAAGACTGAGGAACCAGCTGCTATGAAGAAGCCCTTGGAAAATGAGGCAATAGCTGCAGCACCATCAACTTCGATGGAGTTCCCAATTCACTTAGATGCTTCTCCATTGACTGAAGTCTGCATCACTGATAAGGAGGATGGAAGAATGAAGGCAGTGATGGAGGAGTTCAATTCTGAGATTGAACAAATCAATGAAGTTGAGAGGAAGAGGCTAGAGAATGTTGTAGGCTTATGCCTAAACATGGGAAAGTATGTAAGAGATAGTTTGGATGAAACTATCATTCCAACAAATGAAGCCCAACACAAGTCTTTACTCAACTTGAACACAAAGGCAAGGAGGATGACAAGAAGGATTGAAAATTTGGAAGAAACCATTGATAATAATGCTGTGGACTTATGCATTAAGGTGGAGAGTTTGGAAGAAAAGATGAACTCCACAACTATCAAGCTGGAAGCTGTTGAAAAAGGTTTTGAGACCTTTGATAAGAAGATGGAAAGTGTTGGAAAGGATGTGAAGGACTCTACTCTTAAGATTGGAGAGTCATCAAAGATCATGTCAGATGTTGTGACCACATAC
This sequence comes from Galeopsis tetrahit, assembly GCA_963675135.1. Classification (NCBI taxonomy): domain Eukaryota; kingdom Viridiplantae; phylum Streptophyta; class Magnoliopsida; order Lamiales; family Lamiaceae; genus Galeopsis; species Galeopsis tetrahit. The sequence continues at coordinate 43,842,071 of OY776134.1, forward strand.
TTCCACACAGAAAAATAGTTGATCAAGAAGGACAAAGAGGAAATTCTAAGGCTAAAGGATAATGTTGCCAAAGAAAAGGAGGAGATTTCCCAGATGCTGTCAAAGGACATTGAAAAGCTGACTCAGTCTATGCAGAGTCAAAGAGATCAACTGATAAGAGAGACCATCAAAAGTTCACTGAATGCTGCTTCTGATTTATTCAAAGACAACTTGGAAGGCATAATCAAGATGATGAGGAACCAAGTTGATCAAGCTGTGAAGAAGCAAGTGGAAGAGTCTGTAAGTTCCACCATTTCTGCATTTCTATTGAATCATGTTGACCCCATTTCTGTCCAGATGAAAAGAATGGACACCTACCAACAAGAGCTCTCACTTACTATGGCTAAGATTGATGCCAACCCTGCTGACCCCATCAACCTTGAGGCATGTGATGATGCCAAAAAGGGGGAAAGTGAAAAGAAGGGGGAAGATCTATTGAAGAAGGGTGAGAAGAGTAAGTGGGAAGGTAGTAAGGGAAAGGGGAAAGCACAAGTTTTGGAAATTACTAATGTGACAGAAGAAGAGGACTGTCCCAAAACTAGAAGTGGAAAGATAAGGAAGCCAAATCTGAAGAGAAAGAAGATTGCTGATATTTCTGATCATGAGAAAAGCAAGAAATACAAATCAAGTGAGCCAGATGATGATGAAGAGATGGAAATTTCAACATTGGTTAGAAGAGAAGATAAGCTACCTGTTAGAAGAGCTTCTCCTGAAGTTACTGCTGCTGATCTTGTGAAAGACAAAGCTCATGTGTTTGAAGAAGTTGCAAACATCTTTGCAGAAGGAGCTGGACAAGATGCAGAAACTAGAAAAGGAGTAAGGAAGCTTGTTATTGAAGAAAGAACCAAGATGTTCATAGATGCTGAAGAGTGCAGGTTGAAGAGGCACAAAGACTTCAATCCAGGAAATTCTAAGTCTTATAAGAGTTCTTATGCTTTGATGATGGAAAATAGAGCCAAGAGGAAGTCTGAAACCTTGAAAAGGATCCCTCATACTGACAGCTGGGTTCCTACTGAACTCAATGGTGCTTGGGATGAAGCAAATCGAGTATGGGATCATCTCTTCTTTGTTGTGAAGAGATGGGGAGACTTTGAAGACATTGATGGTCTTTATGAAGGTTTTATGAAGGAGAATTATCCAGAGTTATACACAAAGATTCTTGGAGCTGCTCAAAAGGAGAAAGTGATTGTCAAAGCTCCTGAACAGATTTTCTGGACTCCACCAATGAAGGCTGATGGTAAAAGCATTGATAGGAAAGCAATTACTGATGAGTTTGTGCAACTTGTCAAGGATGAAGATTTGATTGGGAAGAACGAGGAGGTCATGGCCTTAAAGAATAGGCACTTTGCATCGTATGGGCTAACTCCACTGTTCAAGGAACTCCCATCTTTCCTGAAGAAGAAGTCAGATGCAACCAAGTGATGAAGCTGCAAAAGGTCAAGTCAAGATTCAATTTCGAACAATCATGAACTTTTTAATCTATGCTTTAAGACAATTGTTACTCCTTAAGAGCTAGAACTTACAACTTTCTGCTCTTACTACTGTGCTATCTTATTTTTGATGATGATTATCAATCATATGCACTGGACAACAATTTTTGAGTCTCTATACTTGTGTTATTTTTTGTCTGAAAATAGGCTTTAGCAAAATGATTTTAATTGTTTCTTGCTTAAATCAAGTTTTATAGAACTCAGAGAACTTAGCCCTTTTTAGGTTAATTATCTGAATTTATTCTGTGAAATTTTTCTAAGTATAGAATATACATGCTAGTTGTCCTGTTTTTGTCAAATCTACTGAAAAAGAAATCCCTATGGATCTTTTGAAGTAAGTAGGTTTTGGCATCATCAAAAAGGGGGAAATTGTTGGGATATGGTTTATATTAATAAAAGAAAATTTGATTTTGATTTGATACCAAAACCCTAAGTAAAACCCCAAGTATGATGATTTGCCAAGTCTAGATTTTCAGGTTAGAAAAGCTCATATATGTTAGGGAGCTTTAATTTTTAGATAGATTATTCTTTGAATCTATGACAAATGACCTGAAAGCACAAAGCACAAAAGACAAGTATCATTGAAGACAAGGAGCTGAAGTGTTATGAAGAAAGTGACAAGGATTCATGAAGGCAAGTATGCTGGACGACAAAAGTCAAGTATGATGAATTTGGATATTCATATACTTTGGACTTGGCATACTTATGGACAAAGACGAGGAATGACTAGGAACTTTACCCAGTACGAGGCCGTTAGCGGAAAGGACAAAATTATTCCAAATTAGCCAAGGAATGAGAGCCACCTGTCACTGCGCATAACAAACTCTGATATTGGAATGCAAATTGCAGAATGGACGTGAATACATGTACTATTTGCATGCAGGCCCCTGAACAATTTGAAAGTTCAAATTTATGGATAAGTTTTGCTATCTCCACCAACGGATAGTTTACTTCATCTATAAATAGGCCATATCTTGAATCATTTCAAGAGAGACGGGACATACATAAAGACACAAGCCATACGCGTTCTATAACAATATTTTAGCATTCAAAAGTATTCAAAACACTCGAGAGATTAAAAGCTTTTAAGCATATTCATTTCTGAGTGTTATCTTTAGTCCCCACTAGGCAAGCTTATTGTTGATTATCCAAAGCCTAGACAGTGATATCCTATCCTTTATATTCGTTCTTAAATTGTAAAGGATATCACACAATTAGTTGGTACTAGAACAAAACCCTACTTTCACCTTGAGAGATAGATTGAGAGTATTGTTGAGTTCGTAGTAGAGATTGAGAGTATTGCAACGAGAGAAGGTTGTAAGAAATCAAGAGAAGAGAAGGAGAAGAAGTAGAGTGCACCTTGACACTGTAAAAACAAGCTAATTCCAAAGTGATTAAGGAATTATCCTATTAAATTAGGAGAGTGGACGTAGGAGCAGTTTAGTCTCCGAACCACTATACATCTTGTGTTCTTACTTACTGCATTTATGTTATTGCTTTAGCTTTTGTGTTGTTATAACTGCTATTTGCTATTTGATAACTTAATATCTAAGTGCATATTAATTAAGGAGTATAAAAGGGCCTATCATTTATTCCGCACACAAGTTGCATACTGTTAAGAATTCTTAGAATCTACTTTAGTATTTTCATAGGACTTGACACATTGTGTAACTTACTTGACTATGATTATTTGTGTTGATTACTTGCAAAAGTTTTTGAAAAACACACACACGTGTATTTCCCCCCCCCCCCATACACGTGTCACACTCCTTTTGGGACCAACATTCATAAATTCACAAATTAATTAATTATTATAAAAATCAATTAACTTACCTAATTCATTATTAAGAAAATTATTAACTTACATAATTAGAAAAAGATTATAATTATGAATATTAATTAAAATACTAAAAAATATTTTAAAATATATGAAAATAAATTTAGAATAATATTTAAATAAGTAAATAATTTTTCATAATATAAAAAAAAATATAATATCAAAAAAAAATTAAAAAATCAATTAACATACTCAAATAAATATAAATTTTATCTTTAAAATAATAAAAATCCCAAATATTTTTTTTTATTAAAATGGTCAAAAACTCTTATTAAAATTTAACAATTATTTTAATATTTTAAATAAATACAAAAATCCATAAATATTTAAAATTCCCAAATAAATCAAAAAATATTCAAATATATCCAAAATTCTCACCCTTATCCATGATAATTGAAAGATGATGATGAACAATATATTTTTTAACAATTTGTTAATTTTTTTTTTCATTTTTATTATATAATTTTTAATTTAATATTAGTTCGTACAAAAATATGTGGATCTACTTTGTGTAATATGGAGTACTTAGATTAATTTTTATATTTATTTGATTACTTTAAAATAAATAATTTTATAATACTTATATTGTAATTATTATTTTTTTAAGTTAATAATTTTTCTAATAATAAATTAGGTAAGTTAATTGATTTTTATAATAATTAATTACTTTATGAATAAATAAATTATTATTTTTATATTAAAATAAGTTAATTTATGAATAAATGAATTATTATTTTTATTTGATTGTATAACATAAACTAAATTAATTTTATAGTGAATTGTACACATTTGTTGAATATTTTTATCTTTTTCGCATAACGTCTCATTTTAATTAAAAATTTAATTTACGTCCCATAACTTCTTCAATTTCTCAATTTACGTCTCATTTACATAAATTTGGGGATTTTTAGCAAAAATTGGACGTAAATTAAGCAATTGAAAAAGTTATGGGACATAAATTAAAATTTTAACTTTTTTGGGACGTTTTTTAAAAAAGGTAAAAGTTACGGGACGTTAATAATTTTTTTCTCTTTGAATTTGGAAACTTAATTAACTCGCACAGATTTCGAGGATACCATATCAGCGGCATAATTTGAAATTAATTATAACATAAGGGCATAATTGTACATCTAAATTGGATTTTGTCTTTAATTGAAACTCTAATAAAAATTAGCTTGAATCTTAAAAATTAAGAGTGGATTGTCCTATAGCGTAACTTCCCCTTACTAAAATTGATGGATTTATGGAGCTATTGAATTAATTCTATTTTTCTATACGGAAAGGACATTATAGGGTATCCAAATCAAATAGTGACCTTAATTGTTTTAACTATAATTTTTGTTTTAAATTGTTTAAGGGTCTTATAAAGTGACTCTAAATGTATTTATTCCTTTTTTTTCTGCATTATACTCAGAAATTTTTCTGTAGATCTTTCTGTATAATCAAGTCAAAGATTTTTCCGAAGAAAAGATCTAATTTGATTTGACGATTTTTCTGCAGATCTTCAAGTCTGAAAATGAAATTGAATATTAAAGATTTGGGGAAGACTTGAATAGAGAGAGAAAGATTTGCATTTCAAATTTTAAAATCTTTGACTAATTAATATATTAAAATTCAATTTTAAATATTTAGGGTAAAATAGTGCATTTAAGTAGTACCTTGCTCTTATATGTAAAAACTATAAGTAAAAACACTTTATTGGTGAAATCCCATTATCTATATATTAATTGCATTCCTTATTTTGGGCAGTTATATATGGCAGATCTTATTTTGGGCAGTTATATATGGCAGATGAATCTTAAATTTTGGATATACGTTTTCGTTGAATAATTAATTACAGAATATTTAGAAATTAAATTAAATTTGAAATTAAGGCAACTCTTCTCTTTATGTTACTAATTATGGTGGATACGTGGATTTTCAGGTATGGAAAATGAATCTTCATTCGGTTATACGTTTTCGTTGAATATTTAATCAATTGCAGAGTTTTCTTGAAATTTCAATTCATTGTCCAAACATATCCATTCCGGACCATTCGTTCACAAATATCTTCAAATTCTCCATTAAGTTTGTATGGAGAGTTGACTTAATACAATGTGAGAAAAAGTAAGAATTATGAATATTTTCTAATGATAGGAGGGTAAGATTGTAAAAAATAAATGGTGAAAAAAAAAAAGATTAAAATGTCATTTAATTGTATACAATACATAGAATTTCAAAATGTCACTTATTTGTGAATGGAGAGTAAAGTTTAGAAAATAATATTTGAAATTACGGCAACTTAATTCTTTTACGTTACTAATTGCATTCTTTATTTTTTGCATTAATTATGGTAGGTGAATTTGTTTTTCAGTTATGGTTTCATTTTCTAATGTTGTGGATAAGAAATTAATTAGGAGTAAATAAGCACATGAATGGACATTTGACAATATGTCATGTGCATTTATGGGAAGTTAGATTTCCGTCTATATAATGTATTGTTTTCATCTGAACTAACTATTTGTGACCTCTATTTTCTTGGCCGGTGAAAAGGTTTGGTTTTTATTTATAGTTTACATTTCGCCATTTATTTATAGTTTACATTTCGCCATTTTTTGAGTGCCATCCCCAAAGAATGTAAAGCTTAAGCTTAAAGGGGGACGACGAAGGGAGTATATATATATAGCAATGATATAATTAAATCCCACACACAACTCTCTACATAAGTCACATGTACACTTTAATTAGCATGTACAAGCAGGGACGGTGCCATGTTGGGGCCAGGGGCCCCCACCAATTTATATATATATATATTTACTATAAGTATAGACAAATAAAAAACAAATGCTTGCATATATATATATATATATATATATATATTTACTATAAGTATATTCATGTGTTTTTTATTTAAATTTGTTTCTTAATACTCAAAAAATAAATTATTTCTTCAACGGAGTCAATAAAAAATATTGATGGTGTATTTGAGAATTATTGTCTAAGTTTTTGTTAAGAATCGTAAAATATTTTAGCAATTTTTAAATTGTTTCGCTTCATTTTGTATCAAACTATCAAAACTTCAAAACAAAATGAAAGAGAAGTTTGTTCAATTTAATTTAATGAAATGTATTGACAATTTTATAATGTAAAATTTCGATGAGTATAAGTACATATTATTTTATCTTTAAAGTAATGTTAATCGGGCTCCCCTACCCCGAGATTTCCTGGCTCCGTCACTGTGTACAAGTATAATTGTAGGCAAGTGGTGGGTTTCGTAGAAAAATCCAACATCTGATTCTATATATATATATATATATATATATATATATATATATATATATATATATATATGGTAATATTAATTATGAGTGACATGATATCCTATAATTGTGCAGGTGAATTAAGTATGAGAAAGATAGCTTTAGGAATTGTGGCAACATTGGTGGTGATTAGCATGTGTTTGTCACCATTTGCATTTGAGACTGCGGAGGCAAAAGGAAGATTCATTAGCTACCCTGCTATTTGGAGCACTCCGCGGAGGGGTGCTCCGAAACTCCCTCAGCCTTCTAATAACTACACCAGGGGTTGCAATCCATATCTCCGATGCCGTGGTCACGGAGGCAAAAACTAGCTACAAGAACAAACTCATATAAGACTACTATGTTGAGTTTGAGATATGAACAAATCTTTTTAAGTTGAATTTCAATGAAATATAACACAAATTAAAATACTTTTCTCTATGCAATTTGTTTCACCAATGTTTTTATTTTTATATTTTTTCAAATATCCACAAAACTAGAAAAGGTTAAACAGCACCTAGGTAGGTAAATAATCACATCAGCATTGACCTATTAGTTTACCTGTTATTGCAGATTGACACACTAATTTCAAAATGTATACAAACTTACAAGATCAAAATTAAAAAGTGTAAAAACTGGACCAAAATCAAAACGGGCCAACTTAATGGACTAAAATAACTTTAATCTCATGACTTTTGAAGTACTTGTTGTGTTTTAATGCCCCGGCCGATTGAACTTTCCGAGTTAACACTATTATAAGAATAATCGATATTTGAGTAGTGGTTTCGAGAAAATAGCTACATAATAAAATAGTATGCATGTTAAAATGTACAAATATTAAATTCCGTTGTATTATTTAATTTTAAATTTTTGAGGAAAATGGATCAAAATTAAACTTTCCGAGTTTAATAAATATTACTCCGTAGAAGCAGTCGTTGAGTTTTAGTGCTCCGATTGAACTTTACGAGTTCACGCTATGTGAAAATCGATATTTTTATCAAATTTAATTTTGAGAAATTATTTCTATGAAATTGCTACATAATACTCCATCCGTCCCATATTTGAAGACACATTTTACCATTTTGAGTGTTCCATACTTGAAGGCACATTACCTAAAATAGCAAAACACTTTTAAACACTCCCCTTAAAACATCACAATATTACAACAAATGCCACTACTTTATTACACTAAAAAGTAACTTTATTACTATTTATAAAGTTGAAAAGTCTTTACTACCCCAGAGACGGACGCAGGTAATGCCCGGGGGGGCCGTGGGCCCCCCACCAATTTTGCAATTTTTCTGAGGGTATTTTCGCAATTTCACATATATATATAAATATTTAAATAATATTAATAATATATATATAAATTATATATGGTAGTATGAATTATATATGGCGACCAGTACTTGGAAAGTGGTTGCATAGTCGGCTACTAATATTCGCAATTTTAAATCATCGTGCAAAGTAATTAAAAAAGTAATTCAATTAAAAAACAGAGTGTCTCCTCCTTTTCATTCAACGCACGAGCAGCAGAGCTTTTAAAACAGAGATCAAGAAAAATATGTCCCATTAATTTTAGATATTGAAGGTAAAATTTATTTATTATTAATTTAACTTTTTTATCTTTCTTTATTATTTTGGTTGGTCCACCACAATTATTTTTATTCTATTCTCTTGTCTTCTTATTGAATTTAGGGTTTTTCAGATTTTAGGGTTTCTCAAAATTGTCTCCACTTAAAAATTTTGATATGAAATAAATTCTTTATATTTAAAGTTCAAGAATATACATTTATCTTGTTAAAAAAAAAATTGAATTTTTTTTTTATTGTTAATATTTGGCCCCCGACTTGAAAATCCTGGGTCCGTCACTGTACTACCCCACTTTATCTTACACAATATTAATAAAAAATTCACTAAAACCCGTGCCCAATTGATTTGAGCCTTCAAGTATGGGACGGGGGGAGTATAATATTGTGCATGTTAAAACTTATAAATATTAAATTTACTGAAAAACGAACCAAGGTAACTATTTTATTTTAATTTACAAGACAAATGGATCAAAAATGAAAAATGGTCGTAATCGGATCTGACTCCATAAAAATGTTCGGTGCGTGTTACATTGTTAGTATGAAAACTATGGGATTTCTCTCTAAAGTGAAAATGCGTCAAATTTCTAATTAAATGAATTATCTGCAAGTACAAAATTAGGGCACTGACTTATTTAAAGTGCAAAACTAGTACAGTAACTTATTTAAATTAAAGAAGTCTTTTTGAAAAACAGCAAGTTATAAACTTTGCCAGCGGAAAATGCAGTAATTTGTGAAATTAGTGGAGTATAATTTAACTTTCACATATTTGAAAAATGCCCCAAAAATGATAAAATTTTAATTTACGTCCCATAATTTTTTAAACTTGGTTAATTTACCTTCCATAATTTCATAAATTGGTTAATTTACGTCCCAAAAAAGATAAAAATTTAATTTACGTCTCATAATTTCGTAAATTGGTAAATAAACGTCATTTTTCTTCATTATGCATATTATAATTAAATAATGACTTGTAATATTTTTTTAATCTACATAGTCATTGTTTTTTCACGCTATACAAGTCGAGTTTGACCATGTTACAACTTTTATCGATTTTTCATAATTTTTATGTGCACTTGACAAAAGTGTTAGTGATACAATGTCGTTTTGCTGTATCCACAAAAAAAATGGACGTAAATTAAGTAAATTTACAAAATTATGGGACGTAAATTAAAATTTTATCTTTTTTGAAACGTTTTTCAAAAAAGATAAAAGTTACTGAATGTAAATGATTTTTTTCTCCATTACTATTTATCCAAATTTTGATTTTAATTTCAAAATCGATTTTTAAAGTCACTAAAACACAAAGTAAAACAACTATTTTATCCTATTACAGTACAGTGTATTTTAACATAAATTATCAAAATTAAGTATATCCTAACATGACCAATTTCTGAATGGATTAGATCTGCGAATACTAATGTTGTGGGTTTGCATCTTGCAAAAAGAATTTAAGATCAACTCATTTTTTAATTTAATCTCCAGTCTAGAAACATATATAAGAATTCGGAACCCATTTTTTTATTTTCTTAATTAATTCACGATATGTTTTTAATTATTTATTTTCTCACATCAAGGCAAAATATTTGCAATTCAAATTAAACTTACAAGACACCGACGAAGTGGAATAACTCAAATGGTTAGAGTACAACTATCTAGATCGTGAGGTCTTGATTCGAGTCATGTGGAAAGGTTGGGAATATTATTATAAAAAAAAAAACTTACAAGACAGACACCAACAAAAAATTGGAATACATATCTACAATTTATTTATTTGTATAAATTTTGGGGAAAATAATTTTTCATCTAGTCTCACATCGAGAAAGAAAATCCAAACCTTAAATTAAGTATGAGAAAGATGGCTTTAGGAATTGTGGCAACATTGGTGGTGATTAGCATTTGTTTGTCACCATTTGCATTTGAAACTGCAGAAGCAAGAAGATCAGATTCATTAGCTACCCTGCTATTTGGAGCACTCCACAGATGGGCTCTCCGGCCCAAACTCCCTCAGCCTTCTAATAACTAGAACAAACTATGTACTATACTGGGGAACAAGTTTGTTAATGAGTTAATTTGTTAACTAATTAACTTGTTAGTTTGTTAAGATTGCACATATATGTTAGTTGAATTGGGCTGTTCATGCAATATTTAGGGTTTCTTTATTATTTCCTTATTTGTGTCCGTCATAATTAAGCATATAAATATTGCTCATTGACGTAAGTTCTTGATTAATTATTTCTTTACGTTTTTTATTTTATCATGGTACCAGAGCCTAAACCATGTAAATTCTCGATCAAGGTCAAGATCATGATGATGTACAATGACGCAAGAGATCGGTTTGAGTGATACGGTCGATGGAAAGAAGATTGAGAAAGTTGGAGCTACCTAACTACCGATTCACACATGCCTATTGGGCCAACCATAAATATGGCAGGTACTAAATAAAAAAACACCCCGAAAAGTGGATTATTGATTCGGGTGCAATTGAGCATATTACTTGCAATAGAGACATATATATTGTTTGACGAAATAACCGATCATGCCGAACCATCCGCCAAAATTCCCAATGGAGAAGTAATTCCCGTTTGTAGCATTGGAAAAACAAGATTGAGCGAAAAGATATGCCTTCACCGTGTTTTACACATGCCACAATTCCTTCCATTTAATTTGTTGTCAGTTAATCGTCTCTCGACTGACTTAAATTGTGCTTTCACTTTCCTTCCGGATTTTTGCACTATTTAGGACTTAAACTCAAAGAGGCCGATTGGCATGGGTTTACAACATGGCGGCTTGTATTTTTTAGAAACGGACGTTGAGAGGGCAACCTGATTGGAAGTACAAGTTTGTGGCATAAACGCTTGGGGTATGCATCAAATAGAAAGTTGCAGCACATTACTCATTTGAGAAAATTTAAGGAGCGAGGTTACACTCTTTTGTCATTCGTGTATAAGAGCAAAACAAACTCGACTTCCTTTTCCTAGCTATTAGCACTAATAAGACACTCAACTGTTTCGAATTAATTCATTGTGACATTTGGGGTCCATACAAGTGTGATTCGTTTAGTGGTGCTCATTATTTTTTGTTGATTGTTGACGATTGTAGTACAGGCAATGGAGTGGAGTTTCAATCGTTTACTTTGTTAGCCTATTATGCAGAGAATTGAATTTTATTCGAGAGTTCTTGCACAGACACCCCTTAACAAAATGGAGTGGTGGAATGAAAGCACAAACGCATCTTGGAAGTAGCTCGAGCACTTCCATTTGAGTCGGGACTTCCAATTGAATTTTGGGGAGAGTGTGTTCTCACTGCCGTCTATATCATCAATCGGGCTACCTTCACCAATAATAAACAACAAAACACCTTATGAGATCTTGTTTAATCGAAAGGAGTCGTATGATCACCTTTGGGGTTTTGGATGTTTGGCATATGCTCGAAACAATCGACACAAAGATAAGTTTAAAAGTTCAAATTTATGGAATTAGGACTATCTGCACAACAAATAACTTCCTTATCTATATAAATAGGCCAAGACTTGAATTATTTCAAGTTACGGGAACTTAGGGGATGTTTGCAAACTCTAAAAACTACTAAAATAACTTTTTATTTAAAAGCTGTGAGAGGGAGCTTTGAAAATAAGTGATTCTAGAAGCAGTTTGTAGAGTTTGCAAACACCACCTTACACTAAGTTAAAGCTATAGAGAAATTTATTCAAAGCATTCAAACACTCAAGCCTTCGAAAGATTAAACTTTAAAGCAATTATTGAGTGTTATTCATTAGTTCCCACTAGGTAATTTTGTCAAGATTATCTAAAGCCTAGGAAGTGATATCCTAGCCTTTACATTGTTTGTTGGTCCTTGTCCTGGGGGTATCAACCAAGTGATTAGAGTACTTGGTGTGCTCTAAGTGTATGAAAAATAACTAACTCTTCAAGACAACTAGTCTGCTGATTCACTAGGGGCCTAAGACTAGCTTATTGACCGATTTATTATCTATCAAAGTTAAGTGCGAAAATGTGATGTGCCCATAATTATACTCGTCTATTTGTGAAAAACCTTTGTAAATCATTTTATGCATGATCAGCTGACTTGGTGTCAGCTGATACAGATGAGTTGTTAAAACAGACTGGACTCTTAACTCCAATGTCAGATTTTTCTCCATAATATATTTTCTGAGGGGACCACTCCACGTCCCTAATGGGATAGTGGATGTCCAAGAGTCGAGTTACGAGTTACAAGACCCAGACCTCAAGAGACGAGCATGATGACAGACCTTTGGCAAGATCTTATGCTTAAAGTGGCTGATTGATGCTACGAATTAGAGAAGAGATGATATGAGTTAAGGATTATTTGCAAGGGATGGAGGAACTCGCAATTGTCTTACACTTCGATGCTTGGGGAGGGGGGATGAAGGGTCTAGGCCCATTACTTCAAAAATACATCTATAAAGTCAAGTAAGTGAAAAATGTAGTTTACTTTTTACTTTTGATTTTACTTTGTGATTTGATATGAGTTGCCTAGACGTAGTTGTTTAGGACATAAAACCTCGAAGTATATGAGCATTTTCTAAGAGTTTAGAACATCTGAATGATGCATGTTTGATGACTTTGAAGGAGTCGAGATTGATATATTGGTTATACTTCGAATTTGTGGAGATAAGTTCTATATATATATTTGAGAAATGCTAAGACAATTATTGATGAGTTGAGATGCATGCTTAGAATTTTTTAGTTAAATTTTGTCAAAAAGTATGCTTATCCTTGATTAATGTTTTGATTAGTAATGAGTTTTGATGCATGCTTAGAATTTCTGAGATAAATTATGTCAAAAAAGTATGTCTACCTTTGATGAGTATTTGAAGTGTTTAGACGCTTAGAATTTATATAAGCATACTTTGATAAACTATGCTAGGGAATTATGTGCATTTAAAGATGATTATGTATATGTGATATTGAAAAAACTATTTGAACTGTTTTTTCCTAACACATGCGAACATAATATATGAGTTTATGTGAATGTAATTAAAGTCTAGAAAAGATACATTTCTATTCTAGCATCTATTCAGAATCTATGCAGGAGTTCATGAGAACATATAAGAGATATAAGGTGAAGTCGATAGAAATAAGGATGTATGGAAAGAGAAACATGCATTCGACGAATACTCAGGGCACGAAGGCCCAAACCATTGTGATGAAGGTTATGAGAACCCCTCAGATTGTAGCAAAAGCAGCATAACGAGTAAATTGTTTGTTGGAGCAAAAACAAGGATATTTTTTAAAGAGAAAAAGTAAAGGAGAAACTTTTTAAAGGCTGGGGGTGTGGACAGTCTCCTTTTCGGTGTGCAGATTCGAGCCTCCACCCTCCTCCCGGTTAACTTTCTTGCCCTTCACCTTCTTTTGAGGAGTTGTCGATTCGGGCTGACTTGGATCTGAAATGCTTGGTTCCTTTCTGAGCGTAGAACGGGTTCCTTTTTGGGATAAAGTTGGGTGTTGGGGGCATCAATTGAGCTGGAACAGAGTTGAGTAGAGAAACGTCCCTTACCGGGGTTGATGCTGGCTGAGCTAATTGGGTTGGTACTGCAGGAGTGCGGATTACCTTGGATATCCACCCCACTTCTGCAAACACAACATAGAAGAGTTAAAATTTGAAGTCAATATGAGTTAAAAGCGAACTCGAGAGAACAAATTACCATCGTTGGCTTCTAGAGGATCATAGGAAAAGATGGGACCGAAGTGATAAAGGATTTGTGGATTGCTACACAAAGCTAGGGCGTGGGAGGAATAAATTGAAGGGTTCTTAATCGATTGAGATTATCTTGAGAAAGGAAAGAAGGACATGTGACTCGGTCCCCGAGGGCCTCGTTAGTTAGAAAAAATGGTGAATCGTGTTTTGAGGAGACGAGGAAGAAGTTCTTGAAGATGACCTTTGCTTGTTGATCAACATAGATGAGAGAGAGATAAAAGAGTGTACCTGGATAGAGGCTCTCGGAGAGGTGGCCGAAAATGGACGATCTCTGGTCACCGGAGATGACAACGGGAGGCTGAGATTTTTCTGAGGAAGATTCCCCAAATGAAGAGAATGGGACTATTTAAGAAGATGAAACTGAGGATTTGAGAAGAAAGACTTTTCAGATTCTAAAGAGAAGCCGAAGTAATGATGATAGATGGAGAATATGGAATTAACTTGATTGATGTGACGGTTGCTCTGCACGAGAAGTACTTTGGAAGCCGCATGGAGGACGCATGCTTTAATGAAGAAGTCTTGAGACTTTCTAGGTTTGTGAAAACCGATGGAGATTTGAGGGTTTGCATGAATACATGTGCAGAATTGTAGGGAACTTAATGCAGAAACACGTGAGGTTTTATTCAGGGTTTGAATGAAACTTAAAGAGAGAATTGAATGAGATTTAATCCATGATCTGAATGAAGATTTAATCGAGGATCGAAAGAGGGTTGATCCAGGAGTTTCTAGGGCTTTGTCAATAATTGATTAAGGATTAAATTAGATTTAATCCAAACGTGGTTTGATTATGAGCTTTGGGGGCAGGCCTCAGGGTTCCCCAGGTTTTTGAGAATCAATAGAAACTTGATTAAAAAATTGAGGTCGAGCTATTTTTTAGGACCACGAGGTCCGTGAGGTTATCGAAATTTTATTGCAGGATTCGTAGAATTAATAAACTTGAGAGTGAGAGGGAGAGGGAGGGGGAGAGGGAGAGAGAGAGACCTCTTGCTACTCTCATGAGACCTGAACTTCATGAGAGTAAGGGGAGTGATTGATGCGGCCAAAATGTGTCGTCTTGTGAGATAATGACACGTGTAATACACGGGTAATATTGTTATGTATTATTTGTCAATTTATTCCATTAAATATGCCTGAATTATATGATAAAGGCCTTTATTATTATGATTTGGGCCCATGTTGATTAATACCCCAAGTATGGTTTAAATATACGGGTTGGGAACCTCACTAGGCCTCGTGGCCCTGGAAATAACAAAGGACCTAGGCCCATGTCTTATGCAGATTTATTGAGAACCGAGCCAAAGTCCAGTGGCAAGAGGTCGATGAAACTAGGGTCCATGAAGTGCCTGACTTGCTTTAGAGTTATCGGAGCTAACTGATCAGTTGAGAGGATCGTGGGATATCTTTCTTGGGGAAGATGACTATTTGACTCAGTCAGAGTCGTGGAGAGTCGGCCAGCTCTCGAGAAAGTCGGGATAAGATGTTGAATGGAGAGATAGGGGTAGATGGTTATCCCTTCCCCCAAGGTACCTCTATAAATACTGCATATATACCGTTTATACCTTTTTACGTGAATTGGTAAAGAACACACACTACACTTGTGCATTCATTACTTTGAGCATCATATTGCATTGTGGAGAACATTTACGTGAACGTCGGTTTCTAACTTGAGCATCGGAGTCCCCGCGCCGAAGATCTCTCCGGCGTGTTTTGAAGGTTTTCAGGAGCACCGTGAACTACATGGCAGCCCCGTGCAAAGCCGTTTGATCATCGGCGAATCAAGGTCAGTTTGGTAATTTGTTGAGCGTTCAAACCCGACGCATCAACGAGTCAACACAGGTCAAACTTAATTAAATTTATTTTTTCGCTTCCAAGTATTGTTTTACAGTTTTACTATACATAAACAAAACTATATTACTACATGACCAAAATATTGTCACTACAAGGCCAAAAGTGTAATACTATAAGTCCAAAAATATTCTGGACATTTAATTTTTTATGCGAATTCTCCAGATTTTTTTTTTTGACATATAATAGTACACTTTTGTTTTTGTAATGATAATACTTAGATCTTATAGTAATAATATATTGGTCATGTAATAAGCCACATGCTTGCGACCCGTACATTTTTTGGGTGAACCAAATCCAGGCTTGTGACCCATAATTTTTTTTTTTTAAATGTCGTAATTAGATATATTTCATGTATGAATACTTCACACAAATGTTGTTCTTATTAATTATAATTATGTTTTAATTAATTATATATTTCTTTTCGTCTAGTATGCACTCGAGTGCATGTTATGCACCCTAGTCCATGTTGCACTTTTCAGTTTTACTGACTTACACTTTTTGGTAAATGGTGTTGCACTTTTCAATTATTACTAAAAATATTATTATACAGTTTAATAATTGAAAAGTGCAACACCATTTACCAAAAAGTGTAAGTCAGTAAAATTGGAAAGTGCAACATGGACTAGGGTGCATAACATGCACTCGAGTCCATAGCAGACCAATCCTCTATATATATATATATATATATATATTGTCATTAGAATAATCGTGAAACATGTTTTTTTCTCTCAATAATGTGATTAAATTAATTATTTATGAAAAAAATTGGCATGATTGTATACATATAATAAGAATTAATATAAAAGAATTAAATTTCCACCCCTCTACAAGTTAAGACTTTTAAATGAGATGAAATTCTTTTATGGTATCAGATAGAGCCTCAAGGCCCACACGTCCTGGGTTCGATTCCTGCTGAAAAAAACTCCACTCATTTAAATTGTCCACTCGCTAGGCCTCCTCTCCAAATGGTAAAAGGTGATAATTCGGTCCATGAGTGAGGTATAAATACAGTAAAACCTTTATAAATTAATAACCTTGTGACCATGAAAAATTATTAATTTAGAGGGATATTAATATATCAATAAATTAATATTTTATTAATTAAAAGAGAGACTTTTTAAATTCAACAAATTTAGTACATATGTATTGAAAATAAATAAATTCATATATGTTTCATTGATTACATTAATTCATGGTATCAACCAATTCTTTATAACTAATTAAATATATTCATGTATAATATCAATTCATTGTATACAATTAACTATTATATTCATGGACACATGTATTAATTTATTGGAATTACTTAAATATACATGTTTACATTAATTCGTTGCAGTTAAATAACTATTATAGACAATTAAATATATTCATTCATGATGAATGAAACATATACTCCTACTATATAAATCTCAATATGGAAATAAAATAGTTCATAACACCAGACCATGTCTTCTCATCTAAAAGGCATCGCAAAATCATCCATGAATGATCAAATGTGTAAAGCATTATGTGAGTATATATAAGAGAGACCATCTCACATGCACTCAAAAAGATTTACAAGAGTGGGTTTAAAGTTTAGGGTTTGGAAATCTGTCACGAGAAAGGAGGATTTGAGCGCGACAACAACTCTTCACATTTTTTTGTTGCAGCTAGAGAACTCGACACCGGAACTTTTGGATGCAATTAAAAAAGTTAGGGATGAAATCAAATTAGATTTAAATTTTAAGAAAAATCAAGTAACAATAGATTCATATTTTAGCAAATTACCATAATATTTATAATTGTAATATTTATGAATTTATAATTTTAATGGGACCTAATATTTATAAAGGGATTTTTCGAAAAATTATTATCTTATTATATTAGAGAATATAATAGAAAAATATTTATGAATATAATTCTCAGAATAAATAAATAAATAATAATGTATTATTCTATTATATTCTCTAATATATTATCTTATTTTATCGAATTTGATATTTTTTACAAAGGCTCAAGGTCGGGACCAATTTTTTTTAATTATTTTAGAGAGTTTATTAATTTATAGAGTATTAATTTATAGAGGTTTTATTATTTTAATAGTTATTACTCTCTTTTGTCTATCAAAAGTGTGATCACTTTCTTTATTTGTCTGTGCACCAAAAGTGTGCTAATTTCTTTTTATGAAAAAATTATTTTATTTTTAGCTCGCAACAACCCATGCCATGTCACGACACTATTTACTTTGTTCACTTTATCTGTTATGGTTTGCAATTATGGTGGGTGAATTTTCCGTTATGGTTTTACATTTTTTAATGTTGACTGTTACGGCTTCAAAAAAAAAAAAAAAATGTCGACTGTTACAATCTGCAGCATATATAATACAAATTTATGATCATGTTCATTTATGGGATCATATTTTGATATATATAAATGTATTGTTTTCGTCTGAATTATTTGTGTCATCGATCTACATACTTGGCAAAGTAAAGAAGGTTTGGTTTTTATTTCTTTTATACATATATATAGGTTTTGATTAATTATATAAAAAACTCGATCACCATTTGATTATATATATGATTAATAATATAGAAACCTATAAGTGATTTCTTATGGAACCCCAGTACATGCATAAAATCACTTGCCTATTTTAGTATGCACAAGTATTTGGGTTCCATATCAAATCCACCATCTGGTTTCATATCAAAATCGTATATGTATATATTATATATATATATATATATCGTAATCGGTCACATGACATCCTATATTTATTAATTGGGTAAGGATGAATGAAAATAATGGATGCAGGTGAATTAAGTATGTCGACAAGGAAGATGATTAAGGTGGTGATTAGCATTTGTTTGTTGTCATCATTATTTGTATTGGAGATCAGTGGAGAGGATAAATTCATTAGCTACCCTGCTATTCGGTCCCCCCCCATGGAGAGGAGCTCCCAAAATCCCGGGGCCTTCTCATAATTACACCAGGGGTTGCAACCCAGCTGAGAGATGCCGCGGGAGCCCGCCATCACTGATGCCATCCAACGGGACAACAAGTGCACCTAGCTAAAATAATATATTAATAAAACATCCATCACTACCGTATCACTTATTAAATTCATTTTCTCTAGCTATGCAAAAATAATTATTTCCACCAATGTACCTGCAATCTCATTCATATTACATAATCAACATTATTAAGTTTATCGTACACTACAAAAAATGCCTGATTTTTTAATACCAAAATTTAGAGACGGCCATCTAATCCGTCTTTAATAGATACATATTAGATACGGATTTGTTATAAAATCAAGATTTGAAATCGAAAATATAACCGTCTCTCATTATAAACAGATTAGATCATACGACTTCTAGTTTCCAGAATTTTAGATACGAATTAGATACTGAATACCACCGTCTCGATCTAATCAATGAAAATTTTCTCCCCGATATAAAAAAAATAGATACAGATTCTTGACCCGGATGTAAAACGGATCGTTCATCGTTTAGATACGGAAACATTAGATACCATATGATTAGGAATGGATAGAAAATTGTTCCAAAATTCGTTTCTTATAACCTGTTTAGAGACCCTTTGGGTTCGAATACAATTAATATATATGCTATATTTTAAGTTTTTTCTTCTTTAATTTACTTAATTTAAATTTGATTGTGTATTTTATAATTATCAATACCTAAATTTAATATTTATTTTTAACACTAAAATTATAAAATATTGTGTTATAAATAATTATGTATAATTAATTTTCTCAACACACATATATATTAGCTTTTAATTAATTACTATTATTAATTAAATTTGTAATTATCAATATATATATATATATATATATATATATATATTCAAAATATAATCCCCAAAATTTATAGCATTATATATTTCTGGTTATAACTTAAAACTACCAAAGTGTCAAATACCATTAATTTCTTTCTCTCAACGATTTAATTTTTTTCATCAACTAAAATCTTTAATAAAAAAAAAAAAAAATTAGAGAAAGGACATCTAATCCGTCTCTAATAGGTACATATTAGATACGGATTTGTTAAAAAATTAAGATTTGAAATTAAAAATAAAACCGTCTCTCATTATAAACAGATTAGATATGACTTCTAGCTTTCAGAGTTTTAGATACGGATACCACCATCTCGATCTAATCAGTCAAATTTTTTCCCCGATATAAAAAAATTAGATACGGATTCTTGACCCGGATGTAAAACGGATCGTTCATCGTTTAGATACGGGAAAAACAGTCTCAAACCTGTCCCATAAACATAATTTAGAAAACCGTTCCTGACATTAGATACCATGTGATTAATTAGGAACGGATAAAAAATGGTTTCAAAATCCATTTCTAACCTGTTTAGGGACGGTGTTTATGGTATCTAATCCGTCTCTAAATCTCAGTTTTTTTGTAGTGCGTAAATTAATTATGATAAATTTAATATTTTTAGTCATTTCTTTTAAATTTGAGTAAATTAGTTTAACACATTATTAAGTTTATTCGTAAAATTCATCTCAAAAGAAAGTTTTTATTTCACTTTTTATACTTATATATAAATGTATTATTTCTATGTATTTTAATTTAAAATTGATCTCAAAATAATTTTATTTATATGTTTGATTACTATTGATAAAACAATGATCACTTTTGTATTATTTTAGTATTTTTGAATTCACATATTTGCAATTAACTCATGACAATAAAAGGTATGATTTATAAAATAAAAGAAAAGAGAACCTAGAACTATAGGCTCACAAACCGAGTAAGAGGCCGGAGTGCCGTTAAAACCTTACCTGGGCAAACCGTCCTTAGGGACAAAACCCGAGGTCAGAGAAAATGTACATTGCTCTAAACATGAATGTTTGAAGTAAGCAATAACTAAAGTAAACAATAAACTGATAATAAAGCAAGTTGTAAGTCAATGATAACAATCAATATGTGTCATCCAACATATTCGACCAACGTTTGTGAAGGACCACCTTCATGGACTCTGAAGGTCCAGAGTCGGTTGAACCAGAATTGCTTGAACCAACAACAAAGGGTTTTTAGAATGTGATCTGCACTTGAAAGAAAACCTCTCTGTATCTGTAACTGGAGCGAGATCCACTTTATAGCAATCACGATAGCTAGAAGTAAAAAAACAGTCTTCAACAACATCGGATATAGATGCACAATGCTTTTTAATAACGGCCACTGCATGTGCACATGGGAACCCCTTTATTTGCCATTGAAAATATGTGCATATTTTATACTCCAAGTCAATAGTAACTGATGTTTTAGATCCAACTTCAAACTGCCCGTTTGGATATATTGATACGACCCACGACGCACTGATATTCGACATTTCGTTCCATGTTTGCTCCTTGCTAGGTACTAACAAACCTATCCAGGATTGGCTATGTTAACGTCTCTCAACAAACCACCTAGAAATTTGCTTCCTGATAGAGTCAATCATATAAGTGATTGGAATAGCTCTAGCGTCTCGAATCCAAGAGATAAACGACTGCATTCGACGTCATTTCACCATACCTTTTTATATGTGGTGAATAGTATACATCCCATTTTGAATATGGAGTATCTTGCAACCAGTCTTCTACAATTTTCCCTCCAACCTCCATGAAATTAGTAATTTTTTCATTGAAAATGGAGCTAGTTGGGGCATAAGCACACTGCTTGAAAAGATCTGCCATGTTCTCGCGGTGCTGAGTGTTCCAACCACCTCCATACCTTCCTTTCAGATTACATAGAAGATGATACAAGCAGTAGTAATGAGCTGGTTGTTCCCATACTTCATAGAACGCCGACATTAAACCGGTGTTTCTGTCTGAAATGTATATGATTTGTTTATCGTGGCGTATGTTGTCTCTGATCTTACTTAGGAACCATGCCCAATTGTCCCTGTTCTCGGCTGACAGAATTGCAAAAGCAACAGGAAACAGACCTGCATCACAAGAACATAAATTAATTGGCCTGCTGATAAGTACAGTGAAAGGCAACATCTCAGAAACTTATATAAGAAATCTACAAATTACCAAGTTGTTTTTATATATAACGCAGTAGTTGTATTTATAAATTGTAGAGTCCATAAGTGAAACAATTAAAACATATCATATATACTATAACAGAACATCCATTCATTATGAACTACAATAAAGACAAATATAAGTTAATAAGTTAACAAACAAAAAATCAACTAATTTTACTGATGTTCGCACATTATATAAAATTGTAAATGTGAGATATAAAATGTTTACCATTGTCGCCATCTTTTGCTTTAGCGGCAAGAAATACTCCCTTGGCCCTTCCTTTCATGAATGTTCCATCTATAAACAACATTGGCCTACATGTTTTGAACCCTTCCTTGCAGGCGTGAAATGAGACGAACAATCGTTGGAAGTGATTCGTTACATCATCTTTTTCCAAATCAAACAGAGTGCCTGGGTTAGTTCTCTTCACAGCATCTCCGTACCAACGAAGTTCATCGTATGAATCATCATAACATCCGAATATGTTATCCCTCGCAGCCTCTATTCCACGCCACGCTTGATAATATTCAATATCTAACCCGTAATCCTTTTTAATATCCTCGATTATCTTGTTTCCACTAATTGAAGGGTTATTTTTTACTTGTTGCAATATTAGATCCTTAATAACCTTTGTTCCAAATCTATTTCTATCTTTCAGTAATAACTTTCCTACACAACTGTGACTCAAATTAGCCTTCGACACGATAAAACCAACTTTTGTAGGAGTTTGCTTAGCTTTAATAAACCATTGACAGTTAGCTGTTTGTTTTTCGGAGCAAACGACATGCACATATTTGGGAGAGTTCTTGATGAATGTAAACTGGAATTTCAACTTAAGTGAGTACTTTATCAATTCAATCCTAAATTCGGGTGCTCCACCAGAGAAAATTGCTCCTACAGCCATTATGTCACCCCAATGGTCAGACAAATATGACTTCTTCCTCTCGTCTGGGCATATGTCAAAATTAGGTATACTAGCTATACCCAAGAATTCGACCGAGCAATTTTTACTAGGAATATACGAATTCTCCTTCACAATGAGTGTGGTGCTTGGAATATTACTAGATTCCTTAATTTGAGTTACATCAACAGAATTCGTAGGGTAATTGACACATACATCATTAACCGTTCCTTTACTATTGGAATCATGTATAGACTTGTTTCGGGCATCATTAAACTCAAACATAATATCTACCAATTTTTCAGATGACAAAATGCAGAAATCCATTATACCATCGAAATCACTATCTGATTCTAAATAGCAATTGTTGATGCATCCAACTGAATATAAAATTGAAAATCTACCTTCTGACATATTGGGCCATTTGTTTTTTATTTCATCTACGACGCTCTGATATGTTGTTTGATCGGTTGTACGAATCAACTTGCATCTACCCTCGTGAACGATTTTGAGTATTACGCCGTTCTACATTTCAGGGAAGAACAGTGCTCCAAACAATTCAAATCTGCGAAATCTGAAATATCGAGATTTTGGGGACGATGAGAATTAGAGCAATACCTAGATATGGAAGGTCAGACTTATAGTTTTGACGTAGCCGATGCAATTAATTGCCTCAATCTGCATATTCGATCGTCGGTCCGATGTATTGATGGTAACTGCCGAATGATTAAATGGAAGACAATCAATTACATAAATTAGCCTAAAATACGGAATTGCATTATATAATAGAAATTGCCCACTTTTTAAGAATTAAGTGTAAAATAGGATTTTCAAAGGACAATGTGACTTAAATTGTTTTAAGAAAAAAATGTGTCTTAAATTGCTTAAGGGTCTTACATAGTGACTTAAATTGTATTTATTCCTAATATCAATTCATTGTATACAATTAACTATTATATTCATGAACACATGTATTAATTTATTGGAATTACTTAAATATACATGTTTACATTAATTCGTTGTAGTTAAATAACTATTATAGACAATTAAATATATTCATGCATGATGAATGAAACATATACTCCCTCCGTTCCGCTATAAGTTTCCCCTTTCTTTTGATTAAGAAATATGATTAAATAATATATGTAGTACAAGTGATGTGATGGTGAGAGAGAAAATAATAGATGAGTATGAGATGAAGTATAATAAAATAATAGATAAAACATAAGTGATGTGATTGGGAGAGAGAAAATTATATGTCAAAAATGAAAAAAAATGAAATGAAAAACTTATTGTGGGATATCCCTAAAAGGAAAGTGGGAAATTTATAGTGGGACGGAAGGAGTACTATATAAATCTCAATATGGAAATAAATAGTTCATAACACCCGACCATGTCTTCTCATCTAAAAGGCATCGCAAAATCATCCATGAATGATCAAATGTGTAAAGCATTATGTGAGTTTATATAAGAGATACCATCTCACATGCACTCAAAAAAATTTACAAGAGTGGGTTTAAAGTTTAGGGTCACGAGAAAGGAGGCTTTGAGCGCGACAACAACTCTTCACATTTTTTTGTTGCAGCTAGAGAACTCGACACAGAACTTTTGGATGCAATTAAAAAAGTTAGGGATGAAATCAAATTAGATTTAAATTTTAAGAAAAATCAAGTAAAAATAGATTCACATTTTAGCAAATTACCATAATATTTATAATTGTAATATTTATGAATTTATAGTTTTAATGGGACCTAATATTTATAAATGGATTTTTCGAAAAATTATTATCTTATTATATTAGAGAATATAATAGAAAAATATTTATGAATATAATTCTCAGAAAAAATAAATAAATAAAAGATTGCTACCTATAATATATTATTCTATTATATTCTTTAATATATTATCTTATTTTATCGAATTTGATATTTTTTACAAAGGCTCAAGTCGGGACCAAATTTTTTTATTATTTTAGAGAGTGTATTAATTTATAGAGGTTTTATTATTTTAATAGTTATTACTCTTTTGTCTATCAAAAGTGTGATCGCTTTCTTTATTTGTCTGTCCACCAAAAGTGTGCTAATTTCTTTTTATGAAAAAATTATTTTATTTTTAGCTCACAACACCCCATGCCATCCAACGGGACAACAAGTGCACCTAGCTAAAATAATATATTAATAAAACATCCATCACTACCGTATCACTTATTAAATTCATTTTCTCTAGCTATGCAAAAATAATTGTTTCCACCAATGTACCTGCAATCTCATTCATATTACATAATCAACATTATTAAGTTTATCGTACACTACAAAAAATGCCTGATTTTTTAATACCAAAATTTAGAGACGGCCATCTAATCCGTCTTTAATAGATACATATTAGATACGGATTTGTTATAAAATCAAGATTTAAAATCGAAAATATAACCGTCTCTCATTATAAACAGATTAGATCATACGACTTCTAGTTTCCAGAATTTTAGATACGAATTAGATACTGAATACCACCGTCTCGATCTAATCAATGAAAATTTTCTCCCCGATATAAAAAAATTAGATACAGACTCTTGACCCGGATGTAAAACGGATCGTTCATCGTTTAGATACGGAAACATTAGATACCATATGATTAGGAATGGATAGAAAATTATTCCAAAATTCGTTTCTAACCTGTTTAGAGACCCTTTGGGTTCGAATACAATTAATATATATGCTATATTTTAAGTTTTTTCTTCTTTAATTTACTTAATTTAAATTTGATTGTGTATTTTATAATTATCAATACCTAAATTTAATATTTATTTTTAATACTAAAATTATAAAATATTGTGTTATAAATAATTATGTATAATTAATTTTCTCAACACACATATATATTAGCTTTTAATTAATTACTATTATTAATTAAATTTGTAATTATCAATATATATATATATATATTCAAAATATAATCCCCAAAATTTATAGCATTATATATTTCTGGTTATAACTTAAAACTACCAAAGTGTCCAATACCATTAATTTCTTTCTCACAACGATTTAATTTTTTTCATCAACTAAAATCTTTAATGAAAAAATAAAAAAAAAATTTAGAGAAAGGACATCTAATCCGTCTCTAATAGGTACATATTAGATACGGATTTGTTAAAAAATTAAGATTTGAAATTAAAAATAAAACCGTCTCTCATTATAAACAGATTAGATATGACTTCTAGCTTTCAGAGTTTTAGATACGGATACCACCATCTCGATCTAATCAGTCAAATTTTTTCCCCGATATAAAAAAATTAGATACGGATTCTTGACCCGGATGTAAAACGGATCGGTCATCGTTTAGATACGGGAAAAACAGTCTCAAACCTGTCCCAGAAACATAATTTAGAAAACCGTTCCTGACATTAGATACAATGTGATTAATTAGGAACGGATAAAAAATGGTTTCAAAATCCATTTCTAACCTGTTTAGGGACGGTGTTTATGGTATCTAATCCGTCTCTAAATCTCAGTTTTTTTGTAGCGCGTAAATTAATTATGATAAATTTAATATTTTTAGTCATTTCTTTTAAATTGAGTAAATTAGTTTAACACATTATTAAGTTTATTCGTAAAATTCATCTCAAAAGAAAGTTTTTATTTCACTTTTTATACTTATATATAAATGTATTATTTCTATGTATTTTAATTTAAAATTGATCTCAAAATAATTTTATTTATATGTTTGACTACTATTGATAAAACAATGATCACTTTTGTATTATTTTAGTATTTTTGAATTCACATATTTGCAATTAACTCATGACAATAAAAGGTATGATTTATAAAATAAAAGAAAAGAGAACCTAGAACTATAGGCTCACAAACCGAGTAAGAGGCCGGAGTGCCGTTAAAACCTTACCTGGGCAAACCGTCCTTAGGGACAAAACCCGAGGTTAGAGAAAATGTACATTGCTCTAAACATGAATGTTTGAAGTAAGCAATAACTAAAGTAAACAATAAACTGATAATAAAGCAAGTTGTAAGTCAATGATAACAATCAATATGTGTCATCCAACATATTCGACAAACGTTTGTGAAGGACCACCTTCATGGACTCTGAAGGTCCAGAGTCGGTTGAACCAGAATTGCTTGAACCAACAACAAAGGGTTTTTAGAATGTGATCTGCACTTGAAAGCAAACCTCTCTGTATCTGTAACTGGAGCGAGATCCACTTTATAGCAATCACGATAGCTAGAAGTAAAAAAACAGTCTTCAACAACATCGGATATAGATGCACAATGCTTTTTAATAACGGCCACTGCATGTGCACATGGGAACCCCTTTATTTGCCATTGAAAACATGTGCATATTTTATACTCCAAGTCAATAGTAACTGATGTTTTAGATCCAACTTCAAACTGCCCGTTTGGATATATTGATACGACCCACGACGCACTGATATTCGACATTTCGTTCCATGCTTGCTCTTTGCTAGGTACTAACAAACCTATTCAGGATTGGCTATGTTAACGTCTCTCAACAAACCACCTAGAAATTTGCTTCCTGATAGAGTCAATCATATAAGTGATTGGAAGAGCTCTAGCGTCTCGAATCCAAGAGATAAACGACTGCATTCGACGTCATTTCACCATACCTTTTTATATGTGGTGAATAGTATACATCCCATTTTGAATATGGAGTATCTTGCAACCAGTCTTCTGCAATTTTCCCTCCAACCTCCTTGAAATTAGTAATTTTTTCATTGAAAATGGAGCTAGTTGGGGCATAAGCACACTGCTTGAAAAGATCTGCCATGTTCTCGCGGTGCTGAGTGTTCCAACCACCTCCATACCTTCCTTTCAGATTACATAGAAGATGATACAAGCAGTAGTAATGAGTTGGTTGTTCCCATACTTCATAGACCGCTGACATTAAACCGGTGTTTCTGTCTGAAATGTATATGATTTGTTTATCGTGGCGTATGTTGTCTCTGATCTTACTTAGGAACCATGCCCAATTGTCCCTGTTCTCGGCTGACACAATTGCAAAAGCAACAAGAAACAGACCTGCATCACAAGAACATAAATTAATTGGCCTGCTGATAAGTACAGTGAAAGGCAACATCTCAAACACTTATATAAGAAATCTACAAATTACCAAGTTGTTTTTATATATAACGCAGTAGTTGTATTTATAAATTGTAGAGTCCATAAGTGAAACAATTAAAACATATCATATATACTATAACAGAACATCCATTCATTATGAACTACAATAAAGACAAATATAAGTTAATAAGTTAACAAACAAAAAATCAACTAATTTTACTGATGTTCGCACACATTATATAAAATTGTAAATGTGAGATATAAAATGTTTACCATTGTCGCCATCTTTTGCTTTAGCGGCAAGCAATACTCCCTTGGCCCTTCCTTTCATGAATGTTCCATCTATAAACAACATTGGCCTACATGTTTTGAACCCTTCTTGCAGGCGTGAAATGAGACGAACAATCGTTGGAAGTGATTCGTTACATCATCTTTTTCCAAATCAAACAGAGTGCCTGGATTAGTTCTCTTCACAGCATCTCCGTACCAACGAAGTTCATCGTATGAATCATCATAACATCCGAATATGTTATCCCTCGCAGCCTCTATTCCACGCCACGCTTGATAATATTCAATATCTAACCCGTAATCCTTTTTAATATCCTCGATTATCTTGTTTCCACTGATTGAAGGGTTGTTTTTTACTTGTTGCAATATTAGATCCTTAATAACCTTTGTTCCAAATCTATTTTTATCTTTCAGTAATAACTTTCCTACACAACTGTGACTCAAATTAGCCTTCGACACGATAAAACCAACTTTTGTAGGAGTTTGCTTAGCTTTAATAAACCATTGACAGTTAGCTGTTTGTTTTTCGGAGCAAACGACATGCACATATTTGGGAGAGTTCTTGATGAATGTAAACTGGAATTTCAACTTAAGTGAGTACTTTATCAATTCAATCCTAAATTCCGGTGCTCCACTAGAGAAAATTGCTCCTACAGCCATTATGTCACCCCAATGGTCAGATAAATATGACTTCTTCCTCTCGTCTGGGCATATGTCAAAATTAGGTATACTACCTATACCCAAGAATTCGGTCGAGCTATTTTTACTAGGAATATACGAATTCTCCTTCACAATGAGTGTGGTGCTTGGAATATTACTAGATTCCTTAATCTGAGTTACATCAACAGAACTCGTAGGGTAATTGACACATACATCATTAACCGTTCCTTTACTATTGGAATCATGTATAGACTTGTTTCGGGCATCATTAAACTCAAACATAATATCTACCAATTTTTCAGATGACAAAATGCAGAAATCCATAATACCATCGAAATCACTATCTGGTTCTAAATAGCAATTGTTGATGCATCCAACTGAATATAAAATTGAAAATCTACCTTCTGACATATTGGGCCATTTGTTTTTTATTTCATCTACGACGCTCTGATATGTTGTTTGATCGGTTGTACGAATCAACTTGCATCTACCCTCGTGAACGATTTTGAGTATTACGCCGTTCTACATTTCAGGGAAGAACAGTGCTCCAAACAATTCAAATCTGCGAAATCTGAAATATCGAGATTTTGGGGACGATGAGAATTAGAGCAATACCTAGATATGGAAGGTCAGACTTGTAGTTTTGACGTAGCCGATGCAATTAATTGCCTCAATCTGCATATTCGATCGTCGGTCCGATGTATTGATGGTAACTGTCGAATGATTAAATGGAAGACAATCAATTACATAAATTAGCCTAAAATACGGAATTGCATTATATAATAGAAATTGCCCACTTTTTAAGAATTAAGTGTAAAATAGGATTTTCAAAGGACAATGTGACTTAAATTGTTTTAAGAAAAAAATGTGTCTTAAATTGCTTAAGGGTCTTACATAGTGACTTAAATTGTATTTATTCCTAATATCAATTCATTGTATACAATTAACTATTATATTCATGAACACATGTATTAATTTGTTGGAATTACTTAAATATACATGTTTACATTAATTCGTTGTAGTTAAATAACTGTTATAGACAATTAAATATATTCATGCATGATGAATGAAACATATACTCCCTCCGTTCCGCTATAAGTTTCCCCTTTCTTTTGATTAAGAAATATGATTAAATAATATATGTAGTACAAGTGATGTGATGGTGAGAGAGAAAATAATAGATGAGTATGAGATGAAGTATAATAAAATAATAGATAAAACATAAGTGATGTGATTGGGAGAGAGAAAATTATTTGTCAAAAATGAAAAAAAATGAAATGAAAAACTTATTGTGGGATATCCCTAAAAGGAAAGTGGGAAATTTATAGTGGGACGGAAGGAGTACTATATAAATTTACAAGAGTGGGTTTAAAGTTTAGGGTCACGAGAAAGGAGGCTTTGAGCGCGACAACAACTCTTCACATTTTTTTGTTGCAGCTAGAGAACTCGACACAGAACTTTTGGATGCAATTAAAAAAGTTAGGGATGAAATCAAATTAGATTTAAATTTTAAGAAAAATCAAGTAAAAATAGATTCACATTTTAGCAAATTACCATAATATTTATAATTGTAATATTTATGAATTTATAGTTTTAATGGGACCTAATATTTATAAATGGATTTTTCGAAAAATTATTATCTTATTATATTAGAGAATATAATAGAAAAATATTTATGAATATAATTCTCAGAAAAAATAAATAAATAAAAGATTGCAACCTATAATATATTATTCTATTATATTCTTTAATATATTATCTTATTTTATCGAATTTGATATTTTTTACAAAGGCTCAAGTCGGGACCAAATTTTTTTATTATTTTAGAGAGTGTATTAATTTATAGAGATTTTATTATTTTAATAGTTATTACTCTTGTCTATCAAAAGTGTGATCACTTTCTTTATTTGTCTGTCCACCAAAAGTGTGCTAATTTCTTTTTGTGAAAAAATTATTTTATTTTTAGCTCACAACACCCCATGCCATCCAACGGGACAACAAGTGCACCTAGCTAAAATAATATATTAATAAAACATCCATCACTACCGTATCACTTATTAAATTCATTTTCTCTAGCTATGCAAAAATAATTGTTTCCACCAATGTACCTGCAATCTCATTCATATTACATAATCAACATTATTAAGTTTATCGTACACTACAAAAAAAAGCCTGATTTTTTAATACCAAAATTTAGAGACGGCCATCTAATCCGTCTTTAATAGATACATATTAGATACGGATTTGTTATAAAATCAAGATTTGAAATCGAAAATATAACCGTCTCTCATTATAAACAGATTAGATCATACGACTTCTAGTTTCCAGAATTTTAGATACGAATTAGATACTGAATACCACCGTCTCGATCTAATCAATGAAAATTTTCTCCCCGATATAAAAAAATTAGATACAGATTCTTGACCCGGATGTAAAACGGGTCGTTCATCGTTTAGATACGGAAACATTAGATACCATATGATTAGGAATGGATAGAAAATTGTTCCAAAATTCGTTTCTAACCTGTTTAGAGACCCTTTGGGTTCGAATACAATTAATATATATGCTATATTTTAAGTTTTTTCTTCTTTAATTTACTTAATTTAAATTTGATTGTGTATTTTATAATTATCAATACCTAAATTTAATATTTATTTTTAATACTAAAATTATAAAATATTGTGTTATAAATAATTATGTATAATTAATTTTCTCAACACACATATATATTAGCTTTTAATTAATTACTATTATTAATTAAATTTGTAATTATCAAAATATATATATATATATTTAAAATATAATCCTCAAAATTTATAGCATTATATATTTCTGGTTATAACTTAAAACTACCAAAGTGTCCAATACCATTAATTTCTTTCTCACAACGATTTAATTTTTTTCATCAACTAAAATCTTTAATAAAAAAAAACCAAAAATTTAGAGAAAGGACATCTAATCCGTCTCTAATAGGTACATATTAGATACGGATTTGTTAAAAAATTAAGATTTGAAATTAAAAATAAAACCGTCTCTCATTATAAACAGATTAGATATGACTTCTAGTTCCCAGAGTTTTAGATACGGATACCACCATCTCGATCTAATCAGTCAAATTTTTTCCCCGATATAAAAAAATTAGATACGGATTCTTGACCCGGATGTAAAACGGGTCGTTCATCGTTTAGATACGCGAAAAACAGTCTCAAACCTGTCCCTTATTAGAAACAGAATTTAGAAAACCGTTCCTGACATTAGATACCATGTGATTAATTAGGAACGGATAAAAAATGGTTCCAAAATCCATTTCTAACCTGTTTAGGGACGGTGTTTATGGTATCTAATCCGTCTCTAAATCTCAGTTTTTTTGTAGCGCGTAAATTAATTATGATAAATTTAATATTTTTAGTCATTTCTTTTAAATTTGAGTAAATTAGTTTAACACATTATTAAGTTTATCGTAAAATTCATCTCAAAAGAAAGTTTTTATTTCACTTTTTATACTTATATATAAATGTATTATTTCTATGTATTTTAATTTAAAATTGATCTCAAAATAATTTTATTTATATGTTTGACTACTATTGATAAAATTACAATGATCACTTTTGTATTATTTTAGTATATTTGAATTCACATATTTGCAATTAACTCATGACAATAAAAGGTATGATGTATAAAATAAAAGAAAAGAGAACCTAGAACTATAGGCTCACAAACTGAGTAAGAGGCCGGAGTGCCGTTAAAACCTTACCTGGGCAAACCGTCCTTAGGGACAAAACCCGAGGTCAGAGAAAATGTACATTCCTCTAAACATGAATGTTTGAAGTAAACAATAACTAAAGTAAACAATAAACTGATAATAAAGCAAGTTGTAAGTTAATGATAACAATCAATATGTGTCATCCAACATATTCGACCAACGTTTGTGAATGACCACCTTCATGGACTCTGAAGGTCCAGAGTCGGTTGAACCAGAATTGCTTGAACCAACAACAAAGGGTTTTTAGAATGTGATCTGCACTTGAAAGCAAACCTCTCTGTATCTGGAACTGGAGCGAGATCCACTTTATAGCAATCACGATAGCTAGAAGTAAAAAAACAGTCTTCAACAACATCGGATATAGATGCACAATGCTTTCTAATAACGGCCACTGCATGTGCACATGGGAACCCCTTTATTTGCCATTGAAAACATGTGCATATTTTATACTCCAAGTCGATAGTAACTGATGTTTTAGATCCAACTTCAAACTGCCCGTTTTGATATATTGATACGACCCACGACGCACTGATATTCGACGTTTCGTTCCATGCTTGCTCCTTGCTAGGTACTAACAAACCTGTCCAGGATTGGCTATGTTAACGTCTCTCAACAAACCACCTAGAAATTTGCTTCCTGATAGAGTCAATCATATAAGTGATTGGAAGAGCTCTAGCGTCTCGAATCCAAGAGTTAAACGACTCTGCTGCATTCGACGCCATTTCACCATACCTTTTTATATGTGGTGAATAGTATACATCCCATTTTGAATATGGAGTATCTTGCAACCAGTCTTCTGCAATTTTCCCTCCAACCTCCTTGAACTTAGTGATTTTTTCATTGAAAATGGAGGTAGTTGGGGCATAAGCACACTGCTTGAAAAGATCTGCCATGTTCTCGCGGTGCTGAGTGTTCCAACCACCTCCATACCTTTCTTTCAGATTACATAGAAGATGATACAAGCAGTAGTAATGAGTTGGTTGTTCCCATACTTCATAGAACGCTGACATTAAACCGGTGTTTCTGTCTGAAATGTATATGATTTGTTTATCGTGGCGTATGTTGTCTCTGATCTTACTTAGGAACCATGCCCAATTGTCCCTGTTCTCGGCTGACACAATTGCAAAAGCAACAGGAAACAGACCTGCATCACAAGAACATAAATTAATTGGCCTGCTGATAAGTACAATGAAAGACAACATCTCAGAAACTTATATAAGAAATGTACAAATTACCAAGTTGTTTTTATATATAACGCAGTAGTTGTATTTATAAATTGTAGAGTCCATAAGTGAAACAATTAAAACATATCATATATACTATAACAGAACATCCATTCATTATGAACTACAATAAAGACAAATATAAGTTAATAAGTTAACAAACAAAAAATCAACTAATTTTACTGATGTTCGCACATTATATAAAATTGTAAATGTGAGATATAAAATGTTTACCATTGTCGCCATCTTTTGCTTTAGCGGCAAGCAATACTCCTTTGGCCCTTCCTTTCATGAATGTTCCATCTATAAACAACATTGGCCTACATGTTTTGAACCCTTCTTGCAGGCGTGAAATGAGACGAACAATCGTTGGAAGTGATTCGTTACATCATCTTTTTCCAAATCAAACAGAGTGCCTGGGTTAGTTCTCTTCACAGCATCTCCGTACCAACGAAGTTCATCGTATGAATCATCATAACATCCGAATATGTTATCCCTCGCAGCCTCTATTCCACGCCACGCTTGATAATATTCAATATCTAACCCGTAATCCTTTTTAATATCCTCGATTATCTTGTTTCCACTGATTGAAGGGTTGTTTTTTACTTGTTGCAATATTAGATCCTTAATAACCTTTGTTCCAAATCTATTTTTATCTTTCAGTAATAACTTTCCTACACAACTGTGACTCAAATTAGCCTTCGACACGATAAAACCAACTTTTGTAGGAGTTTGCTTAGCTTTAATAAACCATTGACAGTTAGCTGTTTGTTTTTCGGAGCAAATGACATGCACATATTTGGGAGAGTTCTTGATGAATGTAAACTGGAATTTCAACTTAAGTGAGTACTTTATCAATTCAATCCTAAATTCCGGTGCTCCACCAGAGAAAATTGCTCCTACAACCATTATGTCACCCCAATGGTCAGATAAATATGACTTCTTCCTCTCGTCTGGGCATATGTCAAAATTAGGTATACTACCTATACCCAAGAATTCGGTCGAGCTATTTTTACTAGGAATATACGAATTCTCCTTCACAATGAGTGTGGTGCTTGGAATATTACTAGATTCCTTAATCTGAGTTACATCAACAGAACTCGTAGGGTAATTGACACATACATCATTAACCGTTCCTTTACTATTGGAATCATGTATAGACTTGTTTCGGGCATCATTAAACTCAAACATAATATCTACCAATTTTTCAGATGACAAAATGCAGAAATCCATAATACCATCGAAATCACTATCTGATTCTAAATAGCAATTGTTGATGCATCCAACTGAATATAAAATTGAAAATCTACCTTCTGACATATTGGGCCATTTGTTTTTTATTTCATCTACGACGCTCTGATATGTTGTTTGATCGGTTGTATGAATCAACTTGCATCTACCCTCGTGAACGATTTTGAGTATTACGCCGTTCTACATTTCAGGGAAGAACAGTGCTCCAAACAATTCAAATCTGTGAAATCTGAAATATCGAGATTTTGGGGACGATGAGAATTAGAGCAATACCTAGATATGGAAGGTCAGACTTGTAGTTTTGACGTAGCTGATGCAATTAATTGCCTCAATCTGCATATTCGATCGTCGGTCCGATGTATTGATGGTAACTGCCGAATGATTAAATGGAAGACAATCAATTACATAAATTAGCCTAAAATACGGAATTGCATTATATAATAGAAATTGCCCACTTTTTAAGAATTAAGTGTAAAATAGGATTTTCAAAGGACAATGTGACTTAAATTGTTTTAAGAAAAAAATGTGTCTTAAATTGCGTAAGGGTCTTACATAGTGACTTAAATTGTATTTATTCCTAATATCAATTCATTGTATACAATTAACTATTATATTCATGGACACGTGTATTAATTTATTGGAATTACTTAAATATACATGTTTACATTAATTCGATGGAGTTAAATAACTATTATAGACAATTAAATATATTCATGCATGATGAATGAAACATATACTCCCTCCTTTCCGCTATAAGTTTCCCCTTTCTTTTGATTAAGAAATATGATTAAATAATATATGTAGTACAAGTGATGTGATGGTGAGAGAGAAAATAATAGATGAGTATGAGATGAAGTATAATAAAATAATAGATAAAACATAAGTGATGTGATTGGGAGAGAGAAAATTATATGCCAAAAATGAAAAAAAAATGAAATGAAAAACTTATTGTGGGATATCCCTAAAAGGAAAGTGGGAAATTTATAGTGGAACGGAAGGAGTACTATATAAATCTCAATATGGAAATAAATAGTTCATAACACCCGACCATGTCTTCTCATCTAAAAGGCATCGCAAAATCATCTATGAATGATCAAATGTGTAAAGCATTATGTGAGTTTATATAAGAGATACCATCTCACATGCACTCAAAAAAATTTACAAGAGTGGGTTTAAAGTTTAGGGTCACGAGAAAGGAGGCTTTGAGCGCGACAACAACTCTTCACATTTTTTTGTTGCAGCTAGAGAACTCGACACCAGAACTTTTGGATGCAATTAAAAAAGTTAGGGATGAAATCAAATTAGATTTAAATTTTAAGAAAAATCAAGTCAAAATAGATTCACATTTTAGCAAATTACCATAATATTTATAACTGTAATATTTATGAATTTATAGTTTTAATGGGACCTAATATTTATAAATGGATTTTTCGAAAAATTATTATCTTATTATATTAGAGAATATAATAGAAAAATATTTATGAATATAATTCTCAGAAAAAAATAAATAAATAAAAGATTGCTACCTATAATATATTATTCTATTATATTCTTTAATATATTATCTTATTTTATCGAATTTGATATTTTTTACAAAGGCTCAAGTCGGAACCAAATTTTTTTATTATTTTAGAGAGTGTATTAATTTATAGAGATTTTATTATTTTAATAGTTATTACTCTTTTGTCTATCAAAAGTGTGATCACTTTCTTTATTTGTCTGTCCACCAAAAGTGTGCTAATTTCTTTTTATAAAAAAATTATTTTATTTTTAGCTCACAACACCCCATGCCA
The DNA here is from genome assembly GCA_963675135.1 of Galeopsis tetrahit. Classification (NCBI taxonomy): domain Eukaryota; kingdom Viridiplantae; phylum Streptophyta; class Magnoliopsida; order Lamiales; family Lamiaceae; genus Galeopsis; species Galeopsis tetrahit. The sequence continues at coordinate 43,878,890 of OY776134.1, forward strand.
TCCAACGGGACAACAAGTGCACCTAGCTAAAATAATATATTAATAAAACATCCATCACTACCGTATCACTTATTAAATTCATTTTCTCTAGCTATGAAAAATAATTGTTTCCACCAATGTACCTGCAATCTCATTCATATTACATAATCAACATTATTAAGTTTATCGTACACTACAAAAAAACCCTGATTTTTTAATACCAAAATTTAGAGACGGCCATCTAATCCGTCTTTAATAGATACATATTAGATACGAATTTGTTATAAAATCAAGATTTGAAATCGAAAATATAACCGTCTCTCATTATAAACAGATTAGATCATACGACTTCTAGTTTCCAGAATTTTAGATACGAATTAGATACTGAATACCACCGTCTCGATCTAATCAATGAAAATTTTCTCCCCGATATAAAAAAAATTAGATACAGATTCTTGACCCGGATGTAAAACGGGTCGTTCATCGTTTAGATACGGAAACATTAGATACCATATGATTAGGAATGGATAGAAAATTGTTCCAAAATTCGTTTCTAACCTGTTTAGAGACCCTTTGGATTCGAATACAATTAATATATATGCTATATTTTAAGTTTTTTCTTCTTTAATTTACTTAATTTAAATTTAATTGTGTATTTTATAATTATCAATACCTAAATTTAATATTTATTTTTCATACTAAAATTATAAAATATTGTGTTATAAATAATTATGTATAATTAATTTTCTCAACACACATATATATTAGCTTTTAATTAATTACTATTATTAATTAAATTTGTAATTATCAAAATATATATATATATATATATATATATATATATTTAAAATATAATCCCCAAAATTTATAGCATTATATATTTCTGGTTATAACTTAAAACTACCAAAGTGTCCAATACCATTAATTTCTTTCTCACAACGATTTAATTTTTTTCATCAACTAAAATCTTTAATAAAAAAAAAACCAAAAATTTAGAGAAAGGACATCTAATCCGTCTCTAATAGGTACATATTAGATACGGATTTGTTAAAAAATTAAGATTTGAAATTAAAAATAAAACCGTCTCTCATTATAAACAGATTAGATATGACTTCTAGTTCCCAGAGTTTTAGATACGGATACAACCATCTCGATCTAATCAGTCAAATTTTTTCCCCGATATAAAAAAATTAGATACGGATTCTTGACCCGGATGTAAAAAAATGGTTCCAAAATCCATTTCTAACCTGTTTAGGGACGGTGTTTATGGTATCTAATCCGTCTCTAAATCTCAGTTTTTTTGTAGCGCGTAAATTAATTATGATAAATTTAATATTTTTAGTCATTTCTTTTAAATTTGAGTAAATTAGTTTAACACATTATTAAGTTTATCGTAAAATTCATCTCAAAAGAAAGTTTTTATTTCACTTTTTATACTTATATATAAATGTATTATTTCTATGTATTTTAATTTAAAATTGATCTCAAAATAATTTTATTTATATGTTTGACTACTATTGATAAAATTACAATGATCACTTTTGTATTATTTTAGTATATTTGAATTCACATATTTGCAATTAACTCATGACAATAAAAGGTATGATGTATAAAATAAAAGAAAAGAGAACCTAGAACTATAGGCTCACAAACTGAGTAAGAGGCCGGAGTGCCGTTAAAACCTTACCTGGGCAAACCGTCCTTAGGGACAAAACCCGAGGTCAGAGAAAATGTACATTCCTCTAAACATGAATGTTTGAAGTAAACAATAACTAAAGTAAACAATAAACTGATAATAAAGCAAGTTGTAAGTTGATGATAACAATCAATATGTGTCATCCAACATATTCGACCAACGTTTGTGAATGACCACCTTCATGGACTCTGAAGGTCCAGAGTCGGTTGAACCAGAATTGCTTGAACCAACAACAAAGGGTTTTTAGAATGTGATCTGCACTTGAAAGCAAACCTCTCTGTATCTGGAACTGGAGCGAGATCCACTTTATAGCAATCACGATAGCTAGAAGTAAAAAAACAGTCTTCAACAACATCGGATATAGATGCACAATGCTTTTTAATAACGGCCACATTAAACTCAAACATAATATCTACCAATTTTTCAGATGACAAAATGCAGAAATCCATTATACCATCGAAATCACTATCTGATTCTAAATAGCAATTGTTGATGCATCCAACTGAATATAAAATTGAAAATCTACCTTCTGACATATTGGGCCATTTGTTTTTTATTTCATCTACGACGCTCTGATATGTTGTTTGATCGGTTGTATGAATCAACTTGCATCTACCCTCGTGAACGATTTTGAGTATTACGCCGTTCTACATTTCAGGGAAGAATAGTGCTCCAAACAATTCAAATCTGTGAAATCTGAAATATCGAGATTTTGGGGACGATGAGAATTAGAGCAATACCTAGATATGGAAGGTCAGACTTGTAGTTTTGACGTAGCTGATGCAATTAATTGCCTCAATCTGCATATTCGATCGTCGGTCCGATGTATTGATGGTAACTGCCGAATGATTAAATGGAAGACAATCAATTACATAAATTAGCCTAAAATACGGAATTGCATTATATAATAGAAATTGCCCACTTTTTAAGAATTAAGTGTAAAATAGGATTTTCAAAGGACAATGTGACTTAAATTGTTTTAAGAAAAAAATGTGTCTTAAATTGCGTAAGGGTCTTACATAGTGACTTAAATTGTATTTATTCCTAATATCAATTCATTGTACACTACAAAAAAACTGAGATTTAGAGACGGATTAGATACCATAAACATTGTATCTAAACAGGTTAGAAACGGATTTTGGAACCATTTTCTATCTGTTCCTAATCGCATGGTATATAATGTTAGGAACGGTTTTCTAAATTCTGTTTCTAATAAGAGACGAATATGAGACCGTTTTTTTCGGTTTATAATGAGAGACGGAATTTGACACCGTATATTCTCGTATTTAAACGATGAATGACCCGTTTTATATCCGGGTCAAAATTCTGTTTCAAATTCCGTTTCGTCTCTAAATCCGTATCTAAACGATAAACGACCCGTTTTACATCTGGGTCAAAAATCTGTCTATAATTTCGTTCTTAATTAGAAACGACGTTTTGTCGTCTTTAAATCCGTATCACAAGGCAAAAATCCGTCTCCAAGAGTTTACAACCCAATCCCCATTCCCAGCCCGAACCGACACCCATCCCACCCTACCCCGCAACCACCCCCTCTCCAATTATTTAATCCCCATTCTAAGCCTTAATCCAATCCCAACCCAAACCCACACCGTCCCAGCCCAAACCCAACCCGACATGCACCCATCCCGAACCCAACCCATATTCTAAGCCTTAATCCAATCCCACCAAGCCCGAACCCGACCCGACCCCACACCATCCCACCCTGCAACCACCCACCTCTCCAACTATTTAATTGACCTTTTTTTGGTCTATATGGGAATTGAACCCAGGTGGGCAAGTGTCTATTATTGAGTATCTGCCACTAGGACAAATAACTCTTTTGTTTTATCTTTTAATATTAATTGTATATGTATATTAATTTATTTCTTTTATGTGTATTCAAATTGTAACTTTTAAATTTGTAAATGTAATTTTTTTTTATTAATTTCTATAAATTGTAATTACTCACCGCGGTCAATAAGCTGTAAAATATTAAGAACTATGCATAGTTTAGACACTTTATTTTATTATAATATTTTAACATATATAATTAATTGATTAATTTGTAACTTTAAAAATATATAAAAAAATTGTTATTTAATAATTTCAATTGTAAAGGTCGATCTTACTTTATAAATTAAAATAAATAAATTAAATTACGTTTAATCTTCATCTTCATCTTCTTCTTCTTTTTCTTCTTCATCATATTCATCATATTCGTTTAATTTATTTTTTCTGTTTGAAATGGAGCTTCACTTTTGTCATGTTTTTTCTTTGTAGTGCCTTCCACCTTTAATTTGCAAACAACAATCCATTCATTGTTACGTGGTCCTCCTAGATAGGTCAAAGTCTCATGTGCACTCAAGTACACCGTGTACTTGAGTGGACCTTGACCGGTCAACTGTTGACCGTTGATCAGTCAATGGTTAAACTTTGAAAAAAAATTCGATTTTTATTTTTATTTTTTTTTCGATTAGTTTTTTTGAAAATGTGTATGTTAGTATATTGAAAAGTGCATCATCATTTTTTAATGAAAAATGTATGTTACTATATTTCAAAAATTGGGTTTTGAACTTGTGACATTATGGTAAGGCAATTCAAGGACAACCACTAGGGCTGTGATATTGACAAAATTTATGTATTTGTTCCTATACCATTTATATCTTTGTTCCTAAGGGGATCAATCACATTTGAACAAAACTAGGATATCCTAGGACCGGATATTCTAAAATTAAATTAAATATAGAAAAACTGGTACTAGTTAATAAAGAAAAATTGGTACTAGGTGCTAAAATTAAATTAAATATAGAAAAATTGGTACTAGGTGCTAAAATTAAATTAAATTTCAAAATTTGAGTTTTGAACTTGTTGACATTATGGTGAGGACAACCACTAGACTGTATACCGTATACTTGAGTACACAGTCCTACCCCAAGATAGGTGTAGTAGTATACTTGACACTTGAATGGCAAAATTTATATCTTTGTTCCTATACTATTTATATCTTTTTTCCTAGGGGATGTGATCAAACCAATCACATTTGAACAACACCAGGATATCCCGGATATTCTACTTTAATGACTACAGTCTTTATTGGTAGTCGATCTTCTTATTGGTAGTCGATCTTTCTTGATGCAAACTCAGATGTATGAAATTTGTATCCAACGAATGACTACAGTCTTTATTGGTAGTCGATCTTCTTATTGGTAGTCGATCTTTCTTGATGCAAACTCAGATGTATGAAATTTGTATCCAACGAGTCCGGAATGAATTCTGAATTGAGTCAATATTATCTTGAGATTTACTCAATGTGACATTGATTCAAGGTGTTTGCGTACTTGAATTTAGTTATGTGTACGTGTATGTGTGTTCTAGATGCATGCGAATTTAGTTATGTGTATATGTGTGTATGAGCATGATAAATCTCATTTTTATACAATAATTTACTAAATTAAATGATAAATGTAATTTATAGTAGGCGAATTGATAAGTAAATTGATATATTATAATAAAGGCTTAGATGCACAACGTCAATCTTGATGATTGAAAGAAATTCATGAATTATTGTCATTAATCCATGTATTATATATATTGTCATATAATATATATTTCCATATAAAAGATATGGAATATATAACATAATATTATTATAATATCTATATTTATTATATAAACTTATTTTTCAACAATGGACAAAAATCGAAATTGACATATTATTAGATAGGATTAGGTTTAATTTCCTTTAAAATATATTTTTCACAAATTTAGTAAAATTAAATAAAATTAATTTCTATAAAAAAAAGATTTTCAATTTTTATTTCAAGTTCATTTTGACACAAAATGATTTATGATTTTTATCTCAATTGATCTTATCCCTTTTACTATACTATTTAGACCATTTTACCATTAGCAATGCTTCAAGTATTTATACTTTTTCTAAGTGAATGATAACATTATTTTTTAATCTAAAACTATTTGACCATTAGCAATGCTTCAAGTATTTATACTTTTTCTGAGTGGATGATATCATTATTTTTTAATCTAAAACTTTTTATAAGATACTATACAAGTTTCTTTATAAGTCTTAACAGTAGTTTTATAAAGATTTAGAAACTTTTAAAAATTATTGAATGACTCTTTTTTTTTTAATCTAACGTTCATACAAAATTGATATACATACGTTGATTAGAGAATCAATTCTTGGAATATTGTCATTAGTTTATACTTTTTCTAAATTGATGATAAAATTGTTTTTTAATCTAAATCTTTTTAAAAAATACTATACAAATTAAAAAAATTATTAAATGACACCTCCTTTTTTTTAATCTATACGAGAATCAATTCTTGGAATATTTTCATTAGAAAATCAATTGATATATATATTGGCATATGGAATTGAAGATATAATATAATATTATTATTATTATTATAATATCTATATCTATCCTAAAATATATCTACATAGTATTATTTTAACATTTATATTTATCCGATACCTAGAAGATATATTAATTAATTTTTTTATTCTTTTTACTATTTATTAATTAAATAAAAGAGTAAATAAAGTAATATAACTCCGTCCATATTCTCTCATTCTCAATTCTCTATATACATAAGATTTTGATTTATTTTTAATTTAATTTTATCATTTGACTAATTAGATACATATTAGAGATGGTTAGATTCTATATCGCAAATTTCATGTCCCACCTTATCTTGTTTTATATTGAGGAGAAAAAATTGATTGTTTAGAGACGGTGGTATATGTATCTAATCCGTATCTAATTCGTATCTAAAACTCTCGAAATTGAAAGTGGCATATCTAGTCCGTATCTAAAACTTTCGAAACTAAAAGTCGTATCTAATCTGTTTATAATGAGAGACGGTTTTATTTTCGGTTTCAAATCTCGATTTTTTAACAAATCCGTATCTAATCCGTATCTATTAGAGACGGATTAGGTGTCCGTCTCAAAATTTCGGTATCAAAATCAGGCTTTTTTTGTAGTGGTATACAATTAACTATTATATTCATGGACACATGTATTAATTTATTGGAATTACTTAAATATACATGTTTACATTAATTCGATGGAGTTAAATAACTATTATAGACAATTAAATATATTCATGCATGATGAATGAAACATATACTCCCTCCTTTCCGCTATAAGTTTCCCCTTTCTTTTGATTAAGAAATATGATTAAATAATATATGTAGTACAAGTGATGTGATGGTGAGAGAGAAAATAATAGATGAGTATGAGATGAAGTATAATAAAATAATAGATAAAACATAAGTGATGTGATTGGGAGAGAGAAAATTATATGCCAAAAATGAAAAAAAAATGAAATGAAAAACTTATTGTGGGATATCCCTAAAAGGAAAGTGGGAAATTTATAGTGGAACGGAAGGAGTACTATATAAATCTCAATATGGAAATAAATAGTTCATAACACCCGACCATGTCTTCTCATCTAAAAGGCATCGCAAAATCATCTATGAATGATCAAATGTGTAAAGCATTATGTGAGTTTATATAAGAGATACCATCTCACATGCACTCAAAAAAATTTACAAGAGTGGGTTTAAAGTTTAGGGTCACGAGAAAGGAGGATTTGAGCGCGACAACAACTCTTCACATTTTTTTGTTGCAGCTAGAGAACTCGACACCAGAACTTTTGGATGCAATTAAAAAAGTTAGGGATGAAATCAAATTAGATTTAAATTTTAAGAAAAATCAAGTAAAAATAGATTCACATTTTAGCAAATTACCATAATATTTATAACTGTAATATTTATGAATTTATAGTTTTAATGGGACCTAATATTTATAAATGGATTTTTCGAAAAATTATTATCTTATTATATTAGAGAATATAATAGAAAAATATTTATGAATATAATTCTCAGAAAAAAATAAATAAATAAAAGATTGCTACCTATAATATATTATTCTATTATATTCTTTAATATATTATCTTATTTTATCGAATTTGATATTTTTTACAAAGGCTCAAGTCGGAACCAAATTTTTTTATTATTTTAGAGAGTGTATTAATTTATAGAGATTTTATTATTTTAATAGCTATTACTCTTTTGTCTATCAAAAGTGTGATCACTTTCTTTATTTGTCTGTCCACCAAAAGTGTGCTAATTTCTTTTTATGAAAAAATTATTTTATTTTTAGCTCACAACACCCCATGCCATCCAACGGGACAACAAGTGCACCTAGCTAAAATAATATATTAATAAAACATCCATCACTACCGTATCACTTATTAAATTCATTTTCTCTAGCTATGCAAAAATAATTGTTTCCACCAATGTACCTGCAATCTCATTCATATTACATAATCAACATTATTAAGTTTATCGTACACTACAAAAAAACCCTGATTTTTTAATACCAAAATTTAGAGACGGCCATCTAATCCGTCTTTAATAGATACATATTAGATACGGATTTGTTATAAAATCAAGATTTGAAATCGAAAATATAACCGTCTCTCACTATAAACAGATTAGATCATACGACTTCTAGTTTCCAGAATTTTAGATACGAATTAGATACTGAATACCACCGTCTCGATCTAATCAATGAAAAATTTCTCCCCGATATAAAAAAAATTAGATACAGATTCTTGACCCGGATGTAAAACGGGTCGTTCATCGTTTAGATACGGAAACATTAGATACCATATGATTAGGAATGGATAGAAAATTGTTCCAAAATTTGTTTCTAACCTGTTTAGAGACCCTTTGGATTCGAATACAATTAATATATATGCTATATTTTAAGTTTTTTCTTCTTTAATTTACTTAATTTAAATTTAATTGTGTATTTTATAATTATCAATACCTAAATTTAATATTTATTTTTAATACTAAAATTATAAAATATTGTGTTATAAATAATTATGTATAATTAATTTTCTCAACACACATATATATTAGCTTATAATTAATTACTATTATTAATTAAATTTGTAATTATCAATATATATATATATATATATATATATATATATTTAAAATATAATCCCCAAAATTTATAGCATTATATATTTCTGGTTATAACTTAAAACTACCAAAGTGTCCAATACCATTAATTTCTTTCTCACAACGATTTAATTTTTTTCATCAACTAAAATCTTTAATAAAAAAAAACCAAAAATTTAGAGAAAGGACATCTAATCCGTCTCTAATAGGTACATATTAGATACGGATTTGTTAAAAAATTAAGATTTGAAATTAAAAATAAAACCGTCTCTCATTATAAACAGATTAGATATGACTTCTAGTTCCCAGAGTTTTAGATACGGATACCACCATCTCGATCTAATCAGTCAAATTTTTTCCCCGATATAAAAAAATTAGATACGGATTCTTGACCCGGATGTAAAACGGGTCGTTCATCGTTTAGATACGCGAAAAACAGTCTCAAACCTGTCCCTTATTAGAAACAGAATTTAGAAAACCGTTCCTGACATTAGATACCATGTGATTAATTAGGAACGGATAAAAAATGGTTCCAAAATCCATTTCTAACCTGTTTAGGGACGGTGTTTATGGTATCTAATCCGTCTCTAAATCTCAGTTTTTTTGTAGCGCGTAAATTAATTATGATAAATTTAATATTTTTAGTCATTTCTTTTAAATTTGAGTAAATTAGTTTAACACATTATTAAGTTTATCGTAAAATTCATCTCAAAAGAAAGTTTTTATTTCACTTTTTATACTTATATATAAATGTATTATTTCTATGTATTTTAATTTAAAATTGATCTCAAAATAATTTTATTTATATGTTTGACTACTATTGATAAAATTACAATGATCACTTTTGTATTATTTTAGTATATTTGAATTCACATATTTGCAATTAACTCATGACAATAAAAGGTATGATGTATAAAATAAAAGAAAAGAGAACCTAGAACTATAGGCTCACAAACTGAGTAAGAGGCCGGAGTGCCGTTAAAACCTTACCTGGGCAAACCGTCCTTAGGGACAAAACCCGAGGTCAGAGAAAATGTACATTCCTCTAAACATGAATGTTTGAAGTAAACAATAACTAAAGTAAACAATAAACTGATAATAAAGCAAGTTGTAAGTTAATGATAACAATCAATATGTGTCATCCAACATATTCGACCAACGTTTGTGAATGACCACCTTCATGGACTCTGAAGGTCCACAGTCGGTTGAACCAGAATTGCTTGAACCAACAACAAAGGGTTTTTAGAATGTGATCTGCACTTGAAAGCAAACCTCTCTGTATCTGGAACTTGAGCGAGATCCACTTTATAGCAATCACGATAGCTAGAAGTAAAAAAACAGTCTTCAACAACATCGGATATAGATGCACAATGCTTTTTAATAACGGCCACTGCATGTGCACATGGGAACCCCTTTATTTGCCATTGAAAACATGTGCATATTTTATACTCCAAGTCGATAGTAACTGATGTTTTAGATCCAACTTCAAACTGCCCGTTTGAATATATTGATACGACCCACGACGCACTGATATTCGACGTTTCGTTCCATGCTTGCTCCTTGCTAGGTACTAACAAACCTGTCCAGGATTGGCTATGTTAACGTCTCTCAACAAACCACCTAGAAATTTGCTTCCTGATAGAGTCAATCATATAAGTGATTGGAAGAGCTCTAGCGTCTCGAATCCAAGAGTTAAACGACTCTGCTGCATTCGACGCCATTTCACCATACCTTTTTATATGTGGTGAATAGTATACATCCCATTTTGAATATGGAGTATCTTGCAACCAGTCTTCTGCAATTTTCCCTCCAACCTCCTTGAACTTAGTGATTTTTTCATTGAAAATGGATGTAGTTGGGGCATAAGCACACTGCTTGAAAAGATCTGCCATGTTCTCGCGGTGCTGAGTGTTCCAACCACCTCCATACCTTTCTTTCAGATTACATAGAAGATGATACAAGCAGTAGTAATGAGTTGGTTGTTCCCATACTTCATAGAACGCTGACATTAAACCGGTGTTTCTGTCTGAAATGTATATGATTTGTTTATCGTGGCGTATGTTGTCTCTGATCTTACTTAGGAACCATGCCCAATTGTCCCTGTTCTCGGCTGACACAATTGCAAAAGCAACAGGAAACAGACCTGCATCACAAGAACATAAATTAATTGGCCTGCTGATAAGTACAATGAAAGGCAACATCTCAGAAACTTATATAAGAAATCTACAAATTACCAAGTTGTTTTTATATATAACGCAGTAGTTGTATTTATAAATTGTAGAGTCCATAAGTGAAACAATTAAAACATATCATATATACTATAACAGAACATCCATTCATTATGAACTACAATAAAGACAAATATAAGTTAATAAGTTAACAAACAAAAAATCAACTAATTTTACTGATGTTCGCACATTATATAAAATTGTAAATGTGAGATATAAAATGTTTACCATTGTCGCCATCTTTTGCTTTAGCGGCAAGCAATACTCCCTTAGCCCTTCCTTTCATGAATGTTCCATCTATAAACAACATTGGCCTACATGTTTTGAACCCTTCCTTGCAGGCGTGAAATGAGACGAACAATCGTTGGAAGTGATTCGTTACATCATCTTTTTCCAAATCAAACAGAGTGCCTGGGTTAGTTCTCTTCACAGCATCTCCGTACCAACGAAGTTCATCGTATGAATCATCATAACATCCGAATATGTTATCCCTCGCAGCCTCTATTCCACGCCACGCTTGATAATATTCAATATCTAACCCGTAATCCTTTTTAATATCCTCGATTATCTTGTTTCCACTGATTGAAGGGTTGTTTTTTACTTGTTGCAATATTAGATCCTTACTAACCTTTGTTCTAAATCTATTTTTATCTTTCAGTAATAACTTTCCTACACAACTGTGACTCAAATTAGCCTTCGACACGATAAAACCAACTTTTGTAGAAGTTTGCTTAGCTTTAATAAACCATTGACAGTTAGCTGTTTGTTTTTCGGAGCAAACGACATGCACATATTTGGGAGAGTTCTTGATGAATGTAAACTGGAATTTCAACTTAAGTGAGTACTTTATCAATTCAATCCTAAATTCCGGTGCTCCACCATAGAAAATTGCTCCTACAGCCATTATGTCACACCAATGGTCAGATAAATATGACTTCTTCCTCTCGTCTGGGCATATGTCAAAATTAGGTATACTACCTATACCCAAGAATTCGGCCGAGCAATTTTTACTAGGAATATACGAATTCTCCTTCACAATGAGTGTGGTGCTTGGAATATTACTAGATTCCTTAATCTGAGTTACATCAACAGAACTCGTAGGGTAATTGACACATACATCATTAACCGTTCCTTTACTATTGGAATCATGTATAGACTTGTTTCGGGCATCATTAAACTCAAACATAATATCTACCAATTTTTCAGATGACAAAATGCAGAAATCCACAATACCATCGAAATCACTATCTGATTCTAAATAGCAATTGTTGATGCATCCAACTGAATATAAAATTGAAAATCTACCTTCTGACATATTGGGCCATTTGTTTTTTATTTCATCTACGACGCTCTGATATGTTGTTTGATCGGTTGTACGAATCAACTTGCATCTACCCTCGTGAACGATTTTGAGTATTACGCCGTTCTACATTTCAGGGAAGAACAGTGTTCCAAACAATTCAAATCTGCGAAATCTGAAATATCGAGATTTTGGGGACGATGAGAATTAGAGCAATACCTAGATATGGAAGGTCAGACTTGTAGTTTTGACGTAGCCGATGCAATTAATTGCCTCAATCTGCATATTCGATCGTCGGTCCGATGTATTGATGGTAACTGCCGAATGATTAAATGGAAGACAATCAATTACATAAATTAGCCTAAAATACGGAATTGCATTATATAATAGAAATTGCCCACTTTTTAAGAATTAAGTGTAAAATAGGATTTTCAAAGGACAATGTGACTTAAATTGTTTTAAGAAAAAAATGTGTCTTAAATTGCGTAAGGGTCTTACATAGTGACTTAAATTGTATTTATTCCTAATATCAATTCATTGTATACAATTAACTATTATATTCATGGACACATGTATTAATTTATTGGAATTACTTAAATATACATGTTTACATTAATTCGTTGCAGTTAAATAACTATTATAGACAATTAAATATATTCATGCATGATGAATGAAACATATACTCCCTCCGTTCCGCTATAAGTTTCCCCTTTCTTTTGATTAAGAAATATGATTAAATAATATATGTAGTACAAGTGATGTGATGGTGAGACAGAAAATAATAGATGAGTATGAGATGAAGTATAATAAAATAATAGATAAAACATAAGTGATGTGATTGGGAGAGAGAAAATTATATGCCAAAAATGAAAAAAAATGAAATGAAAAACTTATTGTGGGACATCCCTAAAAGGAAAGTGGGAAATTTATAGTGGAACGGAAGGAGTACTATATAAATCTCAATATGGAAATAAATAGTTCATAACACCTGACCATGTCTTCTCATCTAAAAGGCATCGCAAAATCATCCATGAATGATCAAATGTGTAAAGCATTATGTGAGTTTATATAAGAGAGACCATCTCACATGCACTCAAAAAAATTTACAAGAGTGGGTTTAAAGTTTAGGGTCACGAGAAAGGAGGCTTTGAGCGCGACAACAACTCTTCACATTTTTTTGTTGCAGCTAGAGAACTCGACACCGGAACTTTTGGATGCAATTAAAAAAGTTAGGGATGAAATCAAATTAGATTTAAATTTTAAGAAAAATCAAGTAAAAATAGATTCACATTTTAGCAAATTACCATAATATTTATAATTGTAATATTTATGAATTTATAGTTTTAATGGGACCTAATATTTATAAATGAATTTTTCGAAAAATTATTATCTTATTATATTAGAGAATATAATAGAAAATTATTTATGAATATAATTCTCAGAAAAAATAAATAAATAAAAGATTGCTACCTATAATATATTATTCTATTATATTCTTTAAAATATTATCTTATTTTATCGAATTTGATATTTTTTACAAAGGCTCAAGTCGGGACCAAATTTTTTTATTATTTTAGAGAGTGTATTAATTTATAGAGGTTTTATTATTTTAATAGTTATTACTCTTTTGTCTATCAAAAGTGTGATCACTTTTTTTATTTGTCTGTCCACCAAAAGTGTGCTAATTTCTTTTTATGAAAAAATTATTTTATTTCTAGCTCACAACAACCCATGCCATGCCATGCCATGTCACGACACTATTTACTTTGTTCACTTTATCTGTTATGGTTTGCAATTATGGTGGGTGAATTTTCCGTTATGGTTTTACATTTTTTAATGTTGACTGTTACGGCTTCAAAAAAAAAAAAAAAATGTCGACTGTTACAATCTGCAGCATAATACAAATTTATGATCATGTTCATTTATGGGATCATATTTTGGTATATATAAATGTATTGTTTTCGTCTGAATTATTTGTGTCATCGATCTACATACTTGGCAAAGTAAAGAAGGTTTGGTTTTTATTTCTTTTATACATATATATAGGTTTTGATTAATTATATAAAAAACTCGATCACCATTTGATTATATATATGATTAATAATATAGAAACCTATAAGTGATTTCTTATGGAACCCAGTACATGCATAAAATCACTTGCCTATTTTAGTATGCACAAGTATTTGGGTTCCATATCAAATCCACCATCTGGTTTCATATCAAAATCGTATATGTATATATTATATATATATATATATATCGTAATCGGTCACATGACATCCTATATTTATTAATTGGGTAAGGATGAATGAAAATAATGGATGCAGGTGAATTAAGTATGTCGACAAGGAAGATGATTAAGGTGGTGATTAGCATTTGTTTGTTGTCATCATTATTTGTATTGGAGATCAGTGGAGAGGATAAATTCATTAGCTACCCTGCTATTCGGTCCCCCCCCATGGAGAGGAGCTCCCAAAATCCCGGGGCCTTCTCATAATTACACCAGGGGTTGCAACCCAGCTGAGAGATGCCGCGGGAGCCCGCCATCACTGATGCCATCCAACGGGACAACAAGTGCACCTAGCTAAAATAATATATTAATAAAACATCCATCACTACCGTATCACTTATTAAATTCATTTTCTCTAGCTATGCAAAAATAATTATTTCCACCAATGTACCTGCAATCTCATTCATATTACATAATCAACATTATTAAGTTTATCGTACACTACAAAAAAAGCCTGATTTTTTAATACCAAAATTTAGAGACGGCCATCTAATCCGTCTTTAATAGATACATATTAGATATGGATTTGTTATAAAATCAAGATTTGAAATCGAAAATATAACCGTCTCTCATTATAAACAGATTAGATCATACGACTTCTAGTTTCCAGAATTTTAGATACGAATTAGATACTGAATACCACCGTCTCGATCTAATCAATGAAAATTTTCTTCCCGATATAAAAAAATTTGATACAGATTCTTGACCCGGATGTAAAACGGGTCGTTCATCGTTTAGAAAACCGTTCCTGACATTAGATACCATGTGATTAGGAATGGATAGAAAATTGTTCCAAACTTCATTTCTAACCTGTTTAGAGACCCTTTGGGTTCGAATACAATTAATATATCGGTAATGATCTGTGTACAGAATCTGTACATACATATTCTTTTTTTCTATTTAATTAATGTTTTATTAATTACTTAATGACTGTTATACCCTTACTTAGAGATAATGACTAAATATTAATTAATATATTAATTAATAGCGTGCATTTTATCTCTCTCCACCTTTTTCAGTAATCAACACACGCAAGAGCCTAAATAATTAACTCTCAACACACATAATTATGACACACCATCATTACCTCTAATTTTAAACGGTAAATTCATTAATAATTTATCCCACCATTATCACCATTAATCTGTGCTGCAACACCAGTTAAGTTTTCAGTTTTTTCCTTCTCCATCAAACACCTATCGTGAATTACATTATCAACAATGGTTGATCGTGAATTACTCCGATCAATTTTTGGACAGTTAAGATCAGTTTGTTTGAATTTGTTTGAATTACATCAATGGTGGTGATGAATTGTGAAAGATTAAAAAATATTATTTTTTAAAATCATGATTGAATTAAGCTAAATTAAAATTAAATCTAAATTAAATGCACTCATGCACTCAAAGGAACGTTCATCTCACCTCTTCAGGTAAAATAT
This sequence comes from Galeopsis tetrahit, assembly GCA_963675135.1. Classification (NCBI taxonomy): domain Eukaryota; kingdom Viridiplantae; phylum Streptophyta; class Magnoliopsida; order Lamiales; family Lamiaceae; genus Galeopsis; species Galeopsis tetrahit. The sequence continues at coordinate 43,894,821 of OY776134.1, forward strand.
TAAATTAAAATTTAATGTAATGTAATGAATATTAATTAAAATTAAATTATTCAATTAAAACGGTAGGTAGGTTAATTTAAGTGAAATTTAAATTTGTTCAGAATTCATACTACAAATACTCGAAACTTTGACTTCTTTGAGAAATTTTCATACCCTTCCGTCTCCTCTTAAATTCCATCATACACGAGTCAAATTTTTTTCCATCATAATTAAATTTTAATTTAGATAAATTAAATCATCTAAGTATATTTGATGAAAATTTAAATAAAAAATAATCCGTACACCATATCTTCTCTTCCAAACCCCTCTCTTCAAGCATACACCCTAAATCTAAATTTAGGTTTCGTGTAATGAAGAGGGGAGATGAAATTTTAATTTTAATCTAACAAACACTAATTTAATTTTATTAAACCACAGTTTAACAAAGACTAATTTAATTTAATAAACTTTAATCTAACAAATTATTTTCTTTTAACAACCTTGATGTAAAATTATGAATTTTTTAATCTTTAAGTGTAAAATATTTCATTTTAACAATCTTTGCGTAAAAGTGGAGTATAATTTTTCTAAACTCTTAGTGTAAAATATTTCATTTTAACAACCTTAGTGTAAAATTAAGAATTTTTTAATCTCTGAGTGTCAAATACTTTATTTTAACACTAATAATTCAATTTTCGTAATTTAATTTAATTTCTAACACTAATAATTCAACACATTGAAACGAGTAATCGTAACCTTAAACCCTGAACCCTGAACGGTGAAAATCGAGTAGTCGAACCTTAAGTGTACATTATTGAATTTAAATGTGATCAACACATTGAAAATTAAATTAATGAATTATAAGTGTACACTATTTGAATTTAAATGTGATCAACACATTGAAAAGAGTAATCGAACCCTAAGCCCTAAACCCTGAACGGTGAGAATTGAGTAGTCGAACCTTAAGTGTACACTATTGAATTTAAATGTGGTCAACACATTGGAAATTAAATTAATGAATCATAAGTGTACACTAATTGAATTTAAATGTGATCAACACATTGAAACGAGTAATCGAACCCTAAGCCCTAAACCCTGAACCCTGAACGGTGAGAATCGAGTAGTCGAACTTTAAGTGTACACTATTGAATTTAAACGTGGTCAACACATTGGAAATTAAATTAATGAATCATAAGAGTGTACTATTTGAATTTAAATGTGATCAACACATTGAAACGAGTAATTGAATCCTAAACCAAGAACGGTGAGAATCGAATAGTCAAACCGTAAGTGTACACTGTTGAATTTAAATGTGATCAACAAATTGGAAATTAAATTAATAAATCATAAGTCTACACTGTTTGAATTTAAATGTGATCAACACATTGAAACGAGTATTCGAACCCTAAACCCTGAACGGTGATAATCGAATAGTCGAACCTTAAGTGTACACTATTGAATTTAAATGTGATCAACACATTGAAAATTAAATTAATGAATCATAAGTGTACACTATTGAATTTAAATGTGATCAACACATTGAAAATTAAATTAATGAATCATAAGTGTACACTATTGAATTTAAATGTGATCAACACATTGGAACGAGTAATCGAACCCCAAATCCTGAACCCTGAACGGTGAGAATCGAGTAGTCGAACCCTATTAAATGTGATCAACTCATTCAAACGAGTAATCGAACCTTAAACCGTAAAATCCTATAATTTTAAATATATATATATATTGACATTTTTTTAAATGGTAGTTTAATATATATATATATATATATATTTATATATATTATGATTTATGAGATATAGATATAGTATGTATTATAAATACGTAATATTTGATTTTAAATAATTTTTTCTTAAAATTCATTTTTCACAATTTTCTGGATATTTGATTTTAAATAACTTTTTCTTAAAATCTTTTTTCCACAATTTTCTGAAAGTTGGTTTTCATAAATATTTAAATCTATATATATTGGGGGAGAACTGTAGTACTTTATGATCCCATAATTCTCTCAACAAAGTTAATTTCTCCGAACCACCAAATTGTAGAAAAATAATTATATATATATATATATATATATATACAATAGTAAATGTACGTTACACCTTGAGATGAGTTTGTGAATTGTGATATGTCATATTCACATATACGTGGGGTTCTAGCTCATGCTTCTTCAATTCAGATTTAATTGAAAGTTGTATTGATGTAATTATTACTTACATTGAACAAAATAAGAAGAGAGAGAAAATAGTGTTAGACTTTAATATTTTATTAAAAAGTAATAGTTAAACAATATATTTGAATTAAGGGTATATTAGTCATTCTAGCACAACTTAAACCAAAAATAGACTAAAATACCCCTATCTGTACATACAGATTCTGTATGTTTAGCACCACCCTTAATATATATGCTATATTTTAAGTTTTTTCTTCTTTAATTTATTTAATTTAAATTTGATTGTGTATTTTATAATTATCAATACCTAAATTTAATATTTATTTTTAATACTAAAATTATAAAATATTGTGTTATAAATAATTATGTATAATTAATTTTCTCAACACACATATATATTAGCTTTTAATTAATTACTATTATTAATTAAATTTGTAATTATCGATATATATATATATATATATATATTCAAAATATAATTCCCAAGATTTATAGCATTATATATTTCTGGTTATAACTTAAAACTACCAAAGTGTCCAATACCATTAATTTCTTTCTCACAACGATTTAATTTTTTTCATCAACTAAAATCTTTAATAAAAAAAAAAACAAAAATTTAGAGAAAGGACATCTAATCCGTCTCTAATAGGTACATATTTGATACGGATTTGTTAAAAAATTAAGATTTGAAATTAAAAATAAAACCGTCTCTCATTATAAACAGATTAGATATGACTTCTAGTTTCCAGAGTTTTAGATACGGATACCACCATCTCGATCTAATCAGTCAAATTTTTTCCCCGATATAAAAAAATTAGATACGGATTCTTGACCCGGATGTAAAACGGGTCGTTCATCGTTTAGATACGGGAAAAACAGTCTCAAACCTGTCCCTTATTAGAAACAGAATTTAGAAAACCGTTCCTGACATTAGATACCATGTGATTAATTAGGAACGGATAAAAAATGGTTCCAAAATCCATTTCTAACCTGTTTAGGGACGGTGTTTATAGTATCTAATCCGTCTCTAAATCTCAGTTTTTTTGTAGCACGTAAATTAATTATGATAAATTTAATATTTTTAGTCATTTCTTTTAAATTTGAGTAAATTAGTTTAACACATTATTAAGTTTATCGTAAAATTCATCTCAAAAGAAAGTTTTTATTTCACTTTTTATACTTATATATAAATGTATTATTTCTATGTATTTTAATTTAAAATTGTTCTCAAAATAATTTTATTTATATGTTTGACTACTATTGATAAAACAATGATCACTTTTGTATTATTTTAGTATTTTTGAATTCACATATTTGCAATTAACTCATGACAATAAAAGGTATGAGGTATAAAATAAAAGAAAAGAGAACCTAGAACTATAGGCTCACAAACCGAGTAAGAGGCCGGAGTGCCGTTAAAACCTTACCTGGGCAAACCGTCCTTAGGGACAAAACCCGATGTCAGAGAAAATGTACATTCCTCTAAACATGAATGTTTGAAGTAAACAATAACTAAAGTAAACAATAAACTGATAATAAAGCAAGTTGTAAGTCAATGATAATAATCAATATGTGTCATCCAACATATTCGACCAACGTTTGTGAAGGACCACCTTCATGGACTCTGAAGGTCCAGAGTCGGTTGAACCAGAATTGCTTGAACCAACAACAAAGGGTTTTTAGAATGTGATCTGCACTTGAAAGCAAACCTCTCTGTATCTGGAACTGGAGCGAGATCCACTTTATAGCAATCACGATAGCTAGAAGTAAAAAAACAGTCTTCAACAACATCGGATATAGATGCACAATGCTTTTTAATAACGGCCACTACATGTGCACATGGGAACCCCTTTATTTGCCATTGAAAATATGTGCATATTTTATACTCCAAGTCGATAGTAACTGATGTTTTAGATCCAACTTCAAACTGCCCGTTTGGATATATTGATACGACCCACAACGCACTGATATTCGACATTTCGTTCCATGCTTGCTCCTTGCTAGGTACTAACAAACCTGTCCAGGATTGGCTATGTTAACGACTCTCAACAAACCACCTAGAAATTTGCTTCCTGATAGAGTCAATCATATAAGTGATTGGAAGAGCTCCAGCGTCTCGAATCCAAGAGTTAAACGACTCTGCTGCATTCAACGTCATTTCACCATACCTTTTTATATGTGGTAAATGGTATACATCCCATTTTGAATATGGAGTATCTTGCAACCAGTCTTCTGCAATTTAGCCTCCAACCTCCTTGAACTTAGTGATTTTTTCATTGAAAATGGAGCTAGTTGGGGCATAAGCACACTGCTTGAAAAGATCTGCCATGTTCTTGCGGTGCTGAGTGTTCCAACCACCTCCATACCTTCCTTTCAGATTACATAGAAGATGATACAAGCAGTAGTAATGAGCTGGTTGTTCCCATACTTCATAGAACGCTGACATTAAACCGGTGTTTCTGTCTGAAATGTATATGATTTGTTTATCGTGGCGTATGTTGTCTGTGATCTTACTTAGGAACCATGCCCAATTGTCCCTGTTCTCGGCTGACACAATTGCAAAAGCAACAGGAAACAGACCTGCATCACAAGAACATAAATTAATTGGCATGCTGATAAGTACAGTGAAAGGCAACATCTAGGAAACTTATATAAGAAATCTACAAATTACCAAGTTGTTTTTATATATAACGCAATAGTTGTATTTATAAATTGTAGAGTCCATAAGTGAAACAATTAAAACATATCATATACACTATAACAGGACATCCATTCATTATGAATTACAATAAAGACAAATATAAGTTAATAAGTTAACAAACAAAAAATCAACTAATTTTACTGATGTTCGCACATTATATAAAATTGTAAATGTGAGATATAAAATGTTTACCATTGTCGCCATCTTTTGCTTTAGCGGCAAGCAATACTCCCTTGGCCCTTCCTTTCATGAATGTTCCATCTATAAACAACATTGGCCTACATGTTTTGAACCCTTCCTTGCAGGCGTGAAATGAGACGAACAATCGTTGGAAGTGATTCGTTACATCATCTTTTTCCAAATCAAACAGAGTGCCTGGGTTAGTTCTCTTCACTGCATCTCCGTACCAACGAAGTTCATCGTATGAATCATCATAACATCCGAATATGTTATCCCTCGCAGCCTCTATTCCACGCCACGCTTGATAATATTCAATATCTAACCCGTAATCCTTTTTAATATCCTCGATTATCTTGTTTCCACTGATTGGAGGGTTGTTTTTTACTTATTGCAATATTAGATCCTTAATAACCTTTGTTCCAAATCTATTTTTATCTTTCAGTAATAACTTTCCTACCCAACTGTGACTCAAATTAGCCTTCGACACGATAAAACCAACTTTTGTAGGAGTTTGCTTAGCTTTAATAAACCATTGACAGTTAGCTGTTTGTTTTTCGGAGCAAACGACATGCACATATTTGGGAGTGTTCTTGATGAATGTAAACTGGAATTTCAACTTAAGTGAGTACTTTATCAATTCAATCCTAAATTCTGGTGCTCCACCAGAGAAAATTGCTCCTACAGCCATTATGTCACCCCAATGGTCAGACAAATATAACTTCTTCCTCTCGTCTGGGCATATGTCAAAATTAGGTATACTAGCTATACCCAAGAATTCGGCCGAGCAATTTTTAGTAGGAATATACGAATTCTCCTTCACAATGAGTGTGGTGCTTGGAATATTACTAGATTCCTTAATTTGAGTTACATCAACAGAATTCGTAGGGTAATTGACACATACATCATTAACCGTTCCTTTACTATTGGAATCATGTATAGACTTGTTTCGGGCATCATTAAACTCAAACATAATATCTACCAATTTTTCAGATGACAAAATGCAGAAATACATAATACCATCGAAATCACTATCTGATTCTAAATAGCAATTGTTGATGCATATAAAATTGAAAATCTACCTTCTGACATATTGGGCCATTTGTTTTTTATTTCATCTACGACGCTCTGATATGTTGTTTGATCGGTTGTACGAATCAACTTGCATCTACCCTCGTGAACGATTTTGAGTATTACGCCGTTCTACATTTCAGGGAAGAACAGTGCTCCAAACAATTCAAATCTGCGAAATCTGAAATATCGAGATTTTGGGGACGATGAGAATTAGAGCAATACCTAGATATGGAAGGTCAGACTTGTAGTTTTGACGTAGCCGATGCAATTAATTGCCTCAATCTGCATATTCGATCGTCGGTCCGATGTATTGATGGTAACTGCCGAATTATTAAATGGAAGACAATCAATTACATAAATTAGCCTAAAATACGGAATTGCATTATATAATAGAAATTGCCCACTTTTTAAGAATTAAGTGTAAAATAGGATTTTCAAAGGATAATGTGACTTAAATTGTTTTAAGAAAAAAATGTGTCTTAAATTGCTTAAGGGTCTTACATAGTGACTTAAATTGTATTTATTCCTAATATCAATTCATTGTATACAATTAACTATTATATTCATGAACACATGTATTAATTTATTGGAATTACTTAAATATACATGTTTACATTAATTCGTTGTAGTTAAATAACTATTATAGACAATTAAATATATTCATGCATGATGAATGAAACATATACTCCCTCCGTTCCGCTATAAGTTTCCCCTTTCTTTTGATTAAGAAATATGATTAAATAATATATGTAGTACAAGTGATGTGATGGTGAGAGATAAAATAATAGATGAGTATGAGATGAAGTATAATAAAATAATAGATAAAACATAAGTGATGTGATTGGGAGAGAGAAAATTATATGTCAAAAATGAAAAAAAATGAAATGAAAAACTTATTGTGGGATATCCCTAAAAGGAAAGTGGGAAATTTATAGTGGGACGGAAGGAGTACTATATAAATTTACAAGAGTGGGTTTAAAGTTTAGGGTCACGAGAAAGGAGGCTTTGAGCGCGACAACAACTCTTCACATTTTTTTGTTGCAGCTAGAGAACTCGACACAGAACTTTTGGATGCAATTAAAAAAGTTAGGGATGAAATCAAATTAGATTTAAATTTTAAGAAAAATCAAGTAAAAATAGATTCACATTTTAGCAAATTACCATAATATTTATAATTGTAATATTTATGAATTTATAGTTTAAATGGGACCTAATATTTATAAATGGATTTTTCGAAAAATTATTATCTTATTATATTAGAGAATATAATAGAAAAATATTTATGAATATAATTCTCAGAAAAAATAAATAAATAAAAGATTGCTACCTATAATATATTATTCTATTATATTCTTTAATATATTATCTTATTTTATCGAATTTGATATTTTTTACAAAGGCTCAAGTCGGGACCAAATTTTTTTATTATTTTAGAGAGTGTATTAATTTATAGAGATTTTATTATTTTAATAGTTATTACTCTTTTGTCTATCAAAAGTGTGATCACTTTCTTTATTTGTCTGTCCACCAAAAGTGTGCTAATTTCTTTTTATGAAAAAAATATTTTATTTTTAGCTCACAACACCCCATGCCATCCAACGGGACAACAAGTGCACCTAGCTAAAATAATATATTAATAAAACATCCATCACTACCGTATCACTTATTAAATTCATTTTCTCTAGCTATGCAAAAATAATTGTTTCCACCAATGTACCTGCAATCTCATTCATATTACATAATCAACATTATTAAGTTTATCGTACACTACAAAAAATGCCTGATTTTTTAATACCAAATTTTAGAGACGGCCATCTAATCCGTCTTTAATAGATACATATTAGATACGAATTTGTTATAAAATCAAGATTTGAAATCGAAAATATAACCATCCCTCATTATAAACAGATTAGATCATACGACTTCTAGTTTTCAGAATTTTAGATATGAATTAGATACTGAATACCACCGTCTCGATCTAATCAATGAAAATTTTCTCCCCGATATAAAAAAATTAGATACAGATTCTTGACCCGGATGTAAAACGGGTCGTTCATCGTTTAGATACGGAAACATTAGATACCATATGATTAGGAATGGATATAAAATTGTTCCAAAATTCGTTTCTAACCTGTTTAGAGACCCTTTGGGTTCGAATACAATTAATATATATGCTATATTTTAAGTTTTTTCTTCTTTAATTTACTTAATTTAAATTTGATTGTGTATTTTATAATTATCAATACCTAAATTTAATATTTATTTTTAATACTAAAATTATAAAATATTGTGTTATAAATAATTATGTATAATTAATTTTCTCAACACACATATATATTAGCTTTTAATTAATTACTATTATTAATTAAATTTGTAATTATCAAAATATATATATATATATATATTCAAAATATAATCCCCAAAATTTATAGCATTATATATTTCTGGTTATAACTTAAAACTACCAAAGTGTCCAATACCATTAATTTCTTTCTCACAACGATTTAATTTTTTTCATCAACTAAAATCTTTAATAAAAAAAAAAAAACAAAAATTTAGAGAAAGGACATCTAATCCGTCTCTAATAGGTACATATTAGATACGGATTTGTTAAAAAATTAAGATTTGAAATTAAAAATAAAACCGTCTCTCATTATAAACAGATTAGATATGACTTCTAGTTTCCAGAGTTTTAGGTACGGATACCACCATCTCGATCTAATCAGTCAAATTTTTTCCCCGATATAAAAAAATTAGATACGGATTCTTGACCCGGATGTAAAACGGGTCGTTCATCGTTTAGATACGGGAAAAACAGTCTCAAACCTGTCCCTTATTAGAAACAGAATTTAGAAAACCGTTCCTGAAATTAGATACCATGTGATTAATTAGGAACGGATAAAAAATGGTTCCAAAATCCATTTCTAACCTGTTTAGGGACGGTGTTTATGGTATCTAATCCGTCTCTAAATCTCAGTTTTTTTGTAGCGCGTAAATTAATTATGATAAATTTAATATTTTTAGTCATTTCTTTTAAATTTGAGTAAATTAGTTTAACACATTATTAAGTTTATCGTAAAATTCATCTCAAAAGAAAGTTTTTATTTCACTTTTTATACTTATATATAAATGTATTATTTCTATGTATTTTAATTTAAAATTGATCTCAAAATAATTTTATTTATATGTTTGACTACTATTGATAAAATTACAATGATCACTTTTGTATTATTTTAGTATTTTTGAATTCACATATTTGCAATTAACTCATGACAATAAAAGGTATGATGTATAAAATAAAAGAAAAGAGAACCTAGAACTATAGGCTCACAAACCGAGTAAGAGGCCGGAGTGCCGTTAAAACCTTACCTGGGCAAACCGTCCTTAGGGACAAAACCCGAGGTCAGAGAAAATGTACATTCCTCTAAACATGAATGTTTGAAGTAAACAATAACTAAAGTAAACAATAAACTGATAATAAAGCAAGTTGTAAGTCAATGATAACAATCAATATGTGTCATCCAACATATTCGACCAACGTTTGTGAAGGACCACCTTCATGGACTCTGAAGGTCCAGAGTTGGTTGAACCAGAATTGCTTGAACCAACAACAAAGGGTTTTTAGAATGTGATCTGCACTTGAAAGCAAACCTCTTTGTATCTGGAACTTGAGCGAGATCCACTTTATAGCAATCACGTTAGCTAGAAGTAAAAAAACAGTCTTCAACAACATCGGATATAGATGCACAATGCTTTTTAATAACGGCCACTGCATGTGCACATGGGAACCCCTTTATTTGCCATTGAAAACATGTGCATATTTTATACTCCAAGTCGATAGTAACTGATGTTTTAGATCCAACTTCAACCTGCCCGTTTGAATATATTGATACGACCCACGACGCACTGATATTCGACGTTTCGTTCCATGCTTGCTCCTTGCTAGGTACTAACAAACCTGTCCAGGATTGGCTATGTTAACGTCTCTCAACAAACCACCTAGAAATTTGCTTTCTGATAGAGTCAATCATATAAGTGATTGGAAGAGCTCTAGCGTCTCGAATCCAAGAGTTAAACGACTCTGCTGCATTCGACGCCATTTCACCATACCTTTTTATATGTGGTGAATAGTATACATCCCATTTTGAATATGGAGTATCTTGCAACCAGTCTTCTGCAATTTTCCCTCCAACCTCCTTGAACTTAGTGATTTTTCATTGAAAATGGAGGTAGTTGGGGCATAAGCACACTGCTTGAAAAGATCTGCCATGTTCTCGCGGTGCTGAGTGTTCCAACCACCTCCATACCTTTCTTTCAGATTACATAGAAGATGATACAAGCAGTAGTAATGAGTTGGTTGTTCCCATACTTCATAGAACGCTGACATTAAACCGGTGTTTCTGTCTGAAATGTATATGATTTGTTTATCGTGGCGTATGTTGTCTCTGATCTTACTTAGGAACCATGCCCAATTGTCCCTGTTCTCGGCTGACACAATTGCAAAAGCAACAGGAAACAGACCTGCATCACAAGAACATAAATTAATTGGCCTGCTGATAAGTACAATGAAAGGCAACATCTCAGAAACTTATATAAGAAATCTACAAATTACCAAGTTGTTTTTATATATAACGCAGTAGTTGTATTTATAAATTGTAGAGTCCATAAGTGAAACAATTAAAACATATCATATATACTATAACAGAACATCCATTCATTATGAACTACAATAAAGACAAATATAAGTTAATAAGTTAACAAACAAAAAATCAACTAATTTTACTGATGTTCGCACATTATATAAAATTGTAAATGTGAGATATAAAATGTTTACCATTGTCGCCATCTTTTGCTTTAGCGGCAAGCAATACTCCCTTAGCCCTTCCTTTCATGAATGTTCCATCTATAAACAACATTGGCCTACATGTTTTGAACCCTTCCTTGCAGGCGTGAAATGAGACGAACAATCGTTGGAAGTGATTCGTTACATCATCTTTTTCCAAATCAAACAGAGTGCCTGGGTTAGTTCTCTTCACAGCATCTCCGTACCAACGAAGTTCATCGTATGAATCATCATAACATCCGAATATGTTATCCCTCGCAGCCTCTATTCCACGCCACGCTTGATAATATTCAATATCTAACCCGTAATCCTTTTTAATATCCTCGATTATCTTGTTTCCACTGATTGAAGGGTTGTTTTTTACTTGTTGCAATATTAGATCCTTACTAACCTTTGTTCTAAATCTATTTTTATCTTTCAGTAATAACTTTCCTACACAACTGTGACTCAAATTAGCCTTCGACACGATAAAACCAACTTTTGTAGAAGTTTGCTTAGCTTTAATAAACCATTGACAGTTAGCTGTTTGTTTTTCGGAGCAAACGACATGCACATATTTGGGAGAGTTCTTGATGAATGTAAACTGGAATTTCAACTTAAGTGAGTACTTTATCAATTCAATCCTAAATTCCGGTGCTCCACCATAGAAAATTGCTCCTACAGCCATTATGTCACACCAATGGTCAGATAAATATGACTTCTTCCTCTCGTCTGGGCATATGTCAAAATTAGGTATACTACCTATACCCAAGAATTCGGCCGAGCAATTTTTACTAGGAATATACGAATTCTCCTTCACAATGAGTGTGGTGCTTGGAATATTACTAGATTCCTTAATCTGAGTTACATCAACAGAACTCGTAGGGTAATTGACACATACATCATTAACCGTTCCTTTACTATTGGAATCATGTATAGACTTGTTTCGGGCATCATTAAACTCAAACATAATATCTACCAATTTTTCAGATGACAAAATGCAGAAATCCACAATACCATCGAAATCACTATCTGATTCTAAATAGCAATTGTTGATGCATCCAACTGAATATAAAATTGAAAATCTACCTTCTGACATATTGGGCCATTTGTTTTTTATTTCATCTACGACGCTCTGATATGTTGTTTGATCGGTTGTACGAATCAACTTGCATCTACCCTCGTGAACGATTTTGAGTATTACGCCGTTCTACATTTCAGGGAAGAACAGTGTTCCAAACAATTCAAATCTGCGAAATCTGAAATATCGAGATTTTGGGGACGATGAGAATTAGAGCAATACCTAGATATGGAAGGTCAGACTTGTAGTTTTGACGTAGCCGATGCAATTAATTGCCTCAATCTGCATATTCGATCGTCGGTCCGATGTATTGATGGTAACTGCCGAATGATTAAATGGAAGACAATCAATTACATAAATTAGCCTAAAATACGGAATTGCATTATATAATAGAAATTGCCCACTTTTTAAGAATTAAGTGTAAAATAGGATTTTCAAAGGACAATGTGACTTAAATTGTTTTAAGAAAAAAATGGGTCTTAAATTGCGTAAGGGTCTTACATAGTGACTTAAATTGTATTTATTCCTAATATCAATTCATTGTATACAATTAACTATTATATTCATGGACACATGTATTAATTTATTGGAATTACTTAAATATACATGTTTACATTAATTCGTTGCAGTTAAATAACTATTATAGACAATTAAATATATTCATGCATGATGAATGAAACATATACTCCCTCCGTTCCGCTATAAGTTTCCCCTTTCTTTTGATTAAAAAATATGATTAAATAATATATGTAGTACAAGTGATGTGATGGTGAGAGAGAAAATAATAGATGAGTATGAGATGAAGTATAATAAAATAATAGATAAAACATAAGTGATGTGATTGGGAGAGAGAAAATTATATGCCAAAAATGAAAAAAAATGAAATGAAAAACTTATTGTGGGACATCCCTAAAAGGAAAGTGGGAAATTTATAGTGGAACGGAAGGAGTACTATATAAATCTCAATATGGAAATAAATAGTTCATAACACCCGACCATGTCTTCTCATCTAAAAGGCATCGCAAAATCATCCATGAATGATCAAATGTGTAAAGCATTATGTGAGTTTATATAAGAGAGACCATCTCACATGCACTCAAAAAAATTTACAAGAGTGGGTTTAAAGTTTAGGGTCACGAGAAAGGAGGCTTTGAGCGCGACAACAACTCTTCACATTTTTTTGTTGCAGCTAGAGAACTCGACACCGGAACTTTTGGATGCAATTAAAAAAGTTAGGGATAAAATCAAATTAGATTTAAATTTTAAGAAAAATCAAGTAAAAATAGATTCACATTTTAGCAAATTACCATAATATTTATAATTGTAATATATATGAATTTATAGTTTTAATGGGACCTAATATTTATAAATGAATTTTTCGAAAAAATTATTATCTTATTATATTAGAGAATATAATTGAAAATTATTTATGAATATAATTCTCAGAAAAAATTAATAAATAAAAGATTGCTACCTAAAATATATTATTCTATTATATTCTTTAAAATATTATCTTATTTTATCGAATTTGATATTTTTTACAAAGGCTCAAGTCGGGACCAAATTTTTTTATTATTTTAGAGAGTGTATTAATTTATAGAGGTTTTATTATTTTGATAGTTATTACTCTTTTGTCTATCAAAAGTGTGATCACTTTCTTTATTTGTCTGTCCACCAAAAGTGTGCTAATTTCTTTTTATGAAAAAATTATTTTATTTTTAGCTCACAACAACCCATGCCATGCCATGTCACGACACTATTTACTTTGTTCACTTTATCTGTTATGGTTTGCAATTATGGTGGGTGAATTTTCCGTTATGGTTTTACATTTTTTAATGTTGACTGTTACAATCTGCAGCATAATACAAATTTATGATCATGTTCATTTATGGGATCATATTTTGGTATATATAAATGTATTGTTTTCGTCTGAATTATTTGTGTCATCGATCTACATACTTGGCAAAGTAAAGAAGGTTTGGTTTTTATTTCTTTTATACATATATATAGGTTTTGATTAATTATATAAAAAACTCGATCACCATTTGATTATATATATGATTAATAATATAGAAACCTATAAGTGATTTCTTATGGAACCCAGTACATGCATAAAATCACTTGCCTATTTTAGTATGCACAAGTATTTGGGTTCCATATCAAATCCACCATCTGGTTTCATATCAAAATCGTATATGTATATATTATATATATATATATATATCGTAATCGGTCACATGACATCCTATATTTATTAATTGGGTAAGGATGAATGAAAATAATGGATGCAGGTGAATTAAGTATGTCGACAAGGAAGATGATTAAGGTGGTGATTAGCATTTGTTTGTTGTCATCATTATTTGTATTGGAGATCAGTGGAGAGGATAAATTCATTAGCTACCCTGCTATTCGGTCCCCCCCCATGGAGAGGAGCTCCCAAAATCCCGGGGCCTTCTCATAATTACACCAGGGGTTGCAACCCAGCTGAGAGATGCCGCGGGAGCCCGCCATCACTGATGCCATCCAACGGGACAACAAGTGCACCTAGCTAAAATAATATATTAATAAAACATCCATCACTACCGTATCACTTATTAAATTCATTTTCTCTAGCTATGCAAAAATAATTATTTCCACCAATGTACCTGCAATCTCATTCATATTACATAATCAACATTATTAAGTTTATCGTACACTACAAAAAAAGCCTGATTTTTTAATACCAAAATTTAGAGACGGCCATCTAATCCGTCTTTAATAGATACATATTAGATATGGATTTGTTATAAAATCAAGATTTGAAATCGAAAATATAACCGTCTCTCATTATAAACAGATTAGATCATACGACTTCTAGTTTCCAGAATTTTAGATACGAATTAGATACTGAATACCACCGTCTCGATCTAATCAATGAAAATTTTCTTCCCGATATAAAAAAATTTGATACAGATTCTTGACCCGGATGTAAAACGGGTCGTTCATCGTTTAGAAAACCGTTCCTGACATTAGATACCATGTGATTAGGAATGGATAGAAAATTGTTCTAAACTTCATTTCTAACCTGTTTAGAGACCCTTTGGGTTCGAATACAATTAATATATCGGTAATGATCTGTGTACAGAATCTGTACATACATATTCTTTTTTTCTATTTAATTAATGTTTTATTAATTACTTAATGACTGTTATACCCTTACTTAGAGATAATGACTAAATATTAATTAATATATTAATTAATAGCGTGCATTTTATCTCTTTCCACCTTTTTCAGTAATCAACACACGCAAGAGCCTAAATAATTAACTCTCAACACACATAATTATGACACACCATCATTACCTCTAATTTTAAACGGTAAATTCATTAATAATTTATCCCACCATTATCACCATTAATCTGTGCTGCAACACCAGTTAAGTTTTCTGTTTTTTCCTTCTCCATCAAACACCTATCGTGAATTACATTATCAACAATGGTTGATCGTGAATTACTCCGATCAATTTTTGGACAGTTAAGATTAGTTTGTTTGAATTTGTTTGAATTACATCAATGGTGGTGATGAATTGTGAAAGATTAAAAAATATTATTTTTTAAAATCATGATTGAATTAAGCTAAATTAAAATTAAATCTAAATTAAATGCACTCATGCACTCAAAGGAACGTTCATCTCACCTCTTCAGGTAAAATATTAAATTAAAATTTAATGTAATGTAATGAATATTAATTAAAATTAAATTATTCAATTAAAACGGTAGGTAGGTTAATTTAAGTGAAATTTAAATTTGCTCAGAATTCATACTACAAATACTCGAAACTTTGACTTCTTTGAGAAATTTTCATACCCTTCCGTCTCCTCTTAAATTCCATCATACACGAGTCAAATTTTTTTCCATCATAATTAAATTTTAATTTAGATAAATTAAATCATCTAAGTAAATTTGATGAAAATTTAAATAAAAAATAATCCGTACACCATATCTTCTCTTCCAAACCCCTCTCTTCAAGCATACACCCTAAATCTAAATTTAGGTTTCGTGTAATGAAGAGGGGAGATGAAATTTTAATTTTAATCTAACAAACACTAATTTTATTTTATTAAATCACAGTTTAACAAACACTAATTTAATTTAATAAACTTTAATCTAACAAATTATTTTCTTTTAACAACCTTGATGTAAAATTATGAATTTTTTAATCTTTAAGTGTAAAATATTTCATTTTAACAATCTTGGCGTAAAAGTGGAGTATAATTTTTCTAAACTCTTAGTTTGGGAGAAGGAATGATGAAGAAGAATAAAAGCTTTATTGAAAAGCTTGTGTGCCTTTCCTAAAAACTTTTAACTGTGCTAATTGTTTCCACAAAGATTTGAAATTGCAATGATGTTTAATATTATTGAAAGAAATCTAGGGGAAGCTATATAGATACTTAAATATGCTTTATGTGAACAGAATACAGGCGGCTGGTAGCACCTATACAGGCGGTTTGGATTTTGTGATTGATGGATGTCCTTCAAAACCTCTTCTGTGTTGATATGCATGTATTGAATACATTATTCTCTTACAAAAAAGTTTAGGAAATTATAAGACTCCTCTCATATATAGGGGGTGTTTCAAACTCTATAAACAGCTTAAGGCTCCGTTTGGATGGAGGGATTTGATCAATGGATTTCAAATCCTCCATTCAAATCCACTCCACTTGTTTGGATTAAAAAACAAATGAATGGATTTAAAATCCTTAGCATATTTTTTTAGTTAAAATTGAGAGGATTTTAAATCCTCCCTAAAACCATGTCATTTGAAATCCATCTATTTTCAAAACCTTCCATTTGAAATACCTTCCCAAATCAAATCCCTCCATCCAAACACAACCTAAAAGCATTTCTCAATAGTAAAAGCTGTGAGATCGAGGACAACTTTAAAAAAAGTGATTTTGGAAGCAGTTTCTAGCTAGTGTTTCAAAACACCCCCATAGTTCTGTATTCAGATTCCAATAAATTCAATTCTAAAGAAGTCAGCATAATTCTTATTAATCTAACTTAATTAAAACTTCTCTAAGACATTAAACAAATACTTTGCGGCGATCATCATCATTAATTACGACAATATATTGGATGAAATCCGCATACATGACAAATCATAAAATGTCCTAACAGATTTTACATAAAGATTTATGATATAAATCATAGAACGTCTCAATACATCAAACATATTAATTTAGACATGATATAAATTAAGGAAATAATTGTTTTAATTAATTTTATCAAATAGTTCTTGAGCTGATCTCATATCCTTAATTTGTCTTGAATCCCTCCTTGCAAAGCCTCAAGTAAAGAGCCAAATTCATCTTAACATTATGTCAATCAACATATGGGTGTTACATTGTTACTAATCACACATCATCACCATATTCGCTCACGTTTTCAAGTCAAGAAACATGGGTTGTCTAAAATACTTTATCAAACATTATCAATGATTATCTATCATATTAAAATTTGTGACGGTATTTGACTATCGTAAATTAGCACTAAATATTTTTTTTTCTTCAATTTTAGTGCAAAGTTGCAGGACGAAAAATTGAAAAAATGCAAAGTTACGAGACTAAAATTGAGTTCTGCCTAAGTTACAAGACTAAAATTGATACTATTAGGACTAAAATTGATACCTTCAAGACTACAATTGAAAAAGTGTAAATTACAGGACTAATTGGAGAAAATATCATTTTTAGTCCTGTAATTTAAGTCGAGTCCAACTTAGTCCTGTAACTTTGCACTTTCAGAATTTTAGTCCTGAAGGTATCAATTTTAGTCTTGTAAATTTGTACTTTCTCAATTTTAGTCCCGACGGTATCAATTTGGGAGAACAAATATTAATTACAACCCGTAACTTTCACCTTTTTTTAAAAACGTCCCAAAAAAGATAAAAAAATAATTTACAACCAATAATTTTGTAAATTCATTAATTTAAATCCAATATTTGTTGGAGACACCAAAACGGTATCGTTTCACTCACGTTTTTTTCACGTGCGCCTAAAATTATGGATAATCGACGGAAATTGTAACGTGGTCGAGCTTGACTTGTATAGCGTGAAAAAAATTGTCATGTTGATATAAAACTAAATTACAAGTCATTATTTACAAATTGCAGAATAAAGAAAAATGACGTAAATTAACCAAGTTACAAAATTATGTGAGGTATCCTATTTTTAGGGTGTTTTTAAAAAAAAGGTTAAAGTTACGAGACATAAATTAATTTTCTATCTTTTTTGGACTTTTTTCAAGAAAGGTAAAATTTACGAGACCTAAATTTTTTCTTCTCCAATTTAAGTGCAAAGTTACAAGACTAATATTGATAAAATGCAAAGTTAAAGAGGACAAAAATTAAGATTTGCTGAAGTTATAGGACTCAAATTGATATTATCAGGACTAAAATTGAGAAAGTATAAATTACAGGACTAAAGTTGGACTCGACCTAAGTTACAAGACAAAAATTGATATTTTCTCGGACTAATTGCATATCTTATTGCTTGCAATTATGGTGGGTGAATTTTCAATTATGGATAATTAAATAATTGCAACGGAGTTTTCATGAAATTTCAATTAATTATCTAAACATATATACTCTCTTTGTTCACAAATGAGTGATTTTCTTTTTTTACAAATGTTTGTAGGTATTAATAGTGTTGACTTTTGTAGAATTTATATGTATTTTATAGGGCCAGATTTTGAAATTCTAATTCAAAATCTTAAAGTAGAACATAGGTTGGATTTCCCAAATTCGAATTTAAAATCCCAAAACAAACATATCCTAAGAAAAAGCAAAATGTAGTTGCCAATTTTCGATATATTCTACAAACAATTGATTAACATGGTGAGCCTAATTGTCGTCGTCTTCTTCTTCTGAGTAGGAGGTTTCTTCATCACCATACACATTTCTTAACACTTCTAAGATTATATCTCAAACTTGGAAGTTTTTTTTACGTTGTTGTAGCATTTGAGGACTTCGCGTTCAATCCCGCGCATAATATCTGCAGCTACGTGCTCCTTAAATTCAATCAAAAGTGGCGGAGCAAATATCTCATCCTCTTTTCCCTCTTCAATAGGATTCTCCTCTTCTTCTATTCTTTCTCCATCTTCATCATCACCATTTGACCCTACATTTCTAGCAGAAGTGTCATTTTTCGTATCCACATGACAACTATCTGATCACGTGGGGGCTCAATCGGTTGTTTGTCTTCAAATTGTAATGGACTCGATGGATCATTGTCTAAATGTGCTCCATGTGTCCATAGGCCTCTATCAGACGTCCTGGTACGTTTGCTGTACACTGCACGAAAAAAATAGAAATTGGTGAGAATTAAGGTTTGTTGCTGCTGCTTTCTTCATTTCAAAAAACAAAAATAAAAGCTCAGCTAATAATCAACAATAGGAATAGATTCGATCTGTTAAAAACAGAAGGGTTGAATGAAAAAAAAATTGCAGGAGAGTTTTTTTTATGAAATTTCAATTAATATTATCTAAACATATATACTCTCTTTGTTCACAAATGAGTGGCATTTTTTTTTTTTTTTTGACAATGTTTGTAGGTATTTACAGGGTTGACTTTTGTAGAATTTATAGGGTATTTTATAGGGCGAAGTTTTGAAATCCTAATTCAAAGTCTCAAAGTAGAACATATATAGGTTGAATTTCAAAATTCCAAATCCGAATTTGAAATCCCAAAACAAACATACCCTAAGACAAAGCAAAATGTAGTAGCCAATAGTCTATATATTCTACAAACAGTTGATTAACATGGCGAGCCTAATTGTCGTCGTCTTCTTCTTCTGAGTCGGAGGTTTCTTCATCACCATACACATTTCTTAATACTGCAGAGATTATATCTCCAACTTGGAATTTACTGTGCATTAGACATACCCTAAAAGCTCGCCTGACTGATAAAGAAAAAAACAGTTAGCAATTAAAGTTACAGGACTAGTTTGGTGTATGGGCACTCCAGGAACTCCAATATCATTGCCGAAAGTTGTTCCTTTTTTTTACAACCGACTAATCCAGGCGACCAATTCCACCTTTCACTTGCGGGGGGGCCGTTTAAAGTCAGAGCAACCATCTTACTGTCCTTTTCAGTGCCTTTCTTCGATGAAGTACTTGAAGAGTCACCATTTTTTCTCTTTTTACCCTAAATTTATTTTAATGATGAAAGTGAGAAAAATAATATGTAGTTGCTTCCGAATAATGTGTAACATTCAACAACAAATAAAAATGAAAAAATGTACTTTACATTTTCCGCAAGCAGTATATATCAGTTGTGGCATGTGGGCACTCAAGGAACTCCAGTATCATTGCAAAAAGTTGTTCCTTCTTTTTAAAGTCTCGGTATTCTGTCCAAGGACCTACTAATCCGGGCGACCAATTCTACCGTTCACTTGCGGGGGGCCCATTTAAAGTCAGAGCAGCCATCTTACGATCCTTTTCTTTGCCTTTCTTTGATGAAGTACTTGAAGACTCACCACTTTTTCTCTTTTCAACCTAAATATATTTTAATGATGAAAGTAAGAAAAAGAATATGTAGTTGTTTCCGAATAATGTGTAACATTCAGCAACAAACAAAAGTGAAAAAATGTACTTTACTTTTTCCGCAAGCAGTATATCAGTTGTAGCATGTGGACACTCCAGGAACTCCAGTATCATTGTAGAAAGTTGTTCCATTTTTTTAAAGTCTCGGTATTCTGTCCAAAGACCTACTAATCCGGACGACCAATTCCACCGTTCACTTGCGGGGGGCCCATTTAAAGTCAGAGCAGTCATCTTACGGTCCTTTTCTATGCCTTTCGTCGATGAAGTACTTGAAGACTCAACAATTTTTCTATTTTAACCCTAAATTTATTTTAATGATGAAAGTAAGAAAAAGAATATGTAGTTGCTTTCGAATAATGTGTAACATTCAGCAACAAATAAAAATGAAAAAACTGTACTTTACCTTTTTCGCAAGCAGTATATCAGTTGTGGCATGTGGGCACTCTAGGAACTCCAGTATCATTGCAAAAAGTTGTTCCTTTTTTTTAAAGTCTCGGTATTCTGTCCAAGGACCTACTAATCCGGACGACCAATTCCACCGTTCACTTGCGGGGGGCCCATTTAAAGTCAGAGCAGCCATCTTACGGTCCTTTTCTGTGCCTTTCTTCGATGCAGTACTTGAAGACTCACCACTTTTTCTCTTTTCAACCTAAATATATTTTAATGATGAAAGTAAGAAAAAGAATATGTAGTTGTTTCCGAATAATGTGTAACATTCAGCAACAAACAAAAGTGAAAAAATGTACTTTACTTTTTCCGCAAGCAGTATATCAGTTGTAGCATGTGGACACTCCAGGAACTCCAGTATCATTGTAGAAAGTTGTTCCTTTTTTTTTTAAATCTCGGTATTCTGTCCAAAGACCTACTAATCCGGACAACCAATTCCACCGTTCACTTGCGGGGGGCCCATTTAAAGTCAGAGCAGTCATCTTACGGTCCTTTTCTATGCCTTTCGTCGATGAAGTACTTGAAGACTCAACAATTTTTCTATTTTAACCCTAAATTTATTTTAATGATGAAAGTAAGAAAAAGAATATGTAGTTGCTTTCGAATAATGTGTAACATTCAGCAACAAATAAAAATGAAAAAACTGTACTTTACCTTTTTCGCAAGCAGTATATCAGTTGTGGCATGTGGGCACTCTAGGAACTCCAGTATCATTGCAAAAAGTTGTTCCTTTTTTTTAAAGTCTCGGTATTCTGTCCAAGGACCTACTAATCCGGACGACCAATTCCACCGTTCACTTGCGGGGGGCCCATTTAAAGTCAGAGCAGCCATCTTACGGTCCTTTTCTGTGCCTTTCTTCGATGCAGTACTTGAAGACTCACCACTTTTTCTCTTTTCAACCTAAATATATTTTAATGATGAAAGTAAGAAAAAGAATATGTAGTTGTTTCCGAATAATGTGTAACATTCAGCAACAAACAAAAGTGAAAAAATGTACTTTACTTTTTCCGCAAGCAGTATATCAGTTGTAGCATGTGGACACTCCAGGAACTCCAGTATCATTGTAGAAAGTTGTTCCTTTTTTTTTTAAATCTCGGTATTCTGTCCAAGGACCTACTATTCCGGACGACCAATTCCACCGTTCACTTGCGGGGGGCTCATTTAAAGTCGGAGCAGTCATCTTACGGTCCTTTTCTATGCCTTTCTTCGATGAAGTACTTGAAGACTCAACAATTTTTCTATTTTAACCCTAAATTTATTTAATGATGAAAGTAAGAAAAAGAATATGTAGTTGCTTTCGAATAATGTGTAACATTCAGCAACAAATAAAAATGAAAAAAACGGTACTTTACCTTTTTCGCAAGCAGTATATCAGTTGTGGCATGTGGGCACTCTAGGAACTCCAGTATCATTGCAAAAAGTTGTTCCTTTTTTTTAAAGTCTCGGTATTCTGTCCAAGGACCTACTAATCCGGACGACCAATTCCACCGTTCACTTGCGGGGGGCCCATTTAAAGTCAGAGCAGCCATCTTACGGTCCTTTTCTGTGCCTTTCTTCGATGAAGTACTTGAAGACTCACCACTTTTTCTCTTTTCAACCTAAATATATTTTAATGATGAAAGTAAGAAAAAGAATATGTAGTTGTTTCCGAATAATGTGTAACATTCAGCAACAAACAAAAGTGAAAAAATGTACTTTACTTTTTCCGCAAGCAGTATATCATTTGTGGCATGTGGACACTCCAGAAACTCCAGTATCATTGTAGAAAGTTGTTCCTTTCTTTTTAAAGTCTCGGTATTCTGTCCAAGGACCTACTAATCCGGACGACCAATTCCACCGTTCACTTGCGGGGGGCCCATTTAAAGTCAGAGCAGCCATCTTACAGTCCTTTTCTGTGCCTTTCTTCGATGAAGTACTTGAAGACTCACCACTTTTTCTCTTTTCTCTTTTTGATGATGCCAAAACCTACTTCAAAAGATCCATAGGGATTTCTTTTTCAGTAGATTTGACAAAAACAGGACAACTAACACATATTTTCTATACTTAGAGAATTTCATAGAATAAATTCAGATTATTAACCTAAAAGGGATAAGTTCTCTGAGTTCTATAAAACTTGATCTAAGCAAGAATCAATTTAAAATAATTTTCTAGAGCCTATTTTTAGACAAAGAATAACACAAGTATAAAGATTCAAAAATTGTTGTCCAGTGCATGAAATAGATAATCATCATCCAAATAAAAACAACACATAGTAAGAGCATGTAGATGTTGTTAACTCTTAAATGTATCAACATTCTCAACAACATCTTAATTTGACCTTCCTTGATTTTTTCTAAGTCTTTTCTGAAATGTTACATTAAATGTTGATCTAAATGTTACAACATTTCTGGCAGGATCTAGAAGCTTCTACAAGAGTCTGGAACCTGGAAGATTCCAGAATCTAAGAGAACGTGCTAGAAGAGCTAGAAGAGGTTGGAAGCAGCTTAGAACGACCTGGAACATTGTGGAAGGATCTAGAAAGATCATGGAAGTTGAGATCCTAAAAATTAGGATCTTATATGGAAGCCTCTAGAATCAGCACCCCACTTCTATAAATACCGATTGAAGGCTCCATAATTCAGTGTGTGCTACTCGATCAATCTCCTAGACCGAGCGTTCATCCATGTTAGGAGTTGTGGCCAGTAGTTATACCTTTTAGTTCATACGTTCGTATCCCACCCGTATGACTGTGTGCTTCTCTTATCTATCGAGAGTGTAATCATAGATAGACTAGCATTTCGACAGTGTGTAATCTCTTATGAACTTAGTTCGTTTTTAGAACAAGGCACCTGCCTCGTTTGTAGTTTCAGTTGTGAATGTGATTGCTGTAACATTTCACACAACATTTATACTTGAAGATAAGTATTGATTTTCGCCGTAAGGCTAACATAAATTTTTATTTATAAAATCTATGTTAAAAATATTTCCATTGTGTCACGTTTGTTTTTAGTGTTTCAAGTCTTCCGCTGTGTCTACTTATTTCTGATATTCTGTTAGAGTCAGTGTTGTACTATTTGTCTCAACATTTAGTGCAGCATTAATCTGTTTTTAACTTAAACACTAGATACACCATACACAACACACTTTCAGTTGGTATCAGAGCCGATACCTGACGACACTAGGTTAGATCCTCGTTTAAGTGTGTTTTTAGTTTATGTTAACAATGGAAACACATCACATATCCACTACACTTAGGCACCCAAACATATTATCCATATTTTAAGCCTAAGTTGTGCATGTATATCAAGTCGATTGATGAACGTGCTTGGAGGACTGTACTTACAGGTTATGATGTACCAAAGATCCAAATCAACACATCAACTCTCCCACCAGAAAGAAAGAAAAGTCAATTTCAACCAAGGTTATCAAAAAGTGAAGGTAAACCAAGGTATGATCTTTAAAATAGAAAATTAGTTCAATGCATGTTCTGAATTTGGTCTTTATGAAAATTAATGTGTCAATATTAGACTTAAGCAAAAACTGAATTTTAGTACTACCTTAAATGATGAATCATATGATGAATTTGATGAATCTGATGATGATGTACCAAAGATCCAAATCAACACATCAACTCTCCCACCAGAAAGAAAGAAAAGTCAATTTCAACCAAGGTTATCAAAAAGTGAAGGTAAACCAAGGTATGATCTTTAAAATAGAAAATCAGTTCAATGCATGTTCTGAATTTGGTCTTTATGAAAATTAATGTGCCAATATTAGACTTAAGCAAAAACTGAATTTTAGTACTACCTTAAATGATGAATCATATGATGAATTTGATGAATCTGATGATGTTGAATTCACTTTTCATACCAAGATTGATTATGATAATTCTTTATATGATGATCTGGATGAAACAGATTCTGATGTTGCACCTAATGTCATAACATTTATGGTAACATCAAAACAGAGTCACCCAGATTTGAATTGTTTTAATGGGTTTGTTTATGATACAGGCATAAGGATTGATGATCATAAGTACCAAAAGTTGTTGGATGATTGTAACTATCAGAAACTCACTCTTAATTCTTTGAATAAAGAGAATATGAATCTGAAAGAGACAATTACCAAGCTAGAAGTCATACATTCCAGAAGAGATTTTTGAAGATTGTAAACTGAAGAAGAAATTGATCACCTCTACTTTTAGTTTCATAAAATTTCTATGATTGTGCTTCTGATATATGTTGTAGCTATTGGTAAATTTGATAATTGTGGTATACGTTATGATGGTGAAACTGCTTCTATTTTCTGAGGATTTTGAAATTACTGTGAAATTTGTGAAGGCAAATGTTAAAACATTTGTTGTAACATCTGCACAAACAGATTCTCACAAAGTCAAAAAAACATTGAAAAGAAGTTTGTAAGTCATTATTTTTCGAAAATTGATCATATTTGTCCTTACTGCATGCAAATGTTTGATGATCTGAGATATGAGAAAATGTTGCTTAAAAAGATGTCACATCCTATGAAACATTTTCTGAAATCTGCATGGAAATCTGATGTTACTTGTAATGCTGTTCATACCTCTTTGAAAGCATGTTTACTTGGTCAATGGTACTTTGATAGTGGTTGTTCTAGACATATGACAGGTCGTACTGATTTCTTATCTGATTATGTGACCTTGAATGATGGTAATGTTACATATGGTGGTTGTTCGAAAGGACAGATTATAGGAAAAGGAACTTTGAATGTTGAAGGTTTTTTGAGCTTAAAAATGTTTTACATTTTGATGGCTTGCTTGCTGATTTGATTAGTATTAGTCAACTTTGTGATGATAATATGCATGTAAAATTTGACAAAGAATCATGTGTATGTTCTTAATGAATATGAAAATTGTCTAGGGCAGTAGATAATTATTATCTCATTAGAACAAATGTGTGTAATTTGTCAAAGAATGATGAAAATGTCTTATTGCATCAAAAATTGGGACATGCACATTATATATCAGTGAATAGACTAATCAAAGTCGATGCAGTGAAAAGGATTACAAAAATAGAAGTTTCAGAGTACTACTGTATGTGGACCATGCCAGAAAGGTAAGCAGGTAAGAGTGTTGCATAAAATGCTGTCACATTGTTCTACACATCAATGTTTCGAATTGTTTTGCACATGGATTTTATTGGTCCTATGAAAACTGAAAGCATTGTAGGCAAAATATATTCATTTGTTGTGGTAGATGATTTTTCTAGATTTACCTGGATTGAGTTTTTAAGAGATATATCTGAAACATTAAATTGCTGCTTTTAAAGTTCTCTATAAAAGGTTCAAAATTGTGTTTAACTTGAAAGTTGGCCATATTAGAACTGATCATGCATGGTAGGGAATTTGAAAACAGTATGTTTAATGATTTTTGTGATAAAAATGGTATTTTGCAAGAATATTCATCTACTAAAACTCCACAACGGAATGTCTTTGCTAAAACAAAGAATATAACTCTACAAGAAATGATAAGAGTCATGCTTACTTCTAAAAGTCTTGTTAAGAGATTTTAAGTTGTAGCATTGAATACATCATATCATATTATTAATGGAGTTTATATTCGATCTGGTTCTATTCAAACACCTTATGAGACTGTGAACAATTGAAAACCGAATGTGAAGTATTTTCATTTATTTGGTTGTATGTGTTATATTCTGAATGATATGAATCAACTTCATAAGTTTGATTCTAAAAGTGTAAGGTTTCCTTTTAGGCTATTCTAGAAATAGTAAAGCTTATAGAGTTTATAACCTTAAGACTAACACTGTTCAAGAATCTGTTAATGTTGTGTTTGATGATGATTAAGGTCTTACAGATGACTAAGATGAAGAAGAGGTATCACAAGTCACTGACAATTCTGAGAATACACTGAAGTCTGAAAATGTTGCACCGAATGTTAACACATCTGGGTCAACATCTACAGAACAGTCAGTTGTACCTTTCCAGAATGATCAGTATGTTCCCAAAATGAACCCTTCTTCAAGAATTGGGAAAAGTCATCATTCTGACCAGATCATAGGTGATGCTACAGTTGGAGTGCAAACAAGAGGAAAAGTAAGATCAAATAAGGTAGATGTGGTAAGAACAATATTCATGTCTTCTATTTGCAATGTTGTGAATGTAGAGTGTTACTATTCTGAAATTGAACCTAAAAATGTGAATGAAGCATAAACTGATGAAAATTGGATAAATGCTATGCATGATGAACTTAATCAGTTTGAAAGAAATGATGTATGTACACTTGTTTTAAGACATAGTCATACTAATGTCATTGGAACAAAGTGGATTTTTAAGAATAAAACTGATGAGTTTGATAACATATTTTTAGGATTGAGACTAGATTAGTTGCACAAGATTACACCCAAGTTGAAGTTATTTATTTTGATGAAACTTTTACACTTGTTGCTAGGATAGAATCTTTTAGATTATTGCTAGCAATTGCATTGTTTTATTGACATTAAACTTCATCAAATTGATGTATAAGCTGCATTTCGAAATTGCATTTTGAATGAAGAAGCATATGTTGAACAACTTAAGGATTTGAAGATCCACTATACCCTGATCGTTTTGTTAGAGAAGAAACTGATATAACTTTGTTTATTAAGCACACTGGAGATGATTTACTTACTGCTCAAATATATGTTGATGACATTGTATTTGGTTCAACTTGTGTTAAAATGTTAACAAATTTGTTGAGACAATGACTGCAACATTTGAGATGAGTATGGTTGGAGACTTGAATTATTATTTTTCTTGTTCTTCAAATCAAGCAATGTAAGGATGGTATATTCTTCTCTCAAGGTATGTATGCTAAGAACTTGGTTAAAAGGTTTGATTTTGAAAGTTAAAAAGTAATGAAAACTTCTATGAGATCTACTTTGAAACTTTGCAAAGACAATGTTGGTAAGGATGTTGATCCAACATTGTATAGGTCCATGATAAGAAGTTTACTTTATTTAACCTCTAATAGACCAGATATTATGCATAGTGTTTTTGTTTGTGCTAGGTACCAAACTAATCCAAAGGAATCTCACCTGAATATTTTGAAAAGAATTATCAAGTTTGATGCAGGTACAAGTGAACTTGGGATATGGTACACTAAGGACACCAACAACACTTTGATTGGATACAGTGATGCAGATTGAGCATGAGATATGGACGACAAAAAGAGTAAGAGTAGAAGATGTTTCTACATGGGAAACAATCTTGTGGTAAAGCAAGATGTTTCATGCCTATGAAATTGAAATTGATATCCTTACAATTTTCTGTGATAATACTTGTGCATAAACATTTCTAAAAGTTCAGTACAACACTCACTCACTAAACACATTTGCATTATAAATTATTTAATGAGAGATTTAGTGGAGAAGAACATAGTAAAGTTGGAATACGTACCCACTGAAAATCATAATGATGATATATTTACTAAGGTCTTGACCTTGAGACATTCTCATCTTTGAAGAAATCTCTTGGTATGTGTAGTATCTGAATAATCCTAGATGGATGGTGTCACAAATGTCATAGCATTTGGGACAACATCAGAAGGTTGTATAGTTGTTATAAATTTAATTTATTTCCTATTTTCGTTGAATAATTCCTTTGTAAAATATTATTGAATCTAAAATTTGTTGTGCAAAAATAAACATGTCTTACACCTCTCAAATGCATAAAAAATAGAATGTTATTAGCATACTAAAAGATGTACCAAATCACTTGTAACACCCCGTCCCAAAATTAATATGGAATAAAGAAATATAGGATTTAAGAGTATTTCGATTATATTAACAATGTTATTTGTTCTCAAAGATTTGATTTTCAGGAAGACAGACGAGTAATCTGATCGGGAGCACTCCTAGCACATAATAAATAAAGAATAAGGTTTGATGAATATTAATAAGTGTTGAAAATGAATGGAGTCTAATTTATAACCTTACGGTTTATTTTAAAGCTAGCTTATGATAAACTACTTAACAAAGCATAATATGTTTTAATAAATAAAAATGTCTTATGAAAATATTTTAGTACAAAATATTTGCTTGCTTGATCATAGATACAACATCTCATATGTGAAAAGTTCATAATCGTGAAAATTACATTTCTTTGATTAACCTGCTTTACGTGTCTATGTGATATAATGTTTGTCTTATCTGATTTTATTTTATGTTACGAGTCAATTCTGATAATTTGCTATTAGATTAATATTAGAATTAAAATAGAAATAATATAAGTAGTCTTAAGTTGGATTTTAAAATTAAATAATTTTCATCTCAAAGTGCGGCGATTTTATCACCATAAATCCTGAATAAATATTTATAGCTCTTGCATAATTTTCTGCGAAAAACTAAGACGAAAATATGTAACGACTTTGTAGTAAATATCGAGTACTAATGAATATCGCGTTAAATAAAAAAATCTAGACTTTTAACTCTTAACCACATGCAAATAAAAGGTTAAAAATTGTCCACACCTCCCTTCACCACTTGGGTCGGTCATATGCCAGCAAAAAATTAATTCATCCCTTCCTTCAATAATTAAACATAACAATTAGCCCCTTGTGATATTTTACAACTTGTGTAAATAATTGCAATTAGACCCCTAACCCTCCTAGAGTCCTAGTAGCAAGTTGATCGGCCATGTGCCAATGTTATCTCCAGAATTAATTCATCCCCCATTTTCTATAATTAAATGGAACAAAAATTAGTATTCATTACTGTTGGGATAAAAGATAAAAGATGAAGTTTTGATAAGCCAAAAGTAGTTTGAATATTTTCTAAGTGTTGACTGATCTAGTCTAGTTGAGTTGAAGGCATCTTGAACAAGACCAGTAGAGTTCACATTGAAAGACAAGTAGTGTTTAAAGTTTAAAAGATAAGTACGATCTATAAGTACTTCATATGTGCTATTTTTATACATGTTAGGTTTTTATTGAGCTATGAATAATTGTTGTATAGAGCTCATGATTTTGAATGTAATAGATAGACTGATTGTATAGTTTATAAGTTGACTAAGCTGAATTACAAGCTTAAACTAATGTAATAGTCTTGTTAGGATAGAATAGTTTACTATTGGAGATTGCACGTGAAGACTGAAGAAGAAGAGTTGAAGTCTACTACTCAAGACAGATGGACTACAAGACAAGTGCGTCTACCAGACTACACAAGACAGGTCAACTTGAAGTAAAATCTAAGTGAAGCGCGTATAAAGATAAGGATGAAAAAGTTAGTTATGGAATAACTACTTAACAAGAAACGCGTGGATAGATAAGAAGATGCAGTTACAAAGTCAGTTTTCAAGAAGAGTTGGTTACAATTAACTTAGTTCTTGATTTCTAAAGTCTATAAATATTTCAAGATATTGATCATTTGAAGACTACTGTAACTACGCATACTGAAGCTACATACTGAAGATATACTGAAGATTACTCACAGAGTTCGTTGAAGTTCAGAAGATAGTCAGAAGTGAAGTGAAGAATCAGAAGACTACAACTGAATAAGTTTTTCATTTTTGTATTTGTTGTTATCAAGTTGCTAGATACTTGTTAAATTTCTAGTAAGATCGTAGACGTATCTGGTGGTATAGTCTTAGAACATCTAAGTCTTCTTCTTGGGACTTAAAATCACAAGAACTCACACTTTGTACTCGATTGGAAGAGTTTAGTGGAAACATCACAACTGGGTTGTGAGAGTGGATGTAGACAAGTTGTCGAACCACTATAAATTGTTTATGTTGTTTACTTTACAGTTTTGTTTAATTGCTTAATTGTTTACTCACATAACTGAACAAGACTAGTTGAGTTTAGAACAGAGTTCTCGAATTTTGAAGTTGAGTATAAACTTAGATTGGGCTCATTGTTAATTTCGTATTCCGCATATTGTATTCTGATATATCGAAAGATTTTAGAAAAGTCTATTCACCCCCCTCTAGACGTTTTCTTTAGCTTCCCTCGATATTAACTCAACTTTGGGGACCTACAAGTGGTATCAGAGCATTAGTTTTCGAACTGCTGTTTCTTGATAACCGACTTAAGACTAAGGGTGAAGTCTTGGTCCGTGATTGTACTTGCTTACGTGTTCTTGATCTACATTCTTGTTCTATCTGTTTCGTGTTTCCAGTTCTTGAACATATCTGCTTCTTGATCATAAAACTGCTTAGCACCAATCTACTTGCTTAAACATGTCTCTTGAAATAAGCGCTAACAAGTTACCCAAGTTCCAGGTTCAGGACTACGACTATTGAAAGCTGCGAATGGAAGCCATTTTCAGCTCCACACATGACCTAATGATCTCAGTTGTCACAGAGGGTCCAATTGTGACAATGGTCCCAAATACTGCTAACCTCGACAAAGATAAACCAATTGGTACTCTCGTCAAGAAACCCAGGTCAGAACTAACCTCAGAAGAAATGCGTCAAAATAATTTGGATAGTCTGGCAAAGAATTACATTTTACACACTCTTCCTAACGAGTATCTAGGAAAAGTGTTAAAATGTAAAACTGCCAAAGACATGTGGGACAGACTAGCTATCATTTGTGAAGGGACATCCCTGATCAAAGAGAGCAAACTCTCCACTGCTGTCCAAAGATTTGAATCATTTCGGATGAAAGCTGGCGAAACTATCGACCAGTTGGATACTCGTTTTACTAAGATTATGAATGATCTGGAAGTCCTTGGTAAATCATATACTGCTCGTGAGATCAATCTTAGGATTCTGAAAAGTCTTGATAGTCGTTGGAAAATGGTAAAGATGCTTGTTAAGAACACTCAAGACATAGACAGGTGGTCTGCTGAAACCATGTTTCAAACTCTGAAAGCCCATGAGTTTGATCTAGACGAAGATGAACCACTAGCCAGTAGTGATAGAGAACATGCTGTATCTAAGAACGTTGCCTTTAAGTCTACTTCGACTAAGTCATCTAAGGTAGACAAGTCTAAGTCTAAGACTAAGTCTGCTTCTGTGAAAGATGAGTTAGATACTGATCTTAGTCTGAAGGATCAGGTGAACCTCATGGTTAGAAAGTTTGATAGGCTGAATAAACGTTTCGGTAGATATAAGAAGTTCTATAGAGATCATAGAGCGTCTACTTCTAAGTCTCGAAAGGTAATAGACGAGATAGAGAGTCTGATGATAGGAAGATTCAGCGTTCTGATAGACGTGATAAGCGAAGGGATAAATCTCCTATTAAAAAGGCTACTAATGATCTCTTGTGCTATAATTGTGAAAAGCTAGGTCACTACATATATGAATGTCCAGACCTGAGCACTGATGATCGAGAAGAACGCAAAGCACGAAGAGAAAGAAGATACAACCGTGGCAAGAAGGCAATGATGGCCAATGATGACTCTGATTCGGAGTCAGACGAGTTGCCATCGTCCTTATCTAGTCACTCATCTGATCGAGATCACGATGAAGCATTCATAGTAGATGATGGTTTATGTTGTATGGCTAAAATCGATCAAGAGGTATCATCTGCTACATCTTTTCAATCTTGTGATGATTCAGAAACTGATGAAAGTGACACTGCTAGTAGTGAAGTAGGAAGTAGTCTACAGCACTCGACTAGTGCAGTTGAAGACGACCTCCTACTTGCTAACCAAGCTTTCATTGAAGTCAGTGATGAAAACATCGCCTTAAAACAAGAAATCATTGATCTTAAGGAAGCACAATCTAAAGTAGATCCTAATGTAACAGTCCTAAATGAACGCTTGACTGAAGAGTTAAGACAACTCAAAGAAAAGTGTGCATTGACAGACAGGTTATATCAAGACCTACTTAAGACACATGCAACTGAGAGAAATGAATTCAATGTTTTAAAGAACAAGTGCAACAGACTTGAAGAACGTAATAAGTTCTTAGAGACCGAGGTTGTCACACTTGATCTCAAACTTACTGACTTGGTTAACTCGTCCAAGATTAACCTTGAATTGTCAGATAGATATAGAGATCCAGGTGACAAGACAGGTATAGGTGCTGAGTCATCTAGCTCGTCTACTCGAGTCATCAAGAACCCTACTACTATTAACGCAAGACTTTTGCCAAATGATAAAGGAAAAGGACCAATGATATACGATGTTGATACTCCATCTAAAGGTACTGTACCTAAACAAGCTCGAGTTAACATTCCGATTACCAAAGGAGGTAAAAAGAATGGTAACAACAAGCCTGTTCAACCTAGAACTAATCTTCAAAGGACCACTAATCGTGGACGACCCAACCAGGTCAGATACGAGGATTGGTACCATGAGAAGACGAGTACTAGACAGGTACAGACTAGACGACAAGAGCCCAGACCTCCTTTTATAAGGCAGTCTCAGCTCTACTCGTCTAGACCTAGACAGGTAGCTGCCAAATATCGTACACAAGCTGTCCTATATCCTCCACCTTTATCATATGATATCATTAGTGAGGAAAGACCCAAACGCGTCTATAAACCGTATGGACCTAATGCATATAAGCCCTACTCTGACTATCATAGACAAGTGCCTGCTCAAGTAGAGATTAAGTCGAAAGGCTATCTCCAAAGAGTAGACCCGAACTCGACTGATAGGCCAGATAAGGACAACAAGGACTTATTTTGTAACAAGTATAGCCGAAAGCTTAAGAGATCAAACTTGTTCAAGACTCCAATGTACATTTGGATTCCTCTGAACTCGACTAACCCCACAGGACCCCAATAAACAAACAGGGTACCTAAATTATTGAATATCATCTATTGCAGGGTCGACTTGACTTGTATAAGAAGGGTGGCTCAGTAGGAGAAACCTGGTACATAGACAGTGGTTGTTCGCATCACATGACTGGTACCAAGGCTCTCTTATCAAGTTACCATGAGCAGGAAGGACCAAAAGTGATATTTGGTGATAGCTCCACTGCTGTCACTAAAGGATTTGGTTACATCCGGAATGGAGACGTTGAGATCCAAGATGTCTCATATGTTGAAGGTTTGAAATACAATTTACTCTCTGTTTCACAGTTTTGTGATCGTGGATACAAGGTGCAGTTCAAGAGCCGCAAATGTGAAATCATTGACAAAAGGACACACACAGTCCTACTAGTCGGCGTAAGACAAGGAAGTGTGTACATAGTGAACTGGAACAGTTGTCCGAGGGACACCTGTCTACTTACTAAGAATCCTAAAGAACTTGGCTGGCTCTGGCATAGACGCCTTTGCCATCTAAACTTTAAGGTTCTTAATAAGATAGCCAGAGATTACCTTGTAGAAGGCATTCCCAATGAAGTATACTACAAGTCACATGTATGCACAGCCTGTCAACAGGGTAAACAGGTTAAAGGTTCATTTAAGTCAATTCCTACTCTCTCAACTAGTAGAGTCCTAGAACTCTTACATATGGATCTTCATGGTCCAATAACTCCTCCAACCTTAAATGGAAGAAGGTACACACTTGTTGTTGTAGACGACTATTCTAAGTTTACTTGGGTAGTCTTTCTACACAAGAAGAGTGATACACAAACACTTCTGCCTGAATTGTTGAAGAAGTTACAAGTTGAGAAGAACCAGTCCATTGTCAAGATTCGCAGTGACAAGGGGACTGAGTTCATTAATTGCTATATCAAAGATTTTTGTTCTAAACGTGGTATCCAGCATCTTACTAGTGCAGCCAGGACACCACAACAGAATGGTGTAGCAGAAAGGAGGAATCGAACTCTCAAAGAAGCCTGTAGAACCATAATAGCCGAGTTCAACACGCCTCAAAAGTTTTGGGCTGAAGCTATCAATACATCATGCCATTCACAAAACAGAAGCGCGATCAACAAAGCTCTAGGCAAGACACCTTATGAGGTTTGGAAAGGTAGAAAACCCGGAGTTTCATATTTCCATATATTTGGTTGTAAGTGTTTCATTCACAACAATGGAAAGAGCAAGTTGAATGCTTTCGATGCTAAAGCAGACGAGGGGATATTCTTAGGATACTCCTCGACTAGCAAAGCATTTAGAGTATTCAACTACTCAACTCTTTGTGTGGAAGAAACACCACATGTGGTTTTCGATGAATCTCGACAGGACTCGTCTGCCGACAAGGTCAGTAAGAAAGTGACTGATCTAACGATCGAATCTGACACTACTGACTACGGGTTCATCTTCATCTAAATCAAACTCATGGGCCTTTAGAGTTTGAAACATGGTCTCTGCACTCCATGCGTCTATGTTTTCGGTATTCTTAACAAGCATCTTTACCATTTTCCAGCGAGGATCTAAGCTCTTAAGAATCCTAAGATTGATTTCACGAGGAGTATATGACTTACCAATGACTTCCAAATCATTCATGATCTTAGTAAAACGAGTATCCAGTTGGTCGATAGTCTCACCAGCTTTCATATGAAATGATTCAAATCTTTGGACAGCAGTGGATAATTTGCTCTCTTTGATTAGGGTTGTCCCTTCACAAATGATAGCTAATCTGTCCCACATGTCTTTGGCAGTTTTACATTTTAACACTTTTCCTAGATACTCGTTAGGAAGAGTGTGTAAGATGTAATTCTTCGCCAAGCTATCCAAATTATTTTGACGCATTTCCTCTGAGGTTAGATCTGACCTGGGTTTCTTGACGAGAGTGCCAATTGGTTTGTCTTTGTCGAGGGTAGCAGTATTTGGGACCATTGTCACGATCGGACCCTCGGTGACAACAGGGATCATTAGGTCGTGCGTGGAGCTAAAAATCGCTTCCATTCGCAGCTTCCAATAGTCGTAGTCCTGAACCTGGAACTTGGGTAACTTGTTAGCACTAATTTCCAACGACATGATTCAAGAAGACTAGTATAGCACAGTATAGTATCAAGAAATGAATATATCCAATAGCAGTGATCAAGACCAGATAAGAGCACGTTCAAACACGGACCAAGACTTCACCCTAAGTCTTAATTCGGTTATCAAGAAACAGCAGTTCGTAAACTACTGCTCTGATACCACTTGTAGGTCCCTAAAGTTGAGTTAATATCGAGTAAGCTAGTGAAAATGTCTAGAGGAGGGTGAATAGACTTTTCAAAATTCTTTCGATATATCAAAGTACAATATGCGGAATAACGAAATTAATCAATGAGCCCAAGTAGTTTATACTCAACTTCTTATTCGAGAACTCTGTTCTATGTATACTCAACTAGTCTTGTTTAGATATGTATTTAAACAATTAAACAGTTAATCAATTAAACACAAACAAAACAGTAAAGTAAACAACACACAACGATTTTATAGTGGTTCGACAACTTATCTACGTCCACTCTCACAAACCCAGTTGTGATGTTTTCTTATCAACTCGTCCAATGGAGTACATTGTGTGTTCTTGTAATTTTAAGTCCCAAGAAACAAGACTTAGATCTTCTCGAATATACTACCAAGTATATCTTCGATCTTACTAGAGATTTACAAGTATCTAGCAACTTGAAAACAGTAAACAAAAACGTAAAACTTATTCAGTAGCAGTCTTCTTCTTTCTTCACTTGACTAGCGGACTTGCTTTCTGAACTTCAACTCTGTGAGTAACTTGCTTAGAATGCTTCAGTAATTCTTCAGTATGTAGCTTATCAGTAGTCTTTAATCAATAAACACATTGGGGTATTTATAGACTTCAACAACAAGAACTTGTTAGTTGTAACCAACCTTTCTTGAAAACTAACTTTATCCTTGTTATTCTTATCCTTCCACGCGTTTAAGTAGTTAATTAGTTATTTCTAACTAACTCTTCAATCCTTATCTTCGTACGCGCTTGAATAACTAACTTCATGTTGACTTGTCTTGTTGAGTATTGTGGTCGCACCTGTCTTCAACAGTAGACTTCACTCTTCTTCTTCTGGTCTTCGTGCAATCCTTCCTTAATAGTAGACTATTCTAATCCTAACAAGACTATTACATTACTTTAAGCTTTATAACACAGCTTAGTCAACTTACAAATCTATACAATGAATATTTATATATGAAAATCATGAGCTTCTATACAATGTTTAATATAGCTCAATAACAACCTAAACATTTAATATAAACAGTACTTATAAATCGTATTTGTCTTTTTATATATAACAACACTTGTCTTATGTGAACTCTACTGGTCTGTACATGATGACTTCTCTTAACTAGACTAGATCAGTCAACACTTAGAAAATATTCAAGTCTACTTTGGCTTATCAAAACTTCATCTTTAACTTTTATCATCATCATTTAGGACTTGTTCTAGGATTCATATCCCAACATCAGATGCTGTTACCACATACTTCCACACTGAAAAGGATTTGATCAAGAATGAAAAAGAGGAGATTCTGAAGTTAAAGAATGAAGTTGCCAAGGAGAAGGAGGAGATTTCTCAGATGCTGTCAAAGGACATTGAAAAGCTGACTCAGTCTATGCGAAGTCAAAAAGATCAACTGATTAGAGAAACCATCAAAAGTTCACTTTATGTTGCTTCTAACCTATTCAAAGACAACTTGGAGGGTATAATCAAAGTGATGAGAAACCAAGTTGATCAAGCTGTGAAGAAGCAAGTGGAAGAATCTGTAAGTTCCACTATTTCTGCCTTTTTGCTAAGCCATGTTGATCCCATTTCTGCTCAGGTGAAGAGAATGGATACTTATCAACAAGAGCTATCTCTTATTGTGGCTAAGATTGATGCTAACCCTACTGACCCCATTGACCTTGAGGCATATGATGATGCCAAAAAGGGGGAAATAGAGAAGAAAAATGGGGAAAATAAGAATAAGGGGGAAGGAAGCAAAGGCACTGGCAAGGGGAAAGCCAAAGCACTGGAAATTACTGATTGTTGGGATATATATATCCCTATTTTGTTTTGATAAACCAAATCAAACATGTAATAGGATAAGTTGTATTGTATAGACAACTTTATTATACATCTTGTAATAGATAGGACTCTGGTAAGAAGAGAAGACATGCAAATGCTCAAGAAGAGAAGAGAAGACCAAGACCAGAAGTCTCCTGATAAGAAGAGTTAAACTCATCTTATAGGATAAGTAAAGACAACAGCTGCGAAGAGACAGCAACTGAGTAAAGACAGCTGCTGAGAAAAGACAGCAGCTGAATAAAGACAGTAGCTGAGAAGAGACAGCAGCTGAGTAAAGACAGTTGAGTAAAAGCAGCTGAGTAAAGACAGCAGCTGAGATGAGACAGCAGCTGAGTAAAGACAGCTAAGTAAAGACAGCAGCTAAGAAGAGACAGCAGCGGAGTAAAGACAGCTAAGTAAAGACAGCAGCTAAGAAGAGACAGCAGCGGAGTAAAGACAGCAGCGGAGTAAAAGATAGCAGAAGCCTAAAAGAAAGATCAGATGAGTACCGCACAACTGAGGATCAAACCTGCATTACTAGACAGCCGAGGTCCATACAACTGAGGAAGCAATCCAATGCACAAGTATCAAGTCTAGATGAGACGAACCCAGAATCAGCTGAGGTGAAGATCATCTATACCCAATTAAGGGAAAACCAATCAGAGTTAAAGTCAAGGATTGACAAGATACGTGCGAAAGAAAGGAAAGTCAAAGATATGATTGAAATTACATGACAATGGTAATATTCAATCATATCAAATCAAGAGATTGCCAATTCCTGAATTAGTGGAGATTTGATTGCTATCATCCAACGGTAACATTCAAACATCAACACTATATAAATGAGTTCAGTTTATTCATCATGGGGAGAGTGAAGAGGTGTGAGATGCAGAGGTCGAGCAAAGTTCTTAAAGTCCAGAAACAAGAAGAGCTCAAGAAGATCGTTCATGAAGATTCAACACGCATCACCTCATCCCCAGTGAGTGAACTCATAACATCTAACCTAGTTCCACTCAAATATATGCATAGCTTAGAGAGAATTTCCCAATCCTAGCATGAGGCTAAAACAGATTGTAAGGGAAATTCTCATCTAGTTCATATACACAAAACCCACCTTCTACCATCAACCCCTAGAAGTTAAGTTGAGTGTTCATCACTGTAAAGAGTGCAAGTGCTCTCAACTCACTTGTGGAGTGAAAGTGCTCTCAAATCACTTGTGGAGACCGTAGCAGTTTGGAACTGCTCAGATCTCAAAGTCCTTCTCTTGGGACTATAAAGGACAAGCCCCTGTTAATTTTCGGGAAATTAAAGGGATTAACATCACGTTTGGAACGTGAGAGTGGACGTAGGAACGTATATCCGAACCACTATAAATTACGGTGTTATTTACATTTCTGCACTTTATTTTCAAGTCATTTCATACATATCTGTGCATAAACTGTTTTACAAACTGTATTTAAGTAGTAGACGAGTATAATCTTTATGGGCACACTACATTTCCGCACTTAACTCCGATAGGTAATTAATCAGTCGACTAACTAGTCCTAGGCCCCTTGTGAAATCAGTAGACTAGTTACCTTGAAGAGTTAGTTTATTTTCCACACCATCAGCAGACAAGTCAGCTGATCCATACTCGACTCGTCTTATTTTTCGGGGGACCAACACTGATGTTACAGAGGAGGAGGATTTCCCCAAGACCAGAAGT
The DNA here is from genome assembly GCA_963675135.1 of Galeopsis tetrahit. NCBI lineage: Eukaryota > Viridiplantae > Streptophyta > Magnoliopsida > Lamiales > Lamiaceae > Galeopsis > Galeopsis tetrahit. Next base: position 43,934,370 of record OY776134.1, read on the forward strand.
GGAAAGATAAGGAAACCTACTCTGAAAAGGAAGAAGCTTGCTGATATTTCTGATAATGAGAAAAATAATAAGTACAAGTCCAGTGAACCTGATTATGATGAGGAGATGGAAGAAATGGAAACTTCGACCTTGATAAGAAGGGAAGATAAACTACCTATTAGAAGAGTTATTCTTGAAGATGTTGCTGCTGAGCCTGCTAAAGCCAAAACTCCTGGTTTTGAAGAAGTTCCAAATATTTTTGCTGAAGGAGTTGGTCAAGATGCAGAGACCAGAAGAGGAGTAAAAAGGCTGGTTATTGAAGAAAGAACCAAGATGTTCAAAGATGCTGAAGAGTGCAGGTTGAAGAGGCACAAAAACATTCTTCCAGGAAATTCTAAATCCTACAAGAGTTCTTATGCTCTGATGATGGAGAACAGAGTTAAGAGGAAGATTGAAACCTTGAAAAGACTCCCTCATACTGACAGCTGGGTTCCTGCTGAACTCAATGGTGCTTGAGAAGAAGCAAATCGAGTATGGGATCATCTCTTCTATGTTGTTAAGAGATGGGGAGACTTTGAAGACATTAATGGTCTGTATGAAGGTTTTATGATGGAGAATTATCCAGAACTGTACACAAAGATTTTGGGAGCTGCTCAGAAGGAGAAAGTGGTTGTCAAGGCTCCTGAACAGATTTTCTGGTCTCCACCAATGAAGGCTAATGGAAATGGAATTGATAGAAAAGCTACTACTGATGAGTTTGTGCAACTTGTCAAGGATGAAGACTTGATTGGGAAGAATGAGGAACTCATGGCCTTGAAGAATAGACACTTTTCATCATATGGGCTGACTCCACTGTTCAAAGAACTCTCAACCTTTCTGAAGAAGAAGTCAGATGCAGCCAAGTGATGAAGCTGCTGAAGGTCAAGTCAAGATTCAAACTTTCATGAACTTTCTATCTATGTTTATTTTTTTTTCCAAACAATTGTTGCTCCTTAAGAGCTAGAACTTACAACTTTCTGCTCTGAAAGTGTGTTGAGTATGGTGTATCTAGTGTTTAAGTTAAAAACAGATTAATGCTGCACTGAATGTTGAGACAAATAGTACAACACTGACTCTAACAGAATATCAGAAATAAGTAGACACAGCGGAAGACTTGAAACACTAAAAACAAACGTGACACAATGGAAATATTTTTAACATAGATTTTATAAATAAAAATCTATGTTAGCCTTACGGCGAAAATCAATACTTATCTTCAAGTATAAATGTTGTGTGAAATATTACAGCAATCACATTCACAACTGAAACTACAAACGAGGCAGGTGCCTTGTTCTAAAAACGAACTAAGTGCATAAGAGATTACACACTGTCGAAATGCTAGTCTATCTATGATTACACTCTCGATAGATAAGAGAAGCACACAGTCATACGGGTGGGATACGAACGTATGAACTAAAAGGTATAACTACTGGCCACAACTCCTAACAGGGATGAACGCTCGGTCTAGGAGATTGATCGAGTAGCACACACTGAATTATGGAGCCTTCAATCGGTATTTATAGAAGTGGGGTGCTGATTCTAGAGGCTTCCATATAAGATCCTATTTTTTAGGATCTCAACTTCCATGATCTTTCTAGATCCTTCCACAATGTTCCAGGTCGTTCTAAGCTGCTTCTAACCTCTTCTAGCTCTTCTAGCACGTTCTCTTAGGTTTTGGAATCTTCCAGGTTCCAGACTCTTGTAGAAGCTTCTATATCCTGCCAGAAATGTTGTAACATTTAGATCAACATTTAATGTAACATTTCAGAAAAGACTTAGAAAAAATCAAGGAAGGTCAAATTAAGATGTTGTTGAGAATGTTGATACATTTAAGAGTTAACAACATCTACAATCTCCCCCAATTTGACCTTTCGACTACAACACACCTGATGCACATATATTTCTATACATACTCAGTTTTATGTATTTAGTTGAGGTTAACATCATTGCTAAATACTAGTCAAGTCAACACCTGTTGTAACCGTTGGATCAAATCAACTGAAGATCAAGGATAATTTTACAATGATCCGTGCCATAAGATCAAGATAAATTTTATCCAAAATAGAACAAGTATAAACACTACATCTATTCACAACATAAGTAACTTTACTGAAATCATAAGTTAAGTTTGGAAGAAATAACTTAAGATTTAAGTAAGACTCAAACAAAAGAAATCAGAGCAAAAAAAAAAAACAAAAAAGAAATACAAAGGAAATACTAACAATCTAAACAAGACTTATATTGTCAATAGGCAGTAAGCATATGAGAATTAAAGAGAAGTGTACTTCTAAATTATATTTTCATCAGAGCAAACAAATTTAAGCCAATTGAATAATAAGGCAAGTTAGAAAGACAAAACAAACAACAACTAACAAAAACCTAAAATCAGCAAGCAGTAAGCAAATAAGAATAATTCTTTAAGGCAAACAATTTAAGCAAACTTGATGCAGTAAGCAAATAAGAATAATTCTTAGGGCAAACAGTTTAAGCAAACTGAAAACAGAGCAAAGTTAGGGAAAAAACAAATACAATAAACAACTAACATATACAACATGCAGTAAGCAAATAATGATAAATAAGAAAACAATTTAAGCATAGAAGTAGTAATCTGTTATCATAAATGCAAACAAATTAAGCAAGTTGAATAAAAGACAACCTATCAACTAGGAAGTAAAAACAGAAACTGTAAATCAACTTAAACACAGTAACAACAATGCATAAGATCAAGGGAAGTATAAAAGGCACAAATACTAAAGAAACTAAACATGTGACATATATTGCTGTAACAACAGCTGCAGCATCATGTTCCTGCACATAATCACATATAATGTTCAGCCCTCCCCCTGTCTTGTATCAACCTGTTCAGTTGTTACCATAACTTGTTTAGATGTCATAAGGAACATCCATATGCTCATCAACATTAGCAAATTGATCCTCATCTTCTTCAACAACAGTGCACGTTGTAGCAAAGTGAACTACAACATCTGGTTCAACAGTCTCTTCATGAATAGCATCAGGTACACAATCAGCTTCTAGTACATCTTCATGCAGCTCTTCACTTCGAACACCAGAAGGGTGATGGTGTTTCTCCCCCTGTGGTAGTAGAAAGCGTCTATAGCCACTGGTCTTTAAGGAACTGAAGGCCATCAATAGAGCCCTGTAAACGTTTTAGTTGAAGTAAAATAAAAGATCTAGAAACAGAAATATTTTGACCAATGTGACCACCAATGTGCTTCACATTTGGTGCATCATTTCTCTGTTCAGGTCTTGCTTGAGCTGGTCGAACTGGAATAAGAGCATCTCTGTGATCAGAACCATCTGAATTTTGTAACAAGGCAAATCAACAGTCCTTTCACCAAGTAACAGAGCAGGTGAGATAGTCATCAAGGATACCTTGCCTCAAATAACCTCAGTTTCCTTAGGTTTTAAAAATTCATGCCTCTTGAGGTATGAACATATCAGCACAGGGTAAGGTAAAATCCCTTAATAATAAATATCACTATAAGCTGCATGTGGTGAAAATAGTTAAATCCAGATTGAAATTCTTCAACACAAAAATCTTATACAAAAATATAGCTTGATCCTTATTCACCTTAGTGGAATTTGTAGAGGGTATCCAATTGTAGACAATCAATTTATGGAGTACAGAGTATAGAGATGTGAAATCTTTAGCAAGCATAAAAATATGTCACCTAATTAATCTACCCCTAGTTATGGAAGTAGCAACCAAGTTCAAATCAGGTTCATCTTCATCAATCACATGCTCTATCTCTAAGAGATCATTAATCAATTCTATAGTAAATGGAACTGATCTCCCCCTAAATTGTACATTCCCATATCATTTAGAGCTACGTCTACCCGTACTCTTCCTAAGTCAAGCACAAAATACATATACCCAATAAGACACAAAAGTATCACTCAAAGTTACAGTTTTCAACAAAAAAATTTCAATAAAAAATTGTATCAACCATCTACTCTCAAAATCAGCAGTGTTAATTCCCTTTTCCCTTAACAATTTTCATCTAGATAGTTTAGTGATTTTAGCAACTAACCTATCAGTTTCAGAATCATTATCAGGAAAATCAGCAATGTTAATTCTCTTTTCCATTAACAACTTTCATCAAGATAGCTTAGTGATTTTAGCAACTAACCTATCAATCTAAGAATTGTTATAAGGATCAGAATTACCTCCTTTAGAATTTATTTACTCAGCTGATTCAGAGTCCTTACTATTGTTCTTCTCAGAATCATCACTTCCACTGTCATCAGGGTCTGGTGTTGCGGCACTTGCTTCAGCATTTGATGCAGCATTCTTCCTCAGAATCTTCTTAATCTCATACACAATGGGATTATCTTCTGGATCAGAATTTTCAATTACTTTGGGCAAGTCTCGTTCAGCAACAACCATCTTTCCCTTTGGATCATACTTCCTTTTGACTCGTTTCTCAGTAACCACATTTTCTTTCTCCGATTAAGAAAAGAACTTGAATCGGTTCATCAGCAACACTACTTCCTTTATTCTTTCTCCTCAATGAGTTAGAGTAATCAACTCTAGTGAACATATAGCCGAATCTTCTTCGTTGAACATGGGCTAATCTTTTCTCTTTTCTTTCTCAACAATCTTCCTAAATGCAATTTATTCAGATTTATCAGTATAGAAAGAGAAAATTAGTTTAACCTGAGTTAGCATTTGCGTCGGCCTCCTTCATTTGAGTGTCCTCAGAATCGGATGTCGCAGCATTTGCATACTCATTCTGCTCAGCAACAGGAAAATCATCAATTTCCTTTCAATCTCCCCCCAGAAAGGAAGCACTCGAGGCAATTGCCTCTGTTTCAGTATTAGGACTAGGAAATTGGGGCTTTTATGAGGTGAATAAATCAAGTGTAGTGGTGAGTTTTTTGGTTTTCAGTAGTGAGAAATGTCAATGGACATATTTCCAATCAGTAGAAATAGATTCTCAGAATTCACATTCGATTGAGACATATTCTCAACAGCTTGGTTCAGCTCGTTAAGGGTCGAATCGAGTTGAATGTGAGCAGTTGTAGGATTGGGTGTAACTGGAGTTGTTTGGGTAAGTGTTTCAGCTTTTCTGGTAGCAGTTGGTGAGTTTTGGTGTAAAACGGCCATGCAAGCGAAACTATTAAGGTTGAGAGAGATGGAGATGATGGTTTCGTGGGAGTTTGAGTGTGGTGAGGTAGTTTCTTTGTTTCCTGTCATTTAAGCACCAAGAAATCGAAAAGATAATCACAAAATTCGAGACACACAAGGCTTTAGCAAATCTTAAAATGCAATACTCAAATCACTCGAAAAAATGCAATGCTTAGTATATCATGTTATGAGAAGAATGTATGAGAGAATGCATAGTTGGAAGTAATACGTTTAAAAGAATAAGAACTAACTAAGGAAGATTCTAGAAGAAATCCGATAATACTCCATAAACTTAGCCACAAAAATGAATCATGAGTAAGTAGTGGGTAAAATCATAATTAAATTAAGAACATTCTAGAATAATTAACATTTAAATGTGTATAATCTGAAATAAAACAAAGATGTGGGTTAGTATAATCAGAATAAATAAAATAAATTTCCACAAATAATCAAATAATTACAACTAATAAAAATATAATCAAATCATCTAATGTTGTGCTCAAAACTGTTACATACACCTCAACACGGTTTTTACATGAATTTACTTCATTTGTGTTGCACCATATTTTTTCTTTTTGTGTTATAGCATCTAATTTGTATTGATCCATTGTTCCTGTAGAGTACATCGTAGTAGCGAACTCCGTGCCCCATACTTACTTAATGGATTACAAACCTCTTGATGTTTTTACCAAATATAACCTTTTGAAAAGAAGGCATCGTAGTAGCGAACTCCGTGCTCTATAGTTACTCAGTGATGTAACTCCCCGAATCCGGAATGCAGCCTTTAAGGCTCGAACACTCTAAATTCGAGTCGCCTCTTAGTGACTGAAAATCCGAACTTGAAAATTTCTTTAAAAATATAATAACACAAGTGAATCGATAAGAGTTTTGCAGCGGAAATAATTTAAAGATAGTTATAAGTTGTAATAGAAGCAGTGTGGGTCCATTTATTTGAAAATTTAGAATATGATAAGCAGTATTTGGTTTGAAGATACCTTACATAATGATCATCGAGTTGCTTAAGAAATGTTTGTCACTCGACATAATAATAAATATCGTCTTTCACAACATATTTCAATTTATTATCATAAGTCTCAAATAGATATATTATAACATCTTAATATGGGGGAACTCTGTGTCATCTCTGCTACAACGACGGCCCCTCTCGATCATGACCTGAAAAATATTAGTTTTGGGGTGTGAGATAAAAATCTCAGTGGATATCCTTGCACGCTGCTATACAGATTGGCAGTACGCCGAAATAATTATTATTAGTATTTTATCGTAAATAATTCTTATTCATATTGCATTCACATTCATATCATTGATAATAATTCTCGTCATTCCCTTCACCATTGTGGGACGACACTGATAACGACTTATCACGTGTAATCCCAATCGTCTCCTTTTATATCACCATTATATTCTCATCTCTTTTATCATAGGGGGGACAACACTGGCAACAACTTACCACGTGCAATCCCCATCATCTCATCTCCTTTATCATAGGGGGGACAACACTAGCAACAACTTACTACGTGCAATCCCCATCACATATCTTGACTACAAAAGTCTGTTGACTACGAAAGTCTTTTATCATAGTGGGACCACACTGGCAACGACTTACCACGTGCAATCCCCATCATCTCCCTTGACTACAAAAGTCTGTTGACTATACAAGTCTTTTATCATAGTGGGACCACACTGGCACCGACTTACCACGTGCAATCCCTATCATCTCCCTTGACTACAAAAGTCTGTTGACTATACAAGTCTTTTATCATAGTGGGACCACACTGGCAACGACTTACCACGTGCAATCCCCATAAACACTTCCCACCTCCTTCGTGAAATCGAAATTCATATATCACATATCATAATACCATAAAATAAGTGCATCATAATTTATTCTTGTATTCTTAGTTATATGTCGATGTTTGTTTAGTTCAATTCAGAATACACCAACAATCCATATAACATTTACATCGGCAATACAGTAGTGACACCCACCTGGTTAACTTTTAAGAAAAGTTACAAACTTCTTGAATAGTTTTAGCAAGCGTTACGCAGGGACCGTCCGAGCTCTGATTAGGCCGCACTTCGCCTAGCACATTTTCTTGAATATATTTTTAATTATCATCAGAACTCTTGATTCTTAAATTTCTAAAGTTTAAATTTTCATTTATGAATAAATCTTGTAATCACATGATAAGTTATATCATAATAATAATTTTAGTCAAAATACATTTTAACATATATCAATTAATGACTTCAACAAATAATAACAATTTATGAAACAATTCATATATAATTTAAGCACACACTTCACTTAATAATTTAAAAGTAGCAACATATAAGATAAAATAATTAAACCCGAATCTAATTTAATAGTTATTCGAGTATCATTTTTGTATTGATGGTTCTAAACATTTAGATGAAACTCTTTAGTTATTATTTCTTTTGAATCAAATGATTTAGTAAAATATTGATAACGATAGATGTTTCCTTTTTTAAAAATCTATTTTATCTAATAATTGGGAAAAATTCTCATTTTCTAATGATAAGGTCAACTAATAAGTAATAAACTAAATCATACAAATTGAAACAACCCACTGAATAATTAAATTCAACTATTTTACCATATAAGAGATTAACTTATGCTTAAAATCATTTAGCAAAATAAAAAGGATAAAAGTAGAAAATTAAACTCACTCATATTTATTTTAAATAAACAAGATCTTTCACTTAACAAATTAAAAGGGAGAACATGTGAAATAAAATAATTAAAACTTATTTTTTTAACTTTAATCATATTTTAAAACATCCATTTTGCATCTTAATTTTTGAAGAAGCTCTTAATAATACTCTTTCTGTGCAAATATTTTAAATAAGAAAAATAATAATAACAATACTAATAATAGTAAAGTATATAATACTACTTAATTGAATGAGGCTCATATACATAAAACCAATTAAAGAAGAGAAATGACAACTTGTTCATTGCTCCTACCATGCTCACGATTTTTGCTCATTTATTGTACTTTAAAAATATTTAACTAAACTTAAGTACATGAAATAAATAATATAGTAATAGGAGTGTTGGTCCTTGGTGGAGTATGACACAAGTGTATGGGGGGGGAATGCACTTGTGTATGCAAATTCTTTTCTTTTTTCTTTTTAACAAACTGGTCTTATCAGGCAGGTTGTCTCACAACAAGCCTGAGTGTGATAGATACTTGTCCTACTGATTACTATTAAGTGATCAGTTGGCTAAATATCTAAAAGAGTTGCTAAGTGCGGAATGTGGTTGGCCTTTGACTCAAAGAAATACTCCAAGTTAATTTCTGAAAAGATACAGTTATCAGGGACTTTGTCCAAAACAGTTTTTCTTAACTGACAGAGTTTTGCTTCTTTTAAAATAAGATTGAATGTAAGTGCAATAAAGAATGCAGTAAGTAAATGGCACACAAGTTTATAGTGGTTCAGAGACTCAAGCTCCTACATCCACTTTCCCTGATTGAACAGGATAATTCCTTCACAATGGAATTAGCTTGTTTTATAGTGCCAAGGTGCACTGATCAACAACACTCTCTTAGTGCTTTGATCCCTAGGATAATCTGAGTCCTAGTGCTCAATCTCTCTGAGTTAAGACTGTGATTCACTATAACAGTCCTTAACTCCTCACTTCTACAACAAACACTCTCTTCACTAAATGAGATAAGGGTTTGAGGTTTGGTTCCAACTAGTAGAGATATCCTTTACAATAAGAACAGTGTAAAGGCTTAGGATATCTCAATGCTAAGCTTTGGATGTTTACAAAGATTGGCTTAGCTAATTGAAGTGATTCAGGAAACTTGGGATTCTGAAGAACAGTTTGGTTTCCTTTGAAAGCTTGATGATAGTTTGATAGCTTGTAGTTGGATATGAATCCCTTTGATCACTTCTGTATTTATAGGCAAATTTGAACAACTAACCGTTGGAGGGATAGCAATTCAAATATGTCTATTTGCAGCACCATTGAAACGGTTATGAAGCTTGGCATCCTTTTATCCACTGTGTAAAAGGGCTCTTCAATGGTTGCTTGAATGAATGTGTTGACTTCTGAAAAATGCGGCTAAGAAGACTTGTGTCAGATTCCAAATATGCACATTTCCCAAGGTTGATTTGTGGCAAACTTTACACTCAACCAACGGTCAGATGGGACAAGCTCCCTGAACATTCCTGCTGCAATTTAGAATGTTCCAACATTCATTCAATGCTTCACTCTTTAATGCTTTAAGTCTTCAATGCTTGGTTCAGGCATGATTGGCAATAAATGCTTCATTGAATGTGTCTTCTGTGAGCTTTGGCATTCAATGCTCTTGATCATTTGTACTTCAACTGTTCTGATTATTGCATTTATAACTATTGCCTTAATACTCTTGATTTCTTCAACTCAGTTGTCCACTTGGTCAGCTTGTCCTGAAAGTTCAGCAACTTTGGCCTAGAGGCTAAACACTTATCAAGCTGCCTAACATTCCAGCTTTGGACAACTACCCTGAACTCTAAAATCTCACAACATTCCTGAGATTTTTAACTTAAGCATTCTACTTACTCAAGTGTACTGAGACAACTTGCCTGAACTAGACTTGAGCATATCTCAACTAATCTGAACATCATCAATCAGGGGTTTTGGTATCTAAATCAAAATCATTTTATTTCCAACAATTTCCCCCTTTTTGATGATGCCAAAACCTATTACAAAGGGAACTTGACTTATACTATACTTTACCTTCAGGATGAGTGATCTGGTCAACTTTCCTGAATGAAACTGTTAGCACAATAAATCAAGTATATATGTCATGTCAGGTTAGTTGAGATAATGAGTTGTTATCTCTTGATAGAAAATTATTGGTCCTTTTATATATCATAGAGCATTACAGATCAGAAAATCAAAAGGACAACAAAGCTGATACAAGAAAAACAGAATAACAACAATCATAAAGATCATAAAAACCAGATAGGGAAGAGATGAACTTATCCATCAGAGAGTTCCATCATCTTGAGGAGCAATGCCATATTGAGCCCAGACCCTTTTCTTCAACTCCCAAACATCCTTGTTGGATCCTCTAGGGCCAATCTTCATCTTTTCCATCCTCATGATGTTGATGAACTCTTCCAGAATCTTTCCCTCATCAATTAAGTTCCCATTGAACTTAGGAGGCATGTACAGAATAGGACCATGGGCCTTGAACTCAACTCTTGCCATCTCAGCTGCTGCAAACAGCTTTTGATAGAGGTCCCTATGGTTCTCAAACATAAACTGGACAAAGACTTCATCCACACTCTCTTCAAGCCACTTTCCAATGACATAAAAGTCATATACAAAACTTCTCTTGGCCTCCTCCCATGCATCATTCAGTGAGATTGGAACCCACTTATCATGGTGAGGGTACTGAGTGTCCCATCTTTGCAGCATCTGTGGTTTGAGCCTTCTGTAAGAAGCCCTCCTTCTTGGAGCTTTGAAGTTTGCCCTCCTCTCATCTCTTGCCTTGTTGGCCTCAACCAACTGATCCATTCTCTCTTTAGCCCTTTGAAGAGCTAGCTTCTCCTGTGTCTCTGGATCTTTTCCAAATCCTTCTTCAAACAGCTTAGAAGGATCATCAGCAAGCTTGGGCACACCAACTTCAGGCTCTCTGTCCTGCACTTCTTCTTCAACATCTTCTTCTTCAATAGCAGGCAGCTTGGCTGCTTTCTTCAACCTTTTAGATTGCCTTACTGGAGTTGTTTCTTCAGACTGAAATTCTGATGGCAGAGTCAGGCTAGTTGGGAATTCATTGAAGGCTTGCAATTCCTTCCTCTTTCTTTCAGATGACCTTGTCACCTTACCCGGCCCTTACTTCGCAACTTTCTCTTTGGGGTCAAGTCCTGCTGACTCACCACCAGGCCTTTGTTGCTTCCTTGCCTGACTTTCCATTGCAGACATCATAGATTCTTTAACAGCAATTTGAATCTGCTCTTCCTCAGTCAATTTTTCAATATTCATTGGGCCTTTGCCTTTCCCAATGTCTTCTACTGCCTCCTCCTCAATCTCAGGGACCTTCTCATTTCCCTTTGATTCACCAATCACCAAGGTTCCCTTTGCCCTTGCTCTCTCTCTTTCCCCCTTTTTGGCATTATCAAAACACTGGGGCTTCAATTCACTCATAGAGACTGAGAGATGTGAGTGGGCTTGAGTGAGGGACTTCAACTCCTGCAGCAAATAAACATTCTCATCATGAATGTTTTGCATCTTGTCATCTGCCATGCTTAAGAATGTGTGAACAGGCTTCATCTTCTGAGTAACAATGGCATCCAATGTGGCTTTCAGTGATTGATCAAGTTTGGCCTGTAGTTGATCAGTGAGGTTGGCCACAACTTGATTAGACACTTTGGCCATAAGTTCAACAATGAACTTCTCTGCAGCTTCTTTGACCATTGCAGCTTTCAATTCCTCTGCCTTCTTCCTCTGAGCTGCTGTCCTTTGCCTTAGTGCATCCTTGATTGTCTCCTTAGAGCTCTCACATTGTCCTTGTAGAGATTCTTGAGGCCCAGCTGCTCTTTCTTCACAGATTTTGTGAATTTCACCATCTCATCCTTTGCCTTTGTTACTTCTGTTGAAACTGTTTGCAATCCAGTTTCAACTCCACAAATTCTTGCATCTAGAGTGGGCAGGATCACCTCTTCTGAGCCAGTTAGCCTCATCTCTACAGAGGCTAAAGTCTTGCCTTGGCCATCTAGAGTGTCAATAGTTGCTGCATGTGCCTTCCCAACTTCCCTTACCAATGTATCCAACTTCTCTGATTGCTCTTCAATGATGGATGCAGTCTGAGTAGCAATCTGAAAACCAGCCTCAGTGGTGTTGGCTTGTTCAAAGTACATTTTATTCAATGTGGACACATTTGCTGAAACTGCTTCAAGGTCAATGTCAGCATCAACTGGTATATCTGTAAGGGAGGCATCTGCAAAAATTTGCTCAATGGTAACAGCAACAGAATCTGCAAAACTAAGAGTGTTAGTAAAATCTCCCTCAACACCCTCATTCTTTTTATCTCCCATAAGGCCTGATACATCAGCACCTTCTCTCTCATTTTCAACTTTATTCTTTTCTTCTTCATTCAAAATAGATGGACTCACATTCACTGGAGAATCAGGCCTCCTTTCACCAAGGGATTCATCAAGTTCAGATTTGACTTGAAGAATTGTCTGACTCTCATATTGGGCTGCACCCAATATTTCTACTTCATCTCCCTCTATAATTGGTGCACTCAAGGAACCAGTAATCACACAATCCTCACCATCATCTCCCTCTGAATTTTCAACACTATCAGCCTTTTCAACTCCTTCCATTCCTAAACCTGACACCTCTATATCCTCAGCAGGATCCACAGAGGGCAGTTGTTGGGAGATCACAGTGCTTGGGCATCCCAAGTCCACTGAGTCATCCTGAATGACTAAAGGCTGGTCAATGTCCAACTGTCCTGACTTTGATGAGGCTTTAGCCAAACTAGCTTCTCCCATGGAAGTCTCAACATTGTCAAGTTGTGCCTCAGGCTCAGAAGAACCATCCTTGGCCAATGCATCTTGGACTGAGTCACCATCTTTGGTCAACTCCTCTGAATGATCAGAGTCCTTTACAGAATGATAGGTCAAGTAATGTACCTGAGCAGAGTTGAGGCCAGGAGGATTGGGATTTGTGTTGTCATCATCATCATCATTATCATCATCATCAGATGGGCTATCAGGATGCCTGATTCGTTGTGCAATTCTTTCTCTCTCAGCCAGCACCTTCTCATGAACAATGGTGCAAAATAAGGCCCCAATGGTCAACACACTGGTCTTCTTGACATTTGCAAAATGTAATAGCCTATTTTCTTCAACCTGCCACCAGTTAGCACCCTTATCCTTAATAGCTTGAGCTATTTCCACAATTGTTCTATCCTTGATCTCAACAAGGGCTCTGAGATCATAGAACTGTTGTTGCAGCCTAGGATATGCCTTCAATCCTGGATATAATTCATCCACATTGGCTCTTGCAATCTGCCTCAATATCCCCTCATAAGTGTATTCTTCACCACTTTCATCTCCAGAGGAGTTGGTTTGAGATTCAGGAGGGTTGGATTGGGATTCAGGTAGACTTGGCTGGATTTCAGGTAGGTTGGGTTCAGAAGGATTGGGTTTAGAAGAGCTTAAGATAAGTTGGGATTCAGGTGCTTTTGAGAGCAATGTGCCTGAAGAGGTAATTGGAATGGCTGGAATGGGCGGGAGAACAACTTGATCACCTTCTTGAAGAACAGTTTCAAGAAGTTTGGTGTAGGAAAGAATTCTTGGATCAAGTGGGGAGAAAGGTCTATCCTCAAGATTGACCAAATCTGCTAGCACATCAATACCTGATCTGTCAGGGGCACCTTCAGGGGAGTAAACTTTCTTTGCAATAATTGGGGCATCCTCAGGAGTCTTACACTCCTCTTCTTCATGCCTTGATGGAGATATTCTTTCAGATTGAATATCAGGAGACTTGGCTTCAGGGCTGTTGGACTTGGAGTTAGACCTACTTGCTTGTCTAATCTCCTTGAAGAACTCTTTCTTCTTCTTCTCCTCTTCCATCAACTTCTGCTTCTCAGAAGTTTTGATAATTCTTCTCCTTCTTTCAGACCTTGTGGGCTTGTCAAGGTCCCTATATATTCTGTTACAGTCTCAGGCTGTAAGGGGACAACCTCTCTGAATTCTTCACCCTCTTCAGGGGGGTTGACTCCTTTATCAGCAGCCTTCTCAATCTCCTCAGAAGTGGCTCCTCCACTTCTTGACTAGCTTTCTGGAGAAGATTCACTCAGAATCTTCTTCATCCTCTTCATCTTTGGTTGTGCTTTTGGTGGTTGGGCTTTTCTTTTTCTTGGAGAGGCTCTGGTTGCTGGAACAACAGCTACAACTTTCTTGGAGGCAGCATCCTGCTTCCTCTTCTCAGTTTTGGAAGACAGCTTCCTGAACATCACCTTTTGAGCTGGAAAAGGCTTTGGCTTGGCTTGAAGGTGGGTATAGTGAGCAAATCTTTCCAAGAGCAGGCTAGCTCTTGTGCAAAACTGGAGTCTTCCATCAACCACCACCTTGTGGTGCTTCACCTCCTTAAACTTGAACTTTTCATTCATCATCTTGTCCAGAATGAAACTTTTCCAGTCAAACTTGACTCTCTTTTCAGCAGACTCAATCACAGCAGCCATCACCCTCAGTTTTGGCATACTGATTTGTTCAACACTTCCAGAATGGCTCAATAAGCTCTTCACAACACAGTCAAACAAGTGACTATAAACAGGCTTTAAGGTGTTCTTGTTCTGAGCACTTACAAGTTTCTTGGGTACTATCATCCCTGGATAGTAGAACTCCTGATCATCCTCTTCTTTGTAAATTTTTGGATTTTGGCCTTCTGATGGTAGCCCAAAGCTAGCATCAAGATCTTCTGTAGTGAAGATGATTGAGTGTTGGCTTTCTTCATCTTCATCTTCCTCAGCATATGTCAGCTTGGTGCACACATCACCCTTTTTGCCCTTCCATCTGAGATGGGCAAAGAACTCTGCCATGAAGGAATTCAGGCAGGAATCAGGCTTGGTGCCAAGAAATTTTTCAAGGCCTGCTTCCCTAAGCCAATGGAGTACTGGATGAACTTCTGTATCTGGGCTATCAAAAGCCACCAACTTTTCAAACCAAAGAGAATTTGGGTTGCTAAGATAAGAGAAATCGATGTCCAAGGAGGAATCATTGAAATCTACAAGTTCTTCTCTTTTGACTTTGGGAGCCATGGATAATATTGAGAGATAGAAAGGTTTGGAGAAAAGTTGCAGGTTTTGAGAAGTTTTGAAAAACTTGAGAGTTTGGAATTATGAGTGCGTAAGGAAGGAAGTAGAAACTGAGGAGTTTATATATGTGGGGAGTTTATTAACCGTTGGTTAATAGATAATGACAGTGGGTAATAGTAAAAACCAATTGGATAAAGTGGGGTAGTGGGCTTTAGGCGGTTTGATGAAGTTTTAATGCAAATCAATGGCCTTGATGATGGCTCAAGAATTCATAAAATCTTAATTAAGATTTTGCATTAAATGTTGATTTGCCTTTTTGGTGGCAAAAATCTTTATAGCACACGCCATCCTAAAATGGCCTACTCTTAGACCAAGAAATCTTTTAAATGTCTAATCAATGCTAAAAATAGCAATGATTATCCAATTAACTCGGACAAACATCCTGAGATGTGTTTTGATTTCTGTGAAGGTCAAATTGCCTGATCAATATGCCTGAGTGGGTCCCAAAGTTGCTAAGTGGGTCCCACTAGGACAGATCCCCTGACCAACATTGCTGAACACCATAGGGACAACTTTGCTGAGTTTCCCTGTTTGGCTGACTGCTTCAGTGAGGTTGGTCAACCTTGCTGAAGTTCATCTTAATGAGCTTCCCCCTTCATATGAGCTTTCTTTCCTCATTTCTCCATCTTCCCTGGATCAAGTAAGCCCAATTCAGCTGACAATTCCAAGAACCTTGCTTCAACTAGAGGCTTAGTCAAGATATCAGCTTTTTGCTTATCAGTGTGGATTTTGACAAGCTTGATATCTTTCTTCTCCACATGATCCCTTATGAAGTGATGCTTGATATCCACATGCTTGCATCTGGTGTGGAGCACTGGATTTTGTGAGATGGCAATTGCACTATTGTTGTCACAGAATATTGGCACTTCATTTGAGATGATTTTGTAGTCTCTAAGTTGCTGCCTGAGCCAAAGTATCTGAGCACAACAACTTCCAGCTGCTACATATTCTGCTTCAGTTGTTGAAGTTGCAACTGTATTTTGCTTCTTGGAGAACCATGAGATAAGCTTGCTGCCCAAGAATTGACATGTTCCAGAGGTGGATTTTCTGTCAATTCTACATCCTCCATAGTCTGCATCTGAATATCCAGTGAGCTCAATGTTATCATCAGCAGGATACCACAATCCAAGATTCTCAGATCCCTTGAGATATCTTAGGATTCTCTTGGCAGCATCAAGGTGGCTCTTCTTTGGATTGACTTGAAATCTTGCACACACTCCAACTGCAAATGTGATATCAGGCCTGCTTGTAGTGAGATATAGCAAGGATCCTATGATTCCCCTGTAGTTAGTGGAGTTTGTTGACTCTCCACTTTAATCAGGATCCATTTTCCAGTTAGTATTCATAGGAATTCTGACTGGTTTGCTTGTAGCACATCCAAATTTCTTGATCATGTCCCTTGTGTACTTGGCCTGATTGATGAATATTCCTTTCTTAGATTGAGTGACTTGAAGTCCTAAGAAGAAATTCATCAATCCCATCATGCACATCTCAAATTTGCTTTGCATGAGTTTGGAGAACTTCTCACACAGCTTCTCATTTGGAGATCCAAATATAATGTCATCCACATAGATTTAGACTAACAAAATATCATCTCCTTCACAGATTCTGAACAAAGTTCTGTCAACAATGCCTTTGACAAAACCATAATCTAGAAGAAACTGTGATAAGGTGTCATACCAAGCTCTTGGAGCTTGCTTTAAGCCATAG
The DNA here is from genome assembly GCA_963675135.1 of Galeopsis tetrahit. Classification (NCBI taxonomy): domain Eukaryota; kingdom Viridiplantae; phylum Streptophyta; class Magnoliopsida; order Lamiales; family Lamiaceae; genus Galeopsis; species Galeopsis tetrahit. The sequence continues at coordinate 43,951,116 of OY776134.1, forward strand.
AGAGCTTTCTTCAATCTGTACACCTTGTCTCCTTCTTCAAAGCCTGGGGGCTGTTCAACATATACTTCTTCTTTGAGCACCCCATTGAGAAATGCACTCTTCATATCCATTTGATACACCTTGAACCTCATGTGAGCTTCATATGCTAAGAAGAGTCTGATTGCCTCAAGTCTGGCTACTGGAGCAAAGGTCTCATCATAATCAATCCCTTCAGATTGACAATATCCCTTGGCCACGAGTCTTGCTTTGTTCCTCACAATGATGTCATTTTCATTTTTCTTATTTTTGAACACCCACTTGGTTCCAATGACATCTTGATGAGTTGGCCTATCCACCAGCTCCCATACTTCATTTCTGGTGAACTGGTTCAGTTCTTCTTGCATGGCTATGATCCAGTTGGTGTCTTGCAGTGCTTCCTCAATGTCTTTTGGTTCCTGTTCTGAAAGGAAACAACAAAACAAAGCACTTTCTCCATGAAATCTTCTAGTTTTGATCCCTTCACTTGGATTACCAAGTATCAGGCTAGTTGGGTGGTCCTGCAACCAAGTCCTTCTAGACCTGATCCCTTCAGGAGGATTATCCTCATCTGAGGTTGGATCACTAGACTCATTAAATTCAGGAAAGTTAATTGAAGGATCAAGTTCAGGATCATATTCAGGGGTATTGTCCTCAATGTCAGATAAGTTGACATTTTCATTGGTTCCCCCTTGAATGTTGGATCCATTTACTACCTCAGCATTGCCTGCTTCTTCATTGGTAGTAGTTACCTGGTTTTGAACTGGGATGGGGTCAGTCAGTTCAATTTCTCCTTCAGGTTGATTGGTTTCTGGTTGATTGCCATCAGGTAGGTTGTCCAGTTTTTTATTATCATGTAGTTCAGGCTGTGCAACATCTACAAACACTGTTTCCTTGCTTTGAAGCCTTAGTCTGGTTGTTCTTTGTGTTATCTCATCAATATTCAGGTTTCTTTCCCTGAACTCAGTAATAGATTCATCAAACACAACATGAGGTGTTTCTTCCACAATAACGGTTTTGCAATTGTAGACTCTATAAGCCTTGCTGATTTGTGAATATCCAACAAATATTCCTTCATCAGCTTTGCTGTCAAAAGCTTTCAATTGCTCTTTCCCATTATTGTGAATGAAACACTTACAACCAAATATGTGAAAATAAGCAACAGTGGGCAATCTACCTTTCCATATTTGATATGGGGTTTTACCTTGTCCTTTAGTGATTAAGGACCTGTTTTGAGTGTGACATGCAGTGCTAATGGCTTCAGCCCAGAACCTTTTAGGCAGTTTGGATTCAGCAATCAAAGTTCTTGCTGCCTCTTTCAAGGTCCTGTTCCTTCTTTCAGCAACCCCATTTTGTTGAGGTGTTCTTGCTGCTGAAGTTTCATGAGTGATGCCATTCTTGCTGCAGTACTCATTGATGTATGAGTTTATGAACTCAGTGCCTTTGTCAGATCTGATCTTGACAATACTTAGGCCTTTTTCATTGCTCAATATCATCATCAATTCAGGTAGCTTGACTTGGGTCTCCTTTTTGTTCAGCAAGAAAACTACCCAAGTGTACCTGGAAAAATCATCAACAACAACTAAAGCATATTTTCTTCCATTTATACTTACTGGGATTATTGGTCCAAATAGATCCATATGCAGTAGTTGAAGAACTCTCTCAGTTGAGATGACAGGCTTTCCTTTGAATGAAGCTTTGATCTGCTTTCCTTCCTGACATGGCTGGCATATGTGTTCTTTGGTGAACACTTGATTTGGCAGCCCTTTAACTAGAGAGTTTCTTGCAATCTTGTTGATGGTTTTGAAGTTCAGATGGTTTAGTCTTTTGTGCCACAGCCAGCTTTGCTCACTTGTGCTTTTGGCAACAAGACAAACTGCTTCAGGGGTTTTGCTCCAATCTGCAAAATAGACATTTCCCTTTCTCACCCCTGTTAGTAGCACCTGTTGTGTTGAATTATCTTTGATAATACATTCATTTGGTGCAAATTCAACACTATATCCTCTATCACAGATTTGACTTATAGACAGCAAGTTGTATTTTAGGCCTAGGACATATGAGACATCAGTAATTTTAACACTACCAATGTTTAATGTACCATAACCTCTTGTGATCCCTTGAGAGCTGTCTCCAAAGGTTACTGAAGGACCATCTTTTTCTATGAATTCTGAGAGAAGCTCTTTGTTCCCAGTCATGTGTCTTGAACATCCACTGTCCAAGTACCATGTTGTTTTCTTGTTGATGCTTCTCCTCTTTTTGTGGTCCTTGCAGCCCTGCAAAGTTAAAATTTAGGTACCCTTTGAATGTTGGTTCCTAGAGGGTTAGCTGTACCTTTTGGAACCCAAATCTGCCTAATTACTCTGATTGACTCAAAGTGAATGACTTGGTTTCCATTTACATCTATATACACAGTTTGACCCTTAAATGCCTTGGGTGGTTTCTGTGTATAGGTGTTAGCCTTGTAAGGTTCAGGAGAGTTGGTAAATTTCTTTGGGACATTTCTCCTGAAGTTACTAGACTTAGGTGCAGCTTGGTAAGACCTTTGAGGATAGGGTTTTGGATGGCCTTTTCCTTTTGGCATGTAAGGTCCAGGCTTCTTGAATGTTTTATACCTGTTAGAGGGGATTGGCCTTAATCCATTCAGTTGAGGTTGCCTCATTTGAGTTGGCCTTTTCTGAACAGATTTTGGACAACTCCTCTGATGAGGATTCAGATAGGTTGGCCTTCCATTGGTTCTACCTTTCTGACCCTCATTTCTCCTGTAAGCAATGTCTTTAACCTTTCCCTTAGGTATGGGTTTAGGGACATTGTTTACTTGAGTTGGTATAAAAATTCCTTTTCCCTTATCCTTGATCAGTGGTTGATTTTCTTCCATTTCATTTTGTTGTGCCACTGATCTTACAAAAGTCATCTTAGAATTGCTTGATGAGGCAATACTAAGACCAGGTGAGGGTTCAAATGGATTATAGCCTAATCCACCCTTTTGAGCAAATGGTCTTTGAAACCCTTGAATTTCCTCTATTGCCTTAGCAGATTTGTTCAAGGCAGACATTTTCATTTTTAAGCTCCCCTCACTCAATTTCAGAGTATCAAATTCACTTGAGAGATTGTCAAATTTTGCTTGAAGAATTCTAAGATCAAAATCCTTTTTCCTCAAGGCTAGTTCTTGATCATCAATCAACTTTTGTTGTTCAGAGACTTTGAGAGACATTTCCTCATGTTCTCTCACAATCTGCTGATACAACTCAGTTGATTTAAAGTCAAACTCTGGTTCAGGAAGGTTGGGAGTTTGAGCTTTAGAATTCAGTAGCTCATTTTCTCCTAGTGCCATATTGCATACTTCTCGTAGCCTGGTGAAATCCTCAAGTAACTTTCCAAAGTTGAGTTTCAAGTGGATTTCACTGGACTCATGTGTGTTATTTGAAGAATTAGAAGAATTAGAAGATGAACATACCTCTTCATTTTCAAATGCCATTTGACAGTCATCATCACTGTCACTGTTGGAGAACAATCCATCATCAGAAGAGTAGACACTCTCTTCACTTGCTGAATCCCCAGCTATGATGGCCTTTCTGTTGTTCAGCCTCTTGTCTCTTTTGTTCTGCCTTTCTTTTCTTTCTTTGGCACTAAGGTCAGGACAATCATACTGAAAGTGACCCTTTTTCTGGCAGTTGTAACACACATCTTCATCATCATTCTTCTTGCTTGAGGACTTCTTCCTCCTTGATGATGATGATGGTTCACCTTTGCTGTATTTCTTCCTATCAGCATATCTGTCTTCTTTCTTTTCATTAGGGGCTTTGTCCTCTGATTTGTTGTCAGGAGAACTGAATCTCCTTCTGGTTCTGTTGTCTTGGTAGAACTTTTTGTATCTACCAAATCTGGAGTTGAGCTTCTCAAATCTCCTAGCCATGAGTGCCAGCTCCTCCTTTATTTCAGATTTTGAAACAGATTGAGAGGATCTTTGAGTACTCTTCTTTTCTGTTTCAGCAGCCTTGAAAGCAACACCTTTGCTTGATGGCTCATCATGTACTTTCTTTCTGTTCAAATCAAACTCATATGCTTTGAGTTCAGAGAATACTTGCTGCATGGGCATGTTGTCAAGATTGCTAGTGTTTTGCATCATGACTGAGTATATGTCCCACTTGGATGTGAATCTTCAAAGCAACCTCTCTTTTGGCATAGAACTTGCCAAGAGAGTTTATCTCATTCATGATGTTAGTGAATCTGCCATCAAGATGATCAATAGTTTCATTGGCTTCCATAGAGAATTGTTCATATTTTTGGATAGCCACTTGAAGTTTGTTCTCCTTTATCTTTTGGGTACCTTCACACATAAGTGCTAAGGTGTCCCAAATCTCTTTGGCTGATGTACAGTGGTATACTCTTCCCATCACTGCATCTGGAATAGTCTGGTACAATGTGTTCATGGCAATGTAGTTCAGGTTGTGCCTTTTTCTTTCTTCAGCTGTAAAGTCATCTTCATCCTTTGGCAGCAACTCCCTTGGATCTGCTTTTTGAGCATCAGTGAGCTTGGGATTTGCTTTAGTGAATGTGAAAGGCCCTCTGGTGATGACTTTAAGCATCTCATCATGCTGGCAAGCAAGATGTGCTCTCATCCTGATCTTCCAGAAATCATAGTTCTCAATTGAGAATATTGGCAGTTTGTGATGAGAAATATGATTGACTTAGTTTGGACCCATGTTGTTGATGGTGTTAACAGCATCCCCTGGAACTGCATTGTTAGCCATTTCAACAGAAATAATATAAAATGAGCACAAATAGGTTTTTCAGAAATTTGGATCAGTTCAGTGACCACAGAAAATGTAATTTTGAAAATCAATGATTTTCAGAGTCAGTGGTCTATGAACCCTTGCTCTGATACCACTTGTTGGTCCTTGGTGGAGTATGACACAAGTGTATTGGGGGGGGGAATGCACTTGTGTATGCAAATTCTTTTCTTTTTTCTTTTTAACAAACTGGTCTTATCAGGCAGGTTGTCTCACAACAAGCCTGAGTGTGAACTTTGATAGATACTTGTCCTACTGATTACTATTAAGTGATCAGTTGGCTAAATATCTAAAAGAGTTGCTAAGTGCGGAATGTGGTTGGCCTTTGACTCAAAGAAATACTCCAAGTTAATTTTTTAAAAGATACAGTTATCAGGGACTTTGTCCAAAATAGTTTTTCTTAACTTACTGAGTTTTGCTTCTTTTAAAATAAGATTGAATGTAAGTGCAATAAAGAATGCAGTAAGTAAATGGCACACAAGTTTATAGTGGTTCAGAGACTCAAGCTCCTACATCCACTTTCCCTGATTGAACAGGATAATTCCTTCACAATGGAATTAGCTTGTTTTATAGTGCCAAGGTGCACTGATCAACAACACTCTCTTAGTGTTTTGATCCCTAGGATAATCTGAGTCCTAGTGCTCAATCTCTCTGAGTTAAGACTGTGTTTCACTATAATAGTCCTTAATTCCTCACTTCTACAACAAACACTCTCTTCACTAAATGAGATAAGGGTTTGAGGTTTGGTTCCAACTAGTAGAGATATCCTTTACAATAAGAACAGTGTAAAGGCTTAGGATATCTCAATGCTAAGCTTTGGATGTTTACAAAGATTGGCTTAGCTAATTGAAGTGATTCAGGAAACTTGGGATTCTGAAGAACAACTTGGTTTCCTTTGAAAGCTTGATGATAGTTTGATAGCTTGTAGTTGGATATGAATCCCTTTGATCACTTCTGTATTTATAGGCAAATTTGAACAACTAACCCTTGGAGGGATAGCAATTCAAATATGTCTATTTGCAGCACCATTGAAACGGTTATGAAGCTTGGCATCCTTTTATCCACTGTGTAAAAGGGCTCTTCAATGGTTGCTTGAATGAATGTGTTGACTTCTGAAAAATGCGGCTAAGAAGACTTGTGTCAGATTCCAAATATGCACATTTCCCAAGGTTAATTTGTGGCAAACTTTACACTCAACCAACGGTCAGATGGGACAAGCTCCCTGAACATTCCTGCTGCAATTTAGAATGTTCCAACATTCATTCAATGCTTCACTCTTTAATGCTTTAAGTCTTCAATGCTTGGTTCAGGCATGATTGGCAATAAATGCTTCATTGAATGTGTCTTCTGTGAGCTTTGGCATTCAATGCTCTTGATCATTTGTACTTCAACTGTTCTGATTATTGCATTTATGATTATTGCCTTAATACTCTTGATTTCTTCAGCGCAGTTGTCCACATGGTCAGCTTGTCCTGAAAGTTCAGCAACTTTGGCCTAGAGGCTAAACACTTATCAAGCTGCCTAACATTCCAGCTTTGGACAACTACCCTGAACTCTAAAATCTCACAACATTCCTGAGATTTTTAACTTAAGCATTGTACTTACTCAAGTGTACTGAGACAACTTGCCTGAACTAGACTTGAGCATATCTCAACTAATCTGAACATCATCAATCAGGGGTTTTGGTATCTAAATCAAAATCATTTTATTTCCAACAAGGAATATATCATATTAATCATAATAGTAATTAGTAAAAAACACTTAAACAATTTAACACACACTAACACACACCACTACTCTGTCTACACGTTTACACGCACGCACCCACACTACACAATTTAATTTCCCTCACATCCTCTTCTCTTTCCTCTCTCTCTCTCTCTCTTATCTTCCGCAGAATAAACACACATATATGCACATACTTACACACAACAAACAAACAAGATGACTGTGATGAAAGACTCACCACGAACTCAAAGAAAAGGATGGTTGAGAGATTTGAGAGAATTTCAGTATAGAAAAAAGTGTAGAGCTTGAAGGAAGTGGGTTTTCAATAGAAACTTCCGTCGGAAAATTGGCGATCTTGCCGGAGTCCGATCGTAAAATTGAGTGAGGGGTTTTGCTCTCCTCTTCGAGGGATTTCAAAGGGGACCAGAATTGAGACCAACCGTGCGGTGGTGCGACGGCGGCACTTTTGGTGAAGGTATGTTTCGAGAATATAAATAGAAATTACTTTTGAACGGGAAGCCTAACGAACAAACGGTTTGTGTATTTGTGTTCCTTATGTTGAGGGGATTATTTTGGTATATGAGTTGAGTAGTTCGACTAAATTCACCGGCGGCTGATTTCCGGCGAGTTGGGCGGCGGTGCTTCTTTTAGAGGGGGGAGAAGGTGGTGAGCATTTTTGTGTTTGAGTTGAATGTTAGATGGTTCTTGTTCTTGTTTTAGCTATGCGGGATGTTTTTCTGTTTTTTGGACAAAAGATAAGAAGATATGGCTTGTTTCTTGATGCATTGAGAGTGGGGATTTCTGCAGAGCTTGAGCAAATTTTTAGAATGAGGGATGAGAAACAGAATGATGTAATGCAAGCTATATATAGAGGGAGAGAGGGGTAATGAAGACTAATTTTTGTTCCATTTAATTATAGGAAATGGGGGATGAATTAATTCTGGAGATAACATTGGCACATGGCCGATCAACTTGCTACTAGGACTCTAGAAGGGTTAGGGGTCTAATTGCAATTATTTACACAAGTTGTAAAATATCACAAGGGGCTAATTGTTATGTTTAATTATTGAAGGAAGGGATGAATTAATTTTTTGCTGGCATATGACCGACCCAAGTGGTGAAGGGAGGTGTGGACAATTTTTAACCTTTATTTGCATGTGGTTAAGAGTTAAAAGTCTAAATTTTTTTATTTACCGCGATATTCATTAGTACTTGATATTTACTACAAAGTCGTTACATATTTTCGTCTTAGTTTTTCGCAGAAAATTATGCAAGAGCTATAAATATTTATTCAGGATTTATGGTGATAAAATCGCCGCACTTTGAGATGAAAATTATTTAATTTTAAAATCCAACTTAAGACTACTTATATTATTTCTATTTTAATTCTAATATTAATCTAATAGCAAATTATCAGAATTGACTCGTAATATAAAATAAAATCAGATAAGACAAACATTATATCACATAGACACGTAAAGCAGGTTAATCAAAGAAATGTAATTTTCACGATTATGAACTTTTCACATATGAGATGTTGTATCTATGATCAAGCAAGCAAATATTTTGTACTAAAATTATGATAACAAGACATTTTTATTTATTAAAACATATTATGCTTTGTTAATTAGTTTATCATAAGCTAGCTTTAAAATAAACCGTAAGGTTATAAATTAGACTCCATTCATTTTCAACACTTATTAATATTCATCAAATCTTATTCTTTATTTATTTCTTTATTATGTGCTAGGAGTGCTCCCGATCAGATTACTCGTCTGTCTTCCTGAAAATCAAATCTTTGAGAACAAATAACAGTGTTAATATAATCGAAATACTCTTAAATCCTATATTTTTTTATTCCATATTAATTTTGGGACGGGGTGTTACATCCCTACCCCCTTAACAGAATTTCGTCCCCGAAATTTCGCTTACTCATTTTTCACAACTCTTAGTGCTCGTTGACTACACAAGTTTTCTTAAAAAGGGTAATCAAATTTATTTCTAATATTTTATACTTCAAACTCCATAACCATATAAGTTGCATTCACCAATATATATATCTTATTTAGTAAAATTTATTTGGCCTCCATCTTATCCTATGTAAATATATATAAATATATTTATATTTCAACCTCTCAAATTTTTCAGAATTCTCATATTAAACATGCATATTTAATATTTATATTTTAACACTTTAGTTTTCAAGCTTCCTTTAAAGTTATCGAATATAAAAGTTTAGAAAGCTTCAATACGAAATAATATGTATGTAGGTGAAATCGAGTACTAGTAATATGCCTAACGTGATTTATTATGTGTCGGTTTCGTTACCTTCCTCGAGGATAGCATTTACCACAGCCCATTCTTGATGATCTTGTCCCGAGACACTCCTTATTGGTAGCGGTATGATTTGGTTGTCACCGAATTGATTAATCCTCAACGGTGGTCGTTCAAATAGTTCTTCAGGGCATTCTCTAATCTTGTGTCCCGGCCGACGGCAGTTGTAGCATACTCCCTTCCCAAACCAGCATTCTCCTCCGTGTCCCTTGTTGCACTTGGGACATAGTCGGTGGTTCCTTGGCCTAACTCCAATGGCAAAATTCTTTCCATTTGTAGGCGGGTTTTGGTTCCTCTTAAAGTTAGGTTGCAAATTTCGGTTAACTGATAGTGTTGTCGAGATTGGCTTAAATTCTAATCCCAGACCGATGGAAATAATTAGTGCTCGATTGAAGACCTCATTGTAGTTCAGAAGTTTTAGTCCGGATACAATAACTCCAACCTCAGGTCTCAAACCTCGTTCAAACCTCCTCGCTTTCTTCGCATCGATCTCCACCAGATGTGGAGCATAACGTGACAACTGATTAAATTTTCTCTCATATTCTATGACTGGCAGAGTTCCTTGTCGCAGATTAACAAATTCTTGTTCCTTTTGATCGCAAAGAGCTTGCGGGAAATACCTATCCATTATTGCTTTCTTAAATTCTTCCCATGTTAGAGCTTGCCTTCCTTCAGCATTCAAAGTTCGCTCGTAAGATTCCCACCATTGAGCAGCATCTTCTGCAAGTTGAAATTGCGCACAGGAGACCTTTTGTGCGTCCGTCAAAACCATATGTTTGTAGATTCGCTCTAGACCGGCGATCCACTCTTCAGTTCCCATATGACCCTCTTTCCCGTTTAATTTGGGTGGTTGCATACGTCGAAACTGTTCGACAAATTCGTTAGCTCTTGGTGGAGGGTGAGGCATGGGTACAATGGGTGGTGGGTTTTGTTGTTGCAGCATAAAGGTTTGAAGAGAGTTGAAGAATTCTCTTGCCATATCGGCTCCGGAGGTAATGTTAGGGGGTTGTTGTCCTATTGATTCTTCGGAAAGGCCTTGAGAACGATTCCTAGTAGCCCGTCCACGTCCATGTGGTGCCATCTAAAGGATTTGAAAAGAAAAGAATATATTACTTCATATAGGTGTGACAAAACTTTCTAAAACAGAACCCAAAAATCGTAACGACATGGTACTAGCACCAATTCTACGTTGAGAGTACACAGTACATTGGACACACACTGTCTAGATTCAGCGGCACAATGACGGCACGTCGTCGTTTGTATGTTAGGGAACCATTGATCTCATGTCATTAAAGCGACAGTTAGGTAAAAGTAACGGATAGAATAAAGCAAACCCACTTGAAGTAAGTTGTAAAATATAATATATATAATGTTTAAAACGAGGAGTGACCTTCTCCATTGAAAAAAGAACAAAAATCCCAATAAGATAAAACAAGATCATATGCATCTAGTGTTTTCGAGTTTATGTAGTGAAATAGGGACTGATGTCAAAATAAAATAAGACTTTTAGGTCCGTCTTATTTTTCAAAAGGAAAAATATATATATATATCATAAGTATCGTGAACGCATGTGAAATACATTTATAAACTTGCACTCGTACTATAGGAAACTGGTAAATTAATCATATCATAACACTTTTCACTTCGAAAAAGTCCTTTCATAATCATTCTTTACTTCATAAACTTATCGCATCAAACATAACTTACTTTCTTCCTTTTTCATAACTTCATCATATCAAGACATAATTTTATTTCGTAACTTTCATAGACGATGGAATTTCTACTTTCATAAATTTATTGTATTATAACTACTACTTGAAAACTTTAAATACTTACATACCTTGAGGGCGCTTCGGCTGCAGCAGGAGACACATTTTTCCACGGGTTATACCTTTTAACATTATCTTAATATTTTTGACATACTTTAGTATAAGACTTACTGAACCAAATTTCTCTTACTTGTACATATGTATAAAGATAAATAATTTTTTTTTTGAAGGACTTTTGCGGAAAGACTTAACTTTTTAAAATAAACATTTTGTAAGAAGAGAAAATAAATAATTTTGGCCGAAGGTTTGAACCTAGGCTCTGATACCACCTGTAACTCCCCGAATCCGGAATGCAGACTTTAAGGCTCGAACACTCTAAATTCGAGTCGCCACTTAGTGACTGAAAATCCGAACTTGAAAATTTCTTTAAAAATATAATAACACAAGTGAATCGATAAGAGTTTTGCAGCGGAAATAATTTAAAGATAGTTATAAGTTGTAATAGAAGCAGTGTGGGTCCATTTATTTGAAAATTTAGAATATGATAAGCAGTATTTGGTTTGAAGATACCTTACATAATGATCATCGAGTTGCTTAAGAAATGTTTGTCACTCGACATAATAATAAATATCGTCTTTCACAACATATTTCAATTTATTATCATAAGTCTCAAATAGATATATTATAACATCTTAATATGGGGGAACTCTGTGTCATCCCTGCTACAACGCCGGCCCCTCTCGATGATGACCTGAAAAATATTAGTTTTGGGGTGTGAGATAAAAATCTCAGTGTATATCCTTGCACGCTGCTATACAGATTGGTAGTACGCCGAAATAATTATTATTAGTATTTTATCGTAAATAATTCTTATTCATATTGCATTCACATTCATATCATTGATAATAATTCTCGTCATTCCCTTCACCATTGTGGGACGACACTGATAACGACTTATCACGTGTAATCCCAATCGTCTCCTTTTATATCACCATTATATTCTCATCTCCTTTATCATAGGGGGGACAACACTGGCAACGACTTACCACGTGCAATCCCCATCATCTCCCTTGACTACAAAAGTTTGTTGACTATACAAGTCTTTTATCATAGTGGGACCACACTGGCAACGACTTACCACGTGCAATCCCCATCATCTCCCATGACTACAAAAGTCTGTTGACTATACAAGTCTTTTATCATAGTGGGACCACACTGGCAACGACTTACCACGTGCAATCCCCATAAACACTTCCCACCTCCTTCGTGAAATCGAAATTCATATATCACATATCATAATACCATAAAATAAGTGCATCATAATTTATTCTTGTATTCTTAGTTATATGTCGATGTTTGTTTAGTTCATTTCAGAATACACCAACAATCCATATAACTTTTACATCGGCAATACAGTAGTGACACCCACCTGGTTAACTTTTAAGAAAAGTTACAAACTTCTTGAATAGTTTTAGCAAGCGTTACGCAGGGACCGTCCGAGCTCTGATTAGGCCGCACTTCGCCTAGCACGTTTTCTTGAATATATATTTAATTATCATCAGAACTCTTGATTCTTAAATTTCTAAAGTTTAAATTTTCATTTATGAATAAATCTTGTAATCACATGACAAGTTATATCATAATAATAATTTTAGTCAAAATACATTTTAACATATATCAATTAATGGCTTCAACAAATAATAACAATTTATGAAACAATTCATATATAATTTAAGCACACACTTCACTTAATAATTTAAAAGTAGCAACATATAAGATAAAATAATTAAACCCGAATCTAATTTAATAGTTATTCGAGTATCATTTTTGTATTGGTGGTTCTAAACATTTAGATGAAACTCTTTAGTTATTATTTCTTTTGAATCAAATGATTTAGTAAAATATTGATAACGATAGATGTTTCCTTTTTTAAAAATCTATTTTATCTAATAATTGGGAAAAATCTCATTTTCTAATGATAAGGTCAACTAATAAGTAATAAACTAAATCATACAAATTGAAACAACCCACTGAATAATTAAATTCAACTATTTTACCATATAAGAGATTAACTTATGCTTAAAATCATTTAGCAAAATAAAAAGGATAAAAGTAGAAAATTAAACTCACTCATATTTATTTTAAATAAACAAGATCTTTCACTTAACAAATTAAAAGGGAGAACATGTGAAATAAAATAATTAAAACTTATTTTTTTAACTTTAATCATATTTTAAAACATCCATTTTGCATCTTAATTTTTGAAGAAGCTCTTAATAATACTCTTTCTGTGCAAATATTTTAAATAAGAAAAATAATAATAACAATACTAATAATAGTAAAGAATATAATACTACTTAATTGAATGAGGCTCATATACATAAAACCAATTAGAGAAGAGAAATGACAACTTGTTCATTGCTCCTACCATGCTCACGATTTTTGCTTATTTATTGTACTTTAAAAATATTTAACTAAACTTAAGTACATGAAATAAAAAATATAGTAATAGGAGTATATCATATTAATCATAATAGTAATTAGTAAAGAACACTTAAACAATTTAACACACACCACTACTCTGTTTACACCTTTACACGCACGCACCCACACTGCACAATTTAATTTCCCTCACATCCTCTTCTCTTTCCTCTCTCTCTCTCTCTCTTATCTTCCGCAGAATAAACACACATATATGCACATACTCACACATAACAAACAGACAAGATGACTGTGATGAAAGACTCACCACGAACTCAAAGAAAAGGATGATTGAGAGATTTGAGAGAATTTCAGTATAGAAAGAAGTGTAGAGCTTGAAGGAAGTGGGTTTTCAATAGAAACTTCCGTCGGAAAATTGGCGATCTTACCGGAGTCCGATCGTAAAATTGAGTGAGGGGTTTTGCTCTCCTCTTCGAGGGATTTCAAAGGGGACCAGAATTGAGACCAACCGTGCGGTGGTGCGACGGCGGCACTTTTGGTGAAGGTAAGTTTCGAGAATATAAATAGAAATTACTTTTGAACGGGAAGCCTAACGAACAAATGGTTTGTGTATTTGGGTTCCTTATGTTGAGGGGATTATTTTGGTATATGAGTTGAGTAGTTCGGCTAAATTCACCGGCGGTTGATTTCCGGCGAGTTGGGCGGCGGTGCTTCTTTTAGAGGGGGGAGAAGGTGGTGAGCATTTTTGTGTTTGAGTTGAATGTTAGATGGTTCTTGTTCTTGTTTTAACTATGCGGGATGTTTTTCTGTTTTTTGGTCAAAAGATAAGAAGCTATGGCTTGTTTCTTGATGAATTGAGAGTGGGGATTTCTGCAGAGCTTGAGCAAATTTTTAGAATGAGGGATGAGAAACAGAATGATGTAATGCAAGCTATATATAGAGGGAGAGAGGGGTAATTGTAGGTCCCCAAAGTTGAGTTAATATCTAGGGAAGCTAAAGAAAACGTCTAGAGGGGGTGAATAGCTAGACTTTTCTAAAATCTTTCGATATATCAGAATACAATATGCGGAATACGAAATTAACAATGAGCCCAATCTAAGTTTATACTCAACTTCAAAATTCGAGAACTCTGTTCTAAACTCAACTAGTCTTGTTCAGTTATGTGAGTAAACAATTAAGCAATTAAACAAAACTGTAAAGTAAACAACACAAACAATTTATAGTGGTTCGACAACTTGTCTACATCCACTCTCACAACCCAGTTGTGATGTTTCCACTAAACTCTTCCAATCGAGTACAAAGTGTGAGTTCTTGTGATTTTAAGTCCCAAGAAGAAGACTTAGATCTTCTAAGACTATACCACCAGATACGTCTACGATCTTACTAGAAATTTAACAAGTATCTAGCAACTTGATAAAAACAAATACAAAAACGAAAAACTTATTCAGTTGTAGTCTTCTGATTCTTCACTTCACTTCTGACTATCTTCTGAACTTCAACGAACTCTGTGAGTAATCTTCAGTATATCTTCAGTATGTAGCTTCAGTATGCGTAGTTACAGTAGTCTTCAAATGATCAATATCTTGAAATATTTATAGACTTTAGAAATCAAGAACTAAGTTAGTTGTAACCAACTCTTCTTGAAAACTGACTTTGTAACTGCATCTTCTTATCTATCCACGCGTTTCTTGTTAAGTAGTTATTCCATAACTAACTTTTTCATCCTTATCTTTATACGCGCTTCACTTAGATTTTACTTCAAGTTGACCTGTCTTGTGTAGTCTGGTAGACGCACTTGTCTTGTAGTCCATCTGTCTTGAGTAGTAGACTTCAACTCTTCTTCTTCAGTCTTCACGTGCAATCTCCAATAGTAAACTATTCTATCCTAACAAGACTATTACATTACTTTAAGCTTGTAATTCAGCTTAGTCAACTTATAAACTATACAATCGGTCTATCTATTACATTCAAAATCATGAGCTCTATACAACAATTATTCATAGCTCAATAACAACCTAACATGTATAAAAATAGCACATATGAAGTACTTATAGATCGTACTTATCTTTTAAACTTTAAACACTACTTGTCTTTCAATGTGAACTCTACTGGTCTTGTTCAAGATGCCTTCAACTCAACTAGACTAGATCAGTCAACACTTAGAAAATATTCAAACTACTTTTGGTTTATCAAAACTTCATCTTTTATCTTTTAATCATCACGTAGGACTTGTTCTAGGATTCATATCCCAACAATTTCCCCCTTTTTGATGAAGCCAAAACTACTTGAATATTTTTCTCAATAGTAGACTAGTTAAGTAGCTATCTTGTCTTAACATCAAATAGTACTTTATATTTTCATTCATTCAAAAAGATACCAGTAGACATTTACACATACCAAAATAAAACCACGTAAGAAAATATCAAAATACATAACTAATCAGAAATAGTACCTCCTTCTTGATTTGGAACACAAAATGCATATAGGAGTCTCTTATGAATAACACTGACATGATCTTCATCTTCGATATTTTCTTTATCCAGCAGATCTTCTTCAAATTTCTTTATTAGATTGAAATCGACTCGCTTTCCTGAACTAGTCAAGGGACATTTCCATCTTGGAAATACAGGAACCAGAATGTTAAAATTTGCTCCGGTAGATATCCTCAATATCAAGTGCCACAACATCTTGTGTTGACCTTCCATGAACCTGTCAAACAAGGAATACAACTCATCTGGCCCTTCCGAGTCACCATACTTGCGAATAATCCAATGATCAAGTTCCCATTGTCTCTTCACTTTCATCCATTCAGCTCGATGTTCTTTGTCTATGAAGTAGTCAATGAACTGATCTTCCATTTGATCTTCATCTGTTTTCAACTTCTGCAAATTCTCAATATGTCTACCAACCTTCTTCTTATTTGCATAGTGAGTTTCATCATCTGGATCAACAACCTTCTGTTTCTTCAATTTTGTTGTCGTCTCCACTTCTTTCGGCTCTTCTATATGAATAGATTTCCTTTTTGATTCTTGCCTTGTCTGAACCTCTGCTTCAGGAGATGCAATAGCTTTGCCTTTCTCCTTTTTCTTCAACTCATCTGCTCTAGCTTGCTCGAGCTCTATAGTTTTCACCAACTTTCTTTTGGGCCTCCTTAGCTCTTGCATTGTAGTAGCAGCTTCTTTGACTTCCGGTTCAGCACTGTACTTGTTCTTCTCACCTTCAGCAATAATTTCAACTCGTCGACTTGCCTCTTCCCCCTTTTTGGCTTCATCAGTTATCTTCTAACATGGCTTGCTTCATGAGGTTTGTAGATTTTTCAATCTGCCTTTGATGAGAACCGTCTTGACTCAACTTGTCCAGTTTGGTTGCCACCAACTCCAGCTTCTGAGTAGACAAGTTCAACTCATTTTTGAAATGTGTTGCAGTCAAACGCAGCTTCCTGTTCTCTTCAGTCATAGCACTGATAATCTCTCTAGCTTGTGCTAACTGATCATAGGCTTCCTTTCTCTGAACATCAGCTACTTCGATTTTGGCTCTATAGACTCTTTCCATCTTTCTAGATTCAGTAGCTAGAACACGAGCAAAATTGACTGAGCTCTTCTCCGAATATTCAACTTGATTGTGGAGAAATCCTTCAATTTGATTAAACATTTCTTGCCTGAAATCATTATCTAACTGGTTGACCTCATTCATGATCATCTCTTTTGAACTTGTCACAAGGACACTGTTCTGTTCAACAAGAGTCTTCTTAAGTTCAGTCTTGAGAAATTCATCGATAGACGACTTGATGACAGTCTTCAAGTCTTCCTTCAATTCATCTATTGAAGCAGCTGGGATAGCGTTAGACGACTGAGCTTCGACCAACACTTCTTCCTTTTGAACACTTTCAATCAGTTCATCCTCAGTAAACATGACAGCTTCAACAAATTCTTCATCTTCTTCGCCTAGTTCAAAAGAAGTTATCTCTTCAGTACTGTCAGCTTCATCAGTAGTATCATTTTCCAACTCTAAGATTGGTTCTGATGTCTGGACTGCAACTTCAGCAACATCTGGCTTGACCTCGTCTTCTACCAGATCAGTTTGCGTTCCAACATCAAATGAAAACTCATCATCCAGAACACCATCAGGGATGCTCAACAGTCTCTTAACCAGATCAACCAAGGCCTTTCGAGGGAACAATTCTGAGTGGTCTTGAACACCACTATTTTCTTTCTGTTCCATCTCCCAGTCCATGAAATTTGAGATTCCACCCATGCCTTGAATGACCTCAAAAAGATCACCTGTTGACTTCTTCTTCAAAGAAAACCAAGTGCATATACGCACGAGTTTCTCAAACTGTTCCGAGGCAGTGTCGATGTCAAGAGTTGAGAGCTGCTTCTTCAGATTCTTCGAAACTCTAGCACGAACTCTCTTCTCACGTAGACACATGGGGTAATAGACCAATGATTCAAATCTAACTTCAGACGGGGTCTGAGTAGGTGGGGTCCCTAACTCAGCTGTTGCAGTGGCAACTGGCGTCTTGCCTGAAGTAGATGGTTGGGATCAACATATTCTGTTGAAGGTAAAGAGGGAGTTTGGAGTGTGGTTGCTAGGGGCTCCAATGTGGCTTGGTTTGGTGTGACAACCGTCGAAGTATCAATTGTATCCTGTATGGGAGTGTTTTGGGGATGACTGGCTCTAAGCGGTAATGCCGCCAGTACTTGCGAGGTTGAGGGTTGAGGTTGAGGCCTAGGTCGATGTGATCTAGCCTTGGTTCGAACAGCAGAGAGAGAGAGAGAGAAGGAATTGACAAAGTTTGAGAAGATGTACCAACCTGAAGACTCGACTCTTCTGGTGGAGGTGGAGTTCCAATTCTCACGATCCTGAGATACTGTGGAGCTTGGTCACTAGGCTCCTTCTCTTTATCAGCTTCCTTGTCTGAATGAGTCTCCTCCGAGTCATCTCCACTGGACTCAGCTTTCGCAGTAGCCTCCGAATCTTCATCATCGGATTTATCTTCTGAGGAACTAGATGAGTTACCATATGGTAATATTTCCGACTCATCTACTTGAACTCGCCTTGGGGCAGCTGGTCTTGCAGCAGCTTGCTTCCTCTGAGCTTCCGACTTCAGATAGAATTTAAGAGGATGGAAGGACTTTCCATTACTCCAGTCCGACTTGTTTGGTAACAACAAGGGGAGTAGAATACTCAGCTTGTTGCCGTATCCAACAGTATGTGACACCACCCAACTACTAGAGTCGGTATCAACTCGAACACTCTTCTCAAAGTACATCATTCGATCAGCTATCAGTTTGAACCAATTACCCTCCGTGATTCCGTCATAAATCGCTGCCATCACCCTTATCTTAGCTTGAGTGACTGCGTCAAAAGAACCAGTGGCACATAGAAGCATCTTGCTTGCTATGTCCAATAACGTGCGATATTTTTCCAGAAGTTCTGCCTTCTTGACGGCAGGGGCCTTTCCATCTGATTTGAGCTTCATCCTCTTTCCACAAAAGATGCTCAAATACCTCATCTCTTGACCAGTGGCATAATTTTCCACATCAATCGTTCCGATGGGCAGCTTCAAATGTCTGAACAACACCTCACGAGTGAGTTCAACTCGACTCGTTCCAATAAAGGATTCGATCTTATCTCCTCGCCTTGTGGCGTTGGCATAGAATAACAACACCTCTTCTTCCAAGATGACTTGAGGGAAAGCCTCCAGATACGGCTTTAATCCACATCGAGAGCATTTGTCGAGAATTTCTTGATTTCCAGCAGTGTGAAGCCCTTTGAAGAACAACGAGGGTTCCACATGCACTTTGCCTTCAGCGATATACCTTCCAAGATTAAACCTTGCTTGCATGTTAGTTCTAACATCGAATAGAGAAGCAATCGACATAATCAGTGAATAGAGTAAGAACTGGGGAGAATTGATTTAGCAAGAAATTCAAGAGCTATAGCAGGGGAGTTATGAAATCGTGGGTCAAGTTGTGTGTGGAAGATGGGTTTTGTTAGAATTGAAATGTGATCTAACGGCCAAGATTGAAAGATTAGATCCAACGGTTGGGACCTTTGAAATTCGGTTACGGAATCGAGAATATTATGTGATTTGATATTGTAAAATTTGAAATCCGTCTCTTCTTAAGTGGGACAAGGGAGTGAACTCATCTGACCTAGTGTAGTCGAGTACGAACTGGGTGTATACACCTATTTAAAATGGGAGTGTATAAATCCAATCCTAGGGTTTTCAAATTTTAGCATTACCTAATTACCATAATACCCTTAATCCGATGCGATTAAACACTTAGCATATTTCAATCAAGAGAAACACTTAGCTTGTCTGTTCGAGTCCATCCAGAACAGACGAGTAGACTTAAGCTTCGCAAGACGAGTTGGCTTAAGCACACAAGACGAGTTCCCCCTTCACCTGTGCCTGTCTATTCTGAACGTCGAACGACTTTATGTACCTATCTCATCATTTTCAATGTGTAATCGTAGGTACAGGTATAGTAAAATAAATAAGATGAATATCAATCTAAAGCAATGGTCAAGGTTTTGAACAAGATGACTGTTAACAAACATAAGAGTCAACATAAGGATATTTAAGAAATCACAGATTCCCCCTTAAATGTTTATTCTCTTAGTATTACCCTCAGCTTTACCAGCTTCCTCATCGGGTTGTTTGGTCATCTAGTCTAGCCTTGTATACCTGTCTGTTGCGTGAGTAGACGAGTGCTCTGGTCTAGTGATCTTGTCTCCTTTTCTTTGATGTACCTGTCTGGTTAGTACATAGCTATAGGCAAGTAGGGTCCAAATCAATTAGCCCTAGACTAATGCATAACTCACGAAATCGTGCCTCAGCTAATGGTTTTATAAAAATATCAGCTCTTTGAAAATCAGTATGAATTTTTTCCATGCGAATATCCTTCTTTTCTACATGATCACGTATGAAATGATGCTTCACATCAACATGTTTACAACGTGTGTGCAAAACAGGATTTTGTGTAATGGCAATTGCACTGTTACTATCACAGAAAATAGGAACATTTGATTCATGTATGTTGTAATCACGAAGCTGTTGAATGAGCCAGAGTAGTTGACTACAACAGCTACCAGCAGCCATGTACTCGGCTTCGGTAGTAGAAGTAGCAACGCTAGTCTGCTTTTTAGAAAACCAAGATATGAGTTTTGTGCCTAAAAATTGACAAGAACCAGAAGTAGATTTCCGATCTATTCTACAGCCTCCAAAGTCTGAGTCTGAATAGCCACTTAAGGATAGATCATCATTTGAGGGATACCATATACCACGATTGATGGTCCCCTTCAAATATTTCAAGATCCTTTTGGTGGTTTCCATGTGACTTTCTTTTGGATTGGCTTGGAATCGAGCACAAACACCAACAGAGAATGCAATGTCTGCTCTACTAGTAGTTAAGTACAGTAAGGAACCAATTAATCCACGATAATAAGATTGATCAGCACATTTACCGTTCTCATCTGGATCCATCTTGTAGGTTGGTTGCATTGGTACGCCAGTAGACTTACATGTTTTGATCCCGTACTTGTCTAGAAGGTTTCTAGTGTACTTTGCCTGATTTATGAAAATACCTTCTGGAGTTTGTTTTACTTGAAGACCAAGAAAGTAATTCATTTCACCCATCATGGACATCTCAAATTTACTTTGCATGAGTATCGAAAAACTTTCACTCAGCTTTTTGTTAGGTGACCCAAAAATGATGTCATCTACGTAAATTTGGACGAGTAAAATGTCTTTCCCTTCTTGTCTTCTGAAGAAGGTTCTATCTACCTTGCCCTTAGTAAAACCATTTTCCAATAGAAAGAGAGAGAGAGTATCATACCATGCTCTTGGAGCTTGCTTTAGTCCGTACAAGGCTTTCTTCAATTTGTACACCTGATTGCCTTTGACTTCGAAACCTGGAGGTTGTTCAACATATACTTCTTCCGCAAGAATACCGTTAAGAAATGCACTTTTAACATCCATTTGATATACAGTAAACTTCATGTGAGCAGCATATGCAAGGAACAATCGAATGGCTTCTAGTCTAGTCTAGCAACAGGAGAAGACTTCAGCTTGTGAGTAGCCTTGGGCGACTAGTCTAGCCTTATTCCTAACGACTAAGTCATTCTCATCTTTCTTATTTTTGAAAATCCATCGAGTGCCAACTACATTAAGATGTTTCGGCCTATCGACAAGTTCCCAGACGTCGTTTCGAACAAACTGGTTCAACTCGTCTTGCATAGCGATGATACAATTACTATCAGCCAATGCCTCTTTAACAGTGGTAGGCTAGATAGATGAGAGGAAACAACACCAGCAAAACATAGTTGGACTCGGCTGTTCTTGCGACTCAAAGAGTTGTCGTCTAGTCTTCACACCAATAGTAGAGTCACCAATGATATTTTCAGTATCATGAGCAGATTTCCATGTTTTTCTATTTTTAACAGAAACACTATCATCTATATCATGTACAGCATCATGCATGTCAACATCATTGGTATCATCAACAGTTTTACCAGGAGTAGATGAGTCAACTAGAGCAGGCATGTCAACTGGTCTAGAAGACTTACCTTGATCACTTACTTTCTCCTTGTCATCAGATTCGAGAGCTTTCATGAATGGATTGTAGGCTTGAACGGATTCATATACCTCTGAATCAGAGAACATGATGTGTCTAAGAACGTTGCCTTTAAGTCTAGTTCGTCTAAGTCCTCTAAGGTAGACAGGTCAAAGTCTAAGACTAAGTCTGCTTCTGTGAAAGATGAGTTAGATACTGATCTTAGTCTGAAGGATCAGGTGAGCCTCATGGTTAGAAAGTTTGATAGGCTGAATAAACATTTCGGAAGATACAAGAAGTTCTATAGGGATCATAGAGCGTTCACTTCTAAGAACTCGTCTGAGACCAGACGAGACCGAAACTCGTCCGAAAGGAGAGACGAAGTCTCGAAAGGTAATAGGCGAGATAGAGAGTCTGATGATAGGAAGATTCAGCGTTCTGATAGACGTGATAAGCGCAGGGATAAATCTCCTATTAAAAAGGCTACTAATGATCTCTTGTGCTATAACTGTGAAAAGCCAGGTCACTACATATATGAATGTCCAGACCTGAGCACTGACGAACGAGAAGAACGCAAAGCACGAAGGGAAAGAAGATACAATCGTGGCAAGAAGGTAATGATGGCCAATGATGACTCTGAGTCTGATTCAGACGAGTTGCCATCATCCTCATCTAGCTACCCGTCTAATCACGATGAAGCTTTCATAGTAGATGATGGCCTATGCTGCATGGCTAAAATCGACCAAGAGGTATCATCTGCCACTTCTTTTCAATCATGTGATGAATCAGATTCTGATGAAAGTGATATTGCCAGTAGTGAAGTAGGGAGCAGTCTTCATCACTCTACCAGTGCTGTTGAAGACGACCTCCTACTAGCTAATCAGGCATTCATTGAAGTCAGTGATGAGAACATAGGCTTGAAACAAGAAATCATTGATCTTAAGGAAGCTTAGTCCAAAGTAGATCCTAATGTAACAGTCCTAAATGAACGCTTGACTGAAGAGTTGAGACAACTCAAAGAAAAGTGTGCATTGACAGACAGGTTATATCAAGACCTACTTAAGACACATGCAACTGAGAGAAATGAATTCAATGTTTTAAAGAGCAAGTGCAATAGGCTTGAAGAACGTAATAAGTTCCTAGAGACCGAGGTTGTCACATTAGATCTCAAACTTACTGACCTGGTTAACTCTTCTAAGATTAACCTTGAATTGTCAGATAGGTATAGAGATCCAACTGACAAGACAGGTATAGGTGTTGAGTCATCTAGCTCGTCTACTCGAGTCATTAAGAACCCTACTACTAATAACTCAAGACTTTTACCAAATGATAAAGGAAAAGGACCAATGATATACGATATTGGAACTCCGTCTAAAGGCACAGTACCTAAACAGACTCGAGTTAACATTCCGACTACCAAGGGAGGTAAAAAGAATGTTAACAATAAGCATGTTCCGTTTAGAACTAGTCAACAAAGGACCACTAATCGTGGACGGCCCAATCAGGTCAGATACGAGGATTGGTATCCTGAGGAGACGAGTACTAGACAAGTACAGACTAGACGACAAGAGCCTAGACCTCCTTTCATAAGGCAGTCTCAGCTCTACTCGTCTAGGCCTAGACAGGTTGCTCCAAAATATCGTACACAAGCTGTCCTATATCCTCCACCTTTGTCATATGATATCATAAGTGAGGAAAGACCCAAACGAGTCTATAAACCGTATGGACCTAATGCATATAAACCCTATTTTGACTATCATAGACCAGCGCCTGCTCAAGTAGAGATCAAGTCGAAAGGCTATCTCAAACGAGTAGACCCAAACTCGAATGATAGGTTAGATAAGGACAACAAGGTCTTATTTTGCAACAAATATGGCAGGAAGCTTAAGAGATCGAACTTGTTCAAGACTCCAATGTATATTTGGATTCCTTTGAACTCGACTAACCCCCCAGGACCCCAATAAACTAGTGGGTACCTAAATTATTGAATATCTTCATTGCAGGGTCGACTCGACTTGTATAAGAAGGGTGGTTCAGTTGGAGAAACTTGGTACATAGACAGTGGGTGTTCTCACCACATGACTGGTACCAAGGCTCTTCTTTCTAACTACCATGAGCAAGAAGGACCAAAAGTCATCTTTGGAGATAGTTCTATGGCTATCACGAAAGGATTCGGATACATCAGGAATGGAGACGTAGAGATTCACGATGTCTCATATGTGGAAGGTTTGAAGTATAATTTGTTATCTGTCTCTCAATTTTGTGACAGGGGTTATAAAGTCTACTTCAAAAGCGCCAAATGCGAAATATGGGATAAAATAACTCATACAATCCTTCTAGTTGGAGTAAGGCAAGGCAGCGTCTACACTGTGAATTGGAATAGTTGCCCTAGGGATGCTTGCCTTCTTGTTAAAAGCCCTAAAGAGATCAGCTGGCTATGGCACAGACGCCTATGCTATATGAACTTTAAGATAATTAACAAGATCGCAAGAAACTACCTTGTTGAAGGTATTCCTAATGAAATATATTACAAATCACAAGTGTGTGACTCGTGCCAAAAAGGTAAACAACACCTTACTAGTGCAGCTAGGACACCGCAACAAAATGGTGTAGAAGAAAGAAGGAATCGAACTCTCAAAGAAGCCTGTAGAACCATGATAGCTGAGTACAACACCCCTCAAAAGTTTTGGGCTGAAGCTATCAATACTGCATGTCACTCACAGAACAGAAGTGCGATCAACAAAGCGTTAGGCAAGACACCTTATGAGGTTTGGAAAGGTAGAAAACCAAGAATTTCATATTTCCATATATTTGGTTGTAAGTGTTTCATCCATAACAATGGAAAGAGAAAGTTGAATGCTTTCGATGCTAAAGCAGACGAGGGGATATTCTTAGGATACTCCTCGACTAGCAAAGCATTTAGAGTATTCAACTACTCAACTCTTTGTATGGAAGAAACACCACATGTGGTTTTCGATGAATCTCGACAGGACTCGTCTGCCAACAAGATCAGTGAGAAAGTGACTGATCTATCGATCGAATCTGACAAAGAATCAGAAGTATATGAATCCGTTCAAACCTACAATCCTTTCATGAAAGCTCTCGAATCTGATGACATAGAGAAGGTAAGTGCTCAAGGTAAGTCTTCTAGACCAGTTGACATTCCTGCTCTAGTTGACTCGACTACTCCTGGTAAATCTGTTGATACAAATGATGTTGATATGCATGATGATGTACATGATTTAGATGATGATAGTACTGCTGTTAAAGCTAGAAAAACATGGAAATCTGCGCATGATACTGAAAATATCATTGGTGACTCTACTGTTGGTGTGAAGACTAGACAACAACTCTTTGAGTCGTAAGAACAGCCTAGTCCAACTATGTTTTGCTGGTGTTGTTTCCTCTCATCTATCGAGCCTACCACTGTCAAATAGGCATTGGCTGATAGTAATTGGATCATCGATATGCAAGACGAGTTGAACCAGTTTGTTCGAAACGACGTCTGGGAACTTGTCGATAGGCCAAAGCATCATAATGTAGTTGGCACTCGATGGATTTTCAAAAACAAGAAAGATGAGAATGATGTAGTGTTGGTCCTTAAAGGAGTATATAGCAAGTGTATGGGGGGGGGGAATACACTTGTATGCAATTCTTTTCAACTTTTGATCAAACCAGAGCTCAGCAAGGTTGTCTTGGACAACTCTACTGAAGATGATTAACTTCTTAAAGATAATCAGACTACTAAGTACTATTGAGTACTTAGTTGAATAACTATCTAAAGGAGTTATATGTGCGGAATAGTTGTTGGGATATGAATATCCTTAGTTTAGTTTTGATAAACCAAATCAATCATGTAATAGGATAAGTTGTATTGTATAGACAACTTTATTATACATCTTGTAATAGATAGGACTCTGGTTAGAAGAGAAGACATGTCAATGCTCAAGAAGAGAAGAGAAGACCAAGACCAGAAGTCATCTTACATCAGCTGAGTAGAAGTCGTCTTACATCAGCTGAGTAGAAGTCATCTTACAACCAGCTGAGTAAAGACAGCAGCTGAGAAGAAACAACAGCTGTGTAAAGCCAGCTGAGTAAAGACAGCAGCTGAGAAGAAACAGCAGCTGTGTAAAGCCAGCTGAGTAAAGACAGCAGAGTAAAGACAGCAGCTGAGAAGAAACAGCAGCTGTGTAAAGACAGCTGAGTAAAGACAGCAGAGTAGAAGTCTTCTTACCAGCAGAGTGAAGTCTTCTTACCAGCAGAGTAGAAGTCTTCTTACTCAATTAAAGGAAGGCCAATCAGAGTTGAAGTCAAGGATTGACAAGATACGCACAAGAAAGGAAAGTCAAAGATATGATTGAAATTACATGACAATGGTAATATTCAATCATATCAAATCAAGAGATTGGCAACTCCCGAATTAGTGGAGATTTGAATTGCTATCATCCAACGGTAACATTCAAACATCAACACTATATAAATGAGTCCATACATCATTGGGAACGAGAAGAGGTGTGAGATGCAAAGGTCGAGCAAAGGTCTTAAAGTCCAGAAATAAGAAGAGCTCAAGAAGATCATTCATGAAGATTCAACACGCATCACCTCATCCCCAGTGAGTGAACTCATACCATCTAAGCCAGTGCAACCACTCATATATATCCATAGCTTAGAGAGAATTTCCCAATCCTAGCATGAGGCTAAAACAGATTGTAAGGGAAATTCTCACCTAGTTCATATACACAAAACCCACCTTCTACCATAAAACCTTAGAAGTCAAGTTGAGTGTTTATCACTGTAAAGAGTCCAAGTGCTCTATAATCACTTGTGGAGTTCAAGTGCAAGTGCTTACAATCACTTGTGGAGACCGTAGCCGTTAGGACCGCTCAGATCTCAAAGTCCTACCCTTGGGACTATAAAGGACAAGGCCCTTGTAATTTTGGGTAAATTAAAGGGATTAAACATCACGTGTGGATGTGAGAGTGGACGTAGGAACGTATATCCGAACCACTATAAATCAATGTGTTATTTACATTTATGCACTTTACATTTCAAGTCTTTACATACATATTTGTGCATAAACTGTTTTACACACTGTATTTAATTAAATAGACGAGTATAATATTTATGGGCACACTACAATTCCGCACTTAACTCCGATAAGTAATTAATCAGTCGACTAACTAGTCCTAGGCCCCTAGTGAAATCAGCGGACTAGTTACTTTGAAGAGTTAGTTTATTTTCCACACAATCAGCAGACATCAAGTCAGCTGATCTTACACTCGTCTCAGGGACCAACAAGTGGTATCAGAGCCGTGTGTTCAAAAGACCATTGCTTTGAATTTTTTATTTTCGAAAATCTGCACTTTTTCTGTTGTTTTCAGAATTTAACGTGTGAGTACACTTTTTAAAGTGGAATTGATGTTTTGAATCGAACTCACTGCTTTGCAGTGACGTGTAATACTTTTTGGCCAAATTCCATCGTTTGAGCCATCAAAAACACGTTTTACTGTTTTCAATGGTCACCTGAATAGATCCATTTTTAAAAAACTGTTTTTGCATGCAATCTGTTTTCATAAAAATCATACTTGCATGTATTTGGATTATTGTGTGTTAAGAACAGGTCAACAACTAAGGGGGAACATCAGCTCAGCTGAGTTCTAACCCTATCTGGATTTACACGCATATGAGCAAGAAGAGGAGATTAAGATGATCAAGTTGTTAGAAGACCTAAAGACAAGAAGAGCTTAATTGGAAGTCGTCTGATTTGCAACATATCAGCTGAAGAGTAGATAAGAAGACCTTTGTAATAGCTGATTAGGTGAGTCCGTGCTTGTAAAGTGCAATATTAATAAAACTCATCTTTTTAGCTTTTGGAGATAACATCTAGTTATCTCATCTGATGACAACTTCTCATTGTCATCATACGAAAGCCTTTTTCCTTTACTCTTCTGCACTATTATATGGACTCTAGCACTGTCTGTTCTTTATTGCTTCACTTAGTGTTAGATGATTTGGTTATATCAAAAAGGGGGAAATTGTTGGGATATGAATATCCTTAGTTTAGTTTTGATAAACCAAATCAATCATGTAATAGGATAAGTTGTATTGTATAGACAACTTTATTATACATCTTGTAATAGATAGGACTCTAGTTAGAAGAGAAGACATGTCAATGCTCAAGAAGAGAAGAGAAGACCAAGACCAGAAGTCATCTTACATCAGCTGAGTAGAAGTCGTCTTACATCAGCTGAGTAGAAGTCATCTTACAACCAGCTGAGTAAAGACAGCAGCTGAGAAGAAACAACAGCTGTGTAAAGCCAGCTGAGGTAAGACAGCAGCTGAGAAGAAACAGCAGCTGTGTAAAGCCAGCTGAGTAAAGACAGCAGAGTAAAGACAGCAGCTGAGAAGAAACAGCAGCTGTGTAAAGACAGCAGAGTAGAAGTCTTCTTACCAGCAGAGTGAAGTCTTCTTACCAGCAGAGTAGAAGTCTTCTTACTCAATTAAAGGAAGGCCAATCAGAGTTGAAGTCAAGGATTGACAAGATACGCACAAGAAAGGAAAGTCAAAGATATGATTGAAATTACATGACAATGGTAATATTCAATCATATCAAATCAAGAGATTGGCAATTCCCGAATTAGTGGAGATTTGAATTGCTATCATCCAACGGTAACATTCAAACATCAACACTATATAAATGAGTCCATACATCATTGGGAACGAGAAGAGGTGTGAGATGCAAAGGTCGAGCAAAGGTCTTAAAGTCCAGAAATAAGAAGAGCTCAAGAAGATCATTCATGAAGATTCAACACGCATCACCTCATCCCCAGTGAGTGAACTCATACCATCTAAGCCAGTGCAACCACTCATATATATCCATAGCTTAGAGAGAATTTCCCAATCCTAGCATGAGGCTAAAACAGATTGTAAGGGAAATTCTCACCTAGTTCATATACACAAAACCCACCTTCTACCATAAAACCTTAGAAGTCAAGTTGAGTGTTTATCACTGTAAAGAGTCCAAGTGCTCTATAATCACTTGTGGAGTTCAAGTGCAAGTGCTTACAATCACTTGTGGGGAAGTGCAAGTGCTTACAATCACTTGTGGAGACCGTAGCCGTTAGGACCGCTCAGATCTCAAAGTCCTACCCTTGGGACTATAAAGGACAAGGCCCTTGTAATTTTGGGTAAATTAAAGGGATTAAACATCACGTGTGGATGTAAGAGTGGACGTAGGAACGTATATCCGAACCACTATAAATCAATGTGTTATTTACATTTATGCACTTTACATTTCAAGTCTTTACATACATATTTGTGCATAAACTGTTTTACACACTGTATTTAATTAAATAGACGAGTATAATATTTATGGGCACACTACAATTCCGCACTTAACTCCGATAAGTAATTAATCAGTCGACTAACTAGTCCTAGGCCCCTAGTGAAATCAACGGACTAGTTACTTTGAAGAGTTAGTTTATTTTCCACACAATCAGCAGACATCAAGTCAGCTGATCTTACACTCGTCTCAGGGACCAACAATAGTGGTTGGCCCTTTTAGTTTAGACTCCTTTAAAGTTTCTGAAATTCACTTAGTCAATTCAATACAGTCCAGTTTTCAGGGAACTTGTCCAAATTGGTTTTACACAGTCTTTGAATGTTTAACCTTTGAAAGATCAGTTTTGTGTGCAGTGTTGAATGTATGAAAGTACTTTGAAAAGCAAATCAACACAAGAGTTTATAGTGGTTCAGAGACTCAAGCTCCTACATCCACTTTCCCTGATTGAACAGGATAATTCCTTCACTCTTGGAATTAACTTGTTTTATAGTGCCAATGTGCACTTGATCAATAACACCACTCCTTGGTGAATTGATCCCTATGATGTCTAGAGTCCTAGTACCCTCTTCTCAACTCAGAACTGAACTGTTCTTCTCTCAACAGTCAGCTCCTACCACTTCTACTACTACAACAACCTTCTCACTTTCTCACTTGAAAGAGGTAAGGATTGAAGTAAGGTTCCAACTAATGAGATATCCTTTACAATGAGGATCAGTGTATAAGGATAGGATATCTCTCTAAGCTTTATATGGATATACGATGAAGTTCAGCTTAGAAGAAGTGTATGAAGACTAAGATAGTCTTTGAAAGCTTTGAAAGCACTCTTGCTTGTAAGATCTTTAGGTTAGTTGGATTGTGTTGAGGTGCTTTCAAATGGTCTTCACACTTCTGTATTTATAGACAAATGAAGGATTTGCCCGTTGGAGAGGCAGCCTCAAAAGTCCATAAATGTCTTCTTTTAGTTCTTCAACTTTGAAGACAGATTCTTGATAGTGACATGTCCTCATTTGGGAAATAAACGACTGTATAAGCTTTGTCTTCATTCTACAGCACTCTTACCAATGTCTGACTTTCAGATTCTCTTGTTAGGACATGGACATGGCTTCAGAAGGTTGTTCCAATGATAGGACAACATTCCTTATCAAATGGACAACTCTCCTTGTCACTATCAGCAGTCTTGCTTATCAGCAAGGTTGGCTTGCTCTTCTTCAGATGACTTGGCTCTTACCCTTTGCTTCACTCCAAAGTGATCTTAGCATGTTGAACTGTAGTTCTTTAGGGTGTGGTTGTCTCTAACTCTTCAGCATAATTGACCTCAAGCTTTCAGAGCACTTGATCTTGATTAATTGTGCTGAGACAACTCCTCTGGACAACTCTCCTGATCAGCATAGTTGGTCTTCAAAAGACTTAGTGTTGTTTCCAGAATTTGAGCCTTGAGGGGACTTGTTCTTGATAGACTTTAAAGCATGTGTTCCCCCTCAAATTGTGCATTTAATCAACTAAGAGCTGCCTAACATATTAGCTCCTCATCTAGCCTTATTCTATATGTTCTAACATTCTTAGAACATAATCATCTTTGACTTAGGCATGTCTCAGGGGGTTTTGGTATTGAATCAAAACATATCTCATTTTATTCCCAACAATTTCCCCCTTTTTGATGATGCCAAAACCTATACTTCTATGCAAAAGTGACTTGACTACACCTATTACATTTATCTTCAGAAGACATGACTAAGGTCAATATTCCTGAAAAACAATGTGTTAGTGTATTCACTGTTTATGTTGCAAGTAGGTTTCAAAGATAGGCATAGAGAGATTTCTGCAATGATGTGTCTTGATTCAAAGTAAGTTCAACTATCATTCATTAAAAATCATTACAAGCATGTTGATAGTTGATGATAACATATCAGAGCATGAATTCAAGACATCATGCATTACAATTGATCATTTCATTACAGAAATTTCAGATCATACACTAAACATAAAATCTAGAATATTAGTGCAAACAACTAAATACTTAAAAGTATCTAGATCTTTCAGTATCAGAGCATATTCTAGTGTCAGAGCAAAAACTTCTTATCAGAGCATCCAGATCATATCAGAGCAACAAAAGCATATTAGAGTAACATCATATCAGCATACTTGACCAAACTTCAGCATAGATGACCAAATAAAACATATCTTCAGATAAGATAAGTTTTCATCCAAAGAGGTCAGAAGACTTAGCCAATTTTAGAGATCATCCTCCTTTGGTGGCACCATTCCATATTGTGCCCACACTCTTCTCTTTAACTCCATGGCTTCTTGGTTTGTTCCCTTGGGTCCAAGAACCATTTTGTTCAGCTTGAGGATCTCAGTGAATTCCTTCAGGATCTTTGACTGATTAATCCATCCATCAAGCTTTGGAGGCATATATATGATTGGCTTGGGGGCAGTGAGTTCAAATCTTGCAATATCAGCAGCTGCAAGTAGTTGTTGATAAAGCTCTCTGTGATACTCTATCATGAACTCTTCTCTCACAAAAGTTTTCATACTTTTCATATATTGTAATTTCTTATATTGATTTATATTATAAATAAAATTTGAATACTCTATTTTATTATTGTTTTATATATATATATATATATATATATATATTTAAAGTACGTTATTCAATTCAAAATTTTATGGAAAAAAATTATATAATATTTTAAAATAATATAGGACATGAGACAATCTAATTGAGGAAGGGAATATGAACTATAATATATTTTAAAAATTATATATTTATATTGGGCCTAAAATTGCAGAAAAAAAAAGTTATAGTCCTCTTTTTGACATAAATAAAGTTACAGTTCTCTTTTTGTTACTTACCTAAGTTTGGCCCGAAAAATTAACCTCAATCAGCCTGAAATTGGGTTGATTGAACTAATTTGGCTTGAAATTGCGTAAAAAATAAGTTACGGGCCTAATTTTGCCAACCCGTATAATTACGGTCCTCTTTTTACAAACCCCCTAAGTTGCGGTTCTGAAAAAACAATTTTCCGCAATAAATTCACATGGTCACAAATTTGTATTATGCTACAGATTGTAACAGTCAACATTAAAAAATGTAAAACCATAACTGAAAATTCAACTACCATAATTGCAAACAATAAGTAATGCAATTAGTAACATAAGGCATTAAGGCCAGAAAATTAAAATTCTGATTTTGAATTTTAATTGGAGACCAAAAATTTAGTTTTTAATTGGCAAAAAAAAAATTTGAGTCCGACTTTAGTACTGTAACTTTATACTTTCTCAATTTTAGTCCTGACAGTATCAATTTGAGTCCTGTAACTTGATCAAATCTTAATTTTTGTCCTTAAACTTTGCATTTTATCAATATTAGTCCTGTAACTTTGCACTTAAATTGGAGAAGAAAAAATTTAGGTCTCGTAAAATTTACCTTTCTTGAAAAAAGTCCAAAAAAGATAGAAAATTAATTTATGTCTCGTAACTTTAACCTTTTTTAAAAACACCCTAAAAAAAGGATACCTCACATAATTTTGTGACTTGGTTAATTTACGTCATTTTTCTTTATTCTGCAATTTGTAAATAATGACTTGTAATTTATTTTTATATCTACATGACAATTTTTTTCGCGCTATACAAGTCAAGCTCGACAACGTTACAATTTTCGTCAATTATCCATAATTTTAGGCGCACGTGAAAAAAACGTGAGTGAAATGATACTGTTTTGGTGTCTCCAACAAAAATTGGATTTAAATTAATGAATTTACAAAATTATTGGATGTAAATTATTTTTTTATCTTTTTTGGGACGTTTTTAAAAAAAAGGTGAAAGTTACGGGTTGTAATTAATATTTGTTCTCCCAAATTGATACCGTCGGGACTAAAATTGAGAAAGTACAAAGTTATAAGACTAAAATTGATACCTTCAGGACTAAAATTCTGAAAGTGCAAAGTTACAGGACTAAGTTGGACTCTACTTAAATTACAGGACTAAAAATGATATTTTCTCCAATTAGTCCTGTAACTTTACACTTTTTCAATTGTAGTCTTGAAGGTATCAATTTTAGTCCTAATAGTATCAATTTTAGTCTTGTAACTTAGGCAGAACTCAATTTTAGTGTCGTAACTTTGCATTTTTTTCAATTTTCGTCCTGCAACTTTGCACTAAAATTGAAAAAAAAAATATTTAGTGCTAATTTACGATAGTCAAATACCGTCACAAATTTTAATATGATAGATAATCATTGATAATGTTTGATAAAGTATTTTAGACAACCCATGTTTCTTGACTTGCAAACGTGAGGGAATATGGTGATGATGTGTGATTAGTAACAATTTAACACCCATATGGTGATTGACATAATGTTAAGATGAATTTGGCTCTTTACTTGAGGCTTTGCAAGGAGGGATTCAAGACAAATTAAGGATATGAGATCAGCTCAAGAACTATTTGATAAAATTAATTAAAACAATTATTTCCTTAATTTATATCATGTCTAAATATATTTGATGTATTGAGACGTTCTATGATTTATATCATAAATCTTTATGTAAAATCTGTTAGGACATTTTATGAGTTGTCATGTGTTGTACGTGCTTTGAATGGATGATCTGGATGTGGACTTTTGTAAGCACTAAACAAACATATATATATGATCGGGGTTTATTACGTGTTTATGCGGATTAATATGATGATTTATGAAGATCTTATGAAGAACAATGAAGAACACAAGAAATAGCTTCTTGGAGAAGCTAAAGCTTTGAGCTTGGGAGTGTTTATTACTTTGGGTTGGGGTGATTGTAGGAAATTGTTACTTGAATGTTACAAATGAGCCTTTTAGGCATTATATAGTAGTTTTTGGGGCTGCCCGCCCTTTACACGTGGCATGCCCTCACTGGACCTGAACTTCTGCCCGAAAAGGTGATGGGACGGCGCATTTAATGCTAAACCGCCTCTGGTGGTCGCCAACGCCTTCGAGGAAGGTGGTCGCCACGCCCTATGCTGTCTCCCAAGGCTTCAACACTTGTCTTCTCTAGCCAAAATAAACGTCTCCTCGCCAACATATTTGGGCGAGCAGCTAACTAAACATGTGCTCGCCAACATCTTAGGGTGAGCACTTAATTACATTAAATACATTACTTTTATTACATTTTCTTCATCTTTTTGACTAGTCGTCGCACGACATGGTTGACTGGTCCTTGCCACGCAAGCTGGTGACTAGGATTGACTTGTCAAAGATTGACTTCTTTGACTAGGTATAACATTTTCCCCCTGGTCGCCTTTCTTCGTGTTCGTAGAATAGTAAGGCGAGCAGTGTGATCGTCTTCTTCGAAGGCGGATTTGTCTTCGACAAACAAATCAATTTTGAAATCTTGATGACGAAAGATGGAGGCAGTCGCCTCGTTTCCCACGCCGAGCACGCTTTTCGAAGCACCATTTAAAGATGACGGATTTGACGTATGTCAGGCGCGTGGTCGGCGCCCAAAAATTTGAACAGTGCGCGTGGGCGCGTGCCGACCTCAAAGGTCGCGCGTGAGGCCACTCATCTACCTCGATTTCGGGAATGACCCCTGAATTTTGGGAAAATTGCAGATTTTACCCCGTTTTCTTGCACATTGGTCCATGAATACATTTGCCTATAAATAGGGCCTCATACCTCTTGAAATCACTTTTCTCACTTTGCAAAATACGAATTCCTTCTCGAGCCTCCTTCCAAGCAACTTCTTCAAGCTTTTTCGATGACTTTTGGGTGGTTTCCGATGGGTAAAAAGGTAAACAACTCACATTTTCTTCTTTAAAACTTCTTTCTCCCCCATTTCTATAGAAAAAATGGAGGTTGGTGGTGGCTCCGGCAGTGCTCCGCCGCCGTTGGATGGTGGTGCCAGCCCTTCCGGCGAGGGTGATCGTTTGGCCCTAGTGGAGAGGGTGGTCTCCTCGGATTCCGTAATCCACTACCCTGACCCCCTTAATGTAGGAGTCCCCAATGTAGAAATGGTTGAGGTCGTCGACATAGATGATATCGACGAATCTGAAAGGGAAGATGCCGGCAATGATGCCGAGGAGGATGTTGAGGAAAACGACTCCGACCTGGATGACCCAGATCTGAACGTAACAACGGGCGAGCAGCTTGACCCGGCCCGAGTAGCCGAAACATTGACGAACACTCTCCGCGAGGAGTACGAGGAGATTTCTCGCTACGCGGCGAGCATTAAAGACATTCTGTCCGGGCGAGAAGAGCTTGAAGGGGACGAGCTGTCTCAGTAGACCTATTACCAGTACGCAGTCGAGTACCCACTGAGGACATTTCCTCGCCCTCACCGAGAGGCACATCAATCGATCTATGCTGCTAGCGAATATGCGAGCACAGTTTCCGTGGCCCAAGTGACCAACTCTCAAAGAAAGTATCAATTACCTCGGGACGTTTGCTTCTTCGTTCCGCGAGAATATGAGAGGGCCGACCAGCCGCCTGAAGGGATGGTCGCCGTGAACGTAGGCATGATGGAGGCCGGACTGAGGTTTCCATTGCATCCTGCGATCACCAGGTTCTTACACTTTCTTGGGGTGGCACCTTCTCAAGTGCTGCCGAATGGATGGTCGAACCTGATTGGGCTCCTCACCGTGTTCGGCCTAGAGGCCGTCAAGAACGGTTGTCGAAACACATGGCTCAGTCCGCGAGAGATCAACTATCTCCTTCAAGCGGCCGAAGCCGGAAAGAAAGTGGGCCACGGCTGGTACTATGTGAAAGGCCGCGACCACATCAAATTGGTAGAAAGGGTCCCCAATAAAATTCGGGATTGGAAGACCAACTGGTGGTGGGTAGCCGGGGACTGGAAAAGTGCCGAGAGGCCAGATGGATCCTCTGCTCGCCTTTCCTATCGCGACCGACTACCAGAGAATTCGTGGTAAGTCTTTTTATTTCTGCTCGTTCTTGTCTATACTGAATAACTCCTCGCTTTTGTAGGTGAAACTGTTCGCGCGAAGACTGTCGAGCACCGTCTCTCGCCCATCTTCCAATATCATATCTGCTGCGTAGCTGGTCATCGCTACTTGGAGAGATCTTGCCGCTTTCTGAACAGGGAGTGTATGCGAGAGCGAGCAGGTCTAAGAGAAACTCCTCACCACATCACTCGAGCGTTTACTCCAGGTATCAAAATATTTCTTAAGTCTTTAGTAAAATTTCCTTTCTTCGTAAAAATCGACTCTTCGTTTTTTAGTAGTGGTTCCTCAGAAAGTTGTCACCTATCTTCCTCCGACCATCGAACTTGAACAAATCATGGTGAGAAAAGTTTTGCGAGCAGCGAAAGCCAGCCGCGAGCGCACGATCATTGAGGGCACCAATAAAAGGAAGGCGCCGGCGACCACGGAGGCTCCTCCGAAGAAAGTCGCTAAACCGACTCGAGGGGGTCCTCGCCCAACTGTTACCGAGCAGAGAGTCTCGCCGAGGAGATCTCCACCGAGGGGTAACTCGCCACCCCCCAGGATGGCATCTCCCAAGAGGGCATCCCCTCCTCGCATAACCAAATGGTCGCGGGAAGTTAGTGCGAGCTCGTCGGCCGAGCAAAGGGCCCCTGGGGATAACACTCTTCTCGGCTGGAACGCCGAAAGGGTTGCCAAGTAAGCTTACTGAAAATGCCTTTGAATATTTTCTAGAAGTACCTTTTCTGATTGTCTCTTGTTTTGCATTAGGATTGCCGAGCACCCGTGCCGCGAGCCTTTCAATGAAGATCTCCTCAACTATTATCGTTCGCGGGACCCATCTGACGATGACAAGCTAAATCAGGTCACGATCAGGGCGATGAAGAACTTGCCCCGATCGCTAACTACAAAATTCATCGACGAGGTTGGCCACCACAACTCTGCCGAGAACGCGAGGCTGATCGCCGTCGAAACTAGTCGCATATCCTACGCGGCCGAGCAACTTTCCCTCCAGATTTACGAACATCGAAAAGCCAATGAGGAGAAAAGCGCGACGATCGCCCAACTGACCAAGGCTAAAGTTGGCAATGAGAAAAACCTGGCCGACTCTGAGGCGAAGCTGGCCGACTCTGAGGCCCGACTTGATGTTGTTCGGAAAAAAGATCAAGAAGATCTCCAAATGATCGAGGATCTCCGTGCTCGTCTCAAAACTGCCGAAGACGAGATGTCAGTG